>CM030943.1:3365784-3448026 GCA_018136815.1 Isochrysis galbana | reverse complement strand
GTACCAGACGTAGTACTGGATCGCGGCAAGCTTTAGCGCGTCCTGGACCTTGGTGAGGTAGTTGCCACGTTGGACGTCGTGGACGGCCTACAGGCAGGCGCGCGGATCAGCACCGGCGTGCCGCTCGGGCGGATGCGCGCGCGCGCACCTGGATGTACACGAGGTGCAAGAAGTGCTTGTTGGACATGCGCCGCTCATCCATCTCGGTGAAGAGGTACTTCTTGAAGAGCAGTTTGGGCCGCTTGTCGCGGATGAGCGACTTGCCGCGCTGGTCGGTGGCGGCCTTGATCTCCGACACGAGGGTGTTGCCCTGAAGTAGATAGTGCGTGCCGCGCTGCACTTGGTAGAGGGCGAACGAGTCCGACTCGGGCACGCCGAGATGTTCCTTCACCTGCGCGCCGGGCAGAGGTGAAGCCGTGCGCACGGGGGCGGGAAGGGGCGGGGAGGCCGTGATGGGGCGCGCACCTGCTCCACCAGCTCGGAGACGTTCATGTGGTCGGTCGCCTTGAAGAACTTGTGAGTGCCGTCCAGAAGGAGGACTTTGACGTAGCCCTCGGGCACCGTCTCCTCGCCCTGCGGCGGAGCGCGGGGTTGGCGGGCGCGAGGCTCGAGCGCGCGCGGGGGTGGTGGTGGGGGTGGCGTGAAGGCGGGCTCACCCTGTTCCGCCGACTCCGCCTGGAGAAGGACCACGTGCGCTGCTGCGGCGCGTCCGCCTCCACAACCGACGCGGAGACACCCACGCCTTCATCTGCGAGGGAGGGCGCACACGGTGGTCGGCAGCGGGCTGGCGCATCGGCCGGAGCGCACGCGCCGCGAACGGGGATGCGCGCCAGCACACCGGGCGCCCAGTTCTCGTCGTGCGGCCCATGCTGGCCGCGGTGGCGTCGCCGGGTGTTGAACGAGACCGAGCGTGTGATCCTGGACAGCTTGGAGTCCACCTTGCGCCCGAAGGAGCTCGAGCGGTCGCGCTCGCCCACGTCCTCCTGCGGCACGCCGGGCGGGCGCTCAGCGGGCGGCGGCACGGCCCACGCTTGGGGGCGGCGCGCGCGCACCTGCGACTGCGAGGACGACATGCGGCGGCGCGCCCGGTCGAAGCTCGAGCTGCCGCGCACTGGCGGCACCGTCGGTGGGGCACCGGGACTCGCCGAGGAGCCGGGAGGCCGCACGCACGCCGGGCCGTCGGACGCGATCCGCGAGGAGTGCCGCGTGGCACCGCGCGCGTCGGGCGACGAGTCACCCGACGCCTCGCCGACACCGCACGAGTCGGTGCGCGTCTCGGCACGACCCTGTAGGCGGGGGCGGCGGACAGGTGTGAGCGAGGCCGGCCTTGACGGCGCGCCCACCCCGTGCACGGAGCGGCGTGCCTGCTCGGGCTGCGACAGCACGCTGTGCGAGGCGGCGGCGTGCGATGCCGGTGTGTCGCGCGTCGGCTCGGGCGTCGGCTCGGGCGTCGGCTCGGGCGTCGGCTCGCGCATCGGCTCGGGCGTCGGCTCGCGCGTCGGCTCGGGCGTCGGCTCGCTCGTCGGCGGGCTTTCCGGGCCGGCGCCCGCGACGGCCTGAGCAAGAGTGAGGGGCGCGGGGCTGTGGGCGCGAGGGTGGCGGGCGGGCCGAGGGGTAGAGCTGACGGAGGAAGCGCGCGCTTAGGAACCGCACCGTGAACCGCACCGTCGCGGTGCGGAAGATGGCGACGAGATCCATGAGTGACTCGGCAAAGGGCGCCTGACAGGGGTGGGCGGAGACGGGGCGGGGAGTTGGCGTGCAGCAGGCGCGCGGGGCGGCGTGTGGTGTGGAATGGTAGGGGGATGGGTGGGGGGGGGGGGGGGCGGGGGGGGCCACCAGGATGGCGGGCGCCTGCCCACCTTGCAGTAGCGCTGCCATGCCTGCGTCACCGCCTTGTCGACGTGCGTCTCGTGGCACACCTGAGCGCGGGCGCGCAGGGGGAGGTGGAGTGCGGATGGAAGGAGGGGGTGGCGGCCGGGCGGCGGCGTCGCGCACCTTTACGTAGGCCTCGAGCGCGGCGGCGAAGTCCTCGTCGGAACCGTCCTGTATGGCGGGTGGGGTGGGGGGTTGGGGGGGGGGAGAGGATAGCGAGTCGGAGAGGTGCGAGCGGACGGCTGCGCGCCACGCTAGAATGGGAGGGGGGAGGGTTTGGGGAAGGGGGGGGGGTGGTGCGGTAGGAGGAGCCGCAGTTGCGGCGACAAGGCCGGCGGAAGCCGCCGCGGGACTAGCGAAGAGCGCGCGGTTGCCAGAGGGGGTAGATGTAGACAGGCGAGAGGCTCGGAGAGCGGGGGGGGGACGGGGGCGAGAGAGGAGGAGGGAGAGGGCGAGAGAGAGCGCGCGAAGCGCGAGGCTCGAGAGGAAGGGCCGAGAGAGGGAGAGCGCTTCCGCTCCCTCTCCCTCCCTCTCTCGCAAACTGTCTGTCCCTCTCCCTCTACTGCTCCCTCTCCCGCTCCCTCTCGCTCCCTCTCCCTCTCACCTGCAGCCCGAGCACCCCTCCCTCCCTCCCTCCCCCTCCCTCACTCTGCCTCCCTCCCTCTCCCCTGCCTCCCTCACTCTGCCTCCCTCCCTCCCTCCCTCCGTCCCTCCCTCCCTCTCTCCCTCCCTGCCTGCCTCACCTGCAGCCCCAGCATGGCCTCATAGCTGTCGGGGTCCAGCTGAGCCGCATGCAGGCCTGGGGGGAGCATCGCGCGGCGCTCGAGGGCGGCGGCGACGGCGGCGGCGCGGGAGAGGCGCGGCGCCATCGGCTTGGTCGGGGCCGGGAGCGGAGGGGGAGGAGGAGGGAGGCAGGGGAGGGGGGGCGGGGGGAGGAGGGAGGAGAGAGGGAGAGAGAGGAGAGAGAGGAGAGAGAAGAGAGAGAAGAGAGAAGAGAGAATGGAGAAGAGAGAAGAGAGAATAGAGAAGAGAGAGGAGAGAGGAGAGAGAGGAGAGAAGAGAGAAGAAGGCGCAAGGGGAGAGAGAGAGAGAGAGAAGAGAAAGAAGAGAGGGAGTGGAGGGAGAAGAGGGGGAGAAGAAGAGAGAAGAGAGAGGGGGAGTGTACAAGAGAATGGGAGCGGGAGGCGCGCGGGGAGTAGAGAGTGGGAGAGAGAGAGGAGAGAACAGGCGTGGAGCGGGGAGGGGCCTCGTGGGAGACCCCTGTATAATAAAATAAATTCCCTTGAAGAGAGAATAAATTCCGAGGGGTAGCAGGAGAGAGTGTGGAGAGTCCGAGCCGAGAGGCCGCGAGGTGGAGGCGCGGTAGCAGAATACCCAACCCCTGTTACTCTTTGTAACACGCGGAGAGAGGGGAGAGAGAGAGAGGGAAGAAGAGGTGAGGAGAGAAGAAGAAGAGGCGGGGGGTCGTGAGAGAGAAGAGAGAAGAGAGAAGAGAGAAGAGAGAAGAGAGAAGAGAGCGAAGAGAGAAAGAGAGAGAGGGGGGGAGAAGAGAGAAAGAGAGGGTAGAGGGAGAGAAGAGAAAGAGAGAGAGAGTGAGAGAAGAAGGAGGAAAAGAGAGAGAGGGAGCTCATTGACGCCGCGCGCACCCAGTGGGGGGGCGCACCCCTATTTCAGACAATAAAACCTCAATTTAGTGAATAAATGAGCGGAGGGCTTCCCTCGCCGCCTCTCGCCTTCGCTCCTTTTCTCCTCTCCCTCTCCCTCTCTCCCTCTCTCTCTCTCTCTCTCGTCCCACAGCACGAAAGACTCGAGTAACAGCGTTTACATTGAAGTAAAAAGGGGGCTAGCCACGGAGAGGGAGAGAGCAGAGGGACCGCCCTTCCCCCGCCGCCCCGCCCGGCAATAACCCTCTCTTCTCGCTCTTCTCTTCTCATACTTCCCCCCCTCTTTCTCTCTCCCCCCCTCTCTCCTCTCCCTCTCTCTCTCCTCTTCCCCCGCAATCCCCGCGGCCCCTCGCCCCCCTTCTCTCTCTCTCTCCCAGTACTACTACAAAAAAAGGGGCTACTACTAAAAAATGGGGCTACCACTCAAAAAGGGGCTACTACTAAAAAAGGGGCTACTACTCAAAAGGGGGCTACTACTAAAAAAGGGGGCTACTACCGAGGAAGTGGGCTACTACTACTCAACCCCTCCTCCTTCTCCCTCTCTGCTACTACTAGAGAAGGACTTCTGCTACACTATACTCCTCGCCCGCCTTCCCTCTCTCTCTAAGTACCACCACAAAATAGGACTACTACCACTACGATGGGACTACGACTCGTACTACGACTAAACTAAAGAAAGGCTACTACAAACTACAAACTACAAACAAGGACTACTACTATGAAACCCTCCTCCTTCCATCTCTCTACTACTACTAGGAAAGGACTACTACTACCACTCCCCTACTCCAGGCCCATCACACTGCTACAAAGCGATTATAAAATAATAATAATAATCAATGTTATATCCTAGCCAACCCCACTAGCTAATTGGACATAACGTCTCAGTCCCGGAATCCCGCCATGCCTGACGGGCCAGGTGTCCGAGTGATACCGGGGGGTGGGGGCACTGCCCCCTCCCCTCGATATTTGTCCTCCCCATCCGTAGAGAATTCAGAAGATACTACTCCTGGCTGTACTCCCCCAAAGAGTCGCAGCGAGAACCCGAGCTCGAAGTCACACTATCCGACCGTCCCCTCACCATACTCGACAGACGCCGACTGGAAGGGCGGATCACAGTGGAAGAGACCCTTCTAGCCATCCGGAGCATAGGCCCCGGAAAGAGCGCGGGACCAGATGGGATACCGGCAGAAGTCTATAAGGCGCACGAGGAGCTAGTAGCGCCAATCCTGACAGACCTGTACAACCAAACGTTCGATACGGGCCTTATCCCGTACACCATGAGGGAAGGGGATATCATACTCCTCTACAAAAAGGGCGATGCGCGTGACCCCAGAAACTACAGGCCTATAACATTATTACAAAGTGATTACAAAATCCTAGCGAAAATACTAACAAACCGACTTAGCAAAGTAATAGGTAACATTATCTCTGACAATCAACTAGGATTCGTGCCTAGGAGACTGATAAGCGAAGCTACCCACCTCCTGCAACTAACGAGGGCATACCTCGACGAAACGGGAGAGCCGGGCCTCCTCCTAGCGCTCGATTGGGAGAAAGCCTTCGATAGAGTCAGCTGGGAATTCTATCACCTAGCGCTCCGCCTGCTCAACTTCGGACCGGACTTTCAACGACTAGCCAGAGCGCTCACAAGCGAGGAAGCGAGACCGATCCGCACGATCAA
The DNA here is from genome assembly GCA_018136815.1 of Isochrysis galbana. Taxonomy (NCBI): domain Eukaryota; phylum Haptophyta; order Isochrysidales; family Isochrysidaceae; genus Isochrysis; species Isochrysis galbana. Next base: position 3,442,809 of record CM030943.1, on the reverse strand, counting down.
AATCAACGGCGGCCGGAGCTACCCCTTCACCTTCACGATAGGAAGCGGAATGCCCCAGGGTTGCCCACTCTCACCGCTCACTTTTCTCCTCACAACGGAGGCGCTCACCCGGGCAATAAACGGGGACCCCGACATACAGGGAATAGACCTCAATGGCTACGACCTAAAGATAAGCCAGTTCGCGGACGACACGGCACTCATCGCAAGAGACTACAAGAGCCTCAAACGCGCACTAACATGGGTACGAGCGCACGAGAGAGCCACGGGGGGCAAGACGAACGAGACCAAATTCCAAGGCATACGAATGGGCTCGCAGATGCGCCAAAAACCGCCGTGGGATATGCGAAAATATAACTGGATAGCCAACGACCAATACCTGACAATACTAGGCGTTCCACTAGGAACCCCGGAGGCCCTAAAGCCCTTTTGGAAACAACTCGCGGACAAAATAGACGCTAAGGCGGCACGACTGACATCGGTAGCGCGCCATATGACCATCTTCGGCAGAACTAACAGAGTAAACTTCATGATCTACGGCACGCCGCGATACTGGGTGCAAACCTTGGCGGCTCCCAAATGGTTCCACAAGAGAATTCAGAGGGCGGCCGACAAAGTCCTATGGGAAAGCCCCCACACCGGCAACATCACTAAATGGGTGAAACACCCGCACTACCCCGTACACGAAAAAGAAGACGCGACGCGCACGATGGGGACCGGACTCCTCCACTGGACGGCGCACGTAAGGGCCCTCCAAGCGAAATGGATATTAAACTATCTCAATGCGAGGAGAGCCATATGGAAGCGCGCCCTAGACGCGTGGTTCTGCCGGACCGGACTGGGCCGAGGGGCCGTCCTCTCTACAATTCCCCCGAGGACGCTCATGCGGAGCCTCAGAGGAAACCCGGCGTTGCCGACATTCTGGAAAGAGGCCCTAACAAACTTCAGGGCACTGAGGATAAACCGCTCGCTCCTCTCTACGGAAGGAGCGCTCTCTCAGCCGCTATGGCACAACTGCCACGACCCCCCGCCGATCACCCGAACCGCGTGGGTCAGCCTATGGGAATCTCTGCACACACATGTCGTGCACAACGTCTATAAAGACGCCAAATTTACCGAACCCTACACTCAAGAAGAATGCGCGCGGTACGTAGAACACCTCCCTGAGACTTTCCTCCACGCGGGGGCAAAAATAGATAAAAAGGAATTCTTGAACTCGTGGGAAAGCGTGGTTCGCCACGCCTCGAGACTCCTACTCCTAGATAAAGCACAGGTAGACCCGCCACCGAACCCAGCCGCCTCTAGGACGCAAACGGTACAAACGAACGGTGTGACTCCGCCGGAAAATGAGGCGAAGGAAGTCAAGGCGTCGGAAGACGACAAATACATCACTAAAATGAACAATATATGGACATACACAAACATCAACTATTTAGGCGAAACCGCGAACACCACCGAAGTAGCGAAACCGGGCGAAGAGACACTATTATACCACGCACCGGCCAAATGGGAAAGCGGGCTAAAAGGCCCGAAACACTTAGAATACCCGCTAGCGGACGAATACACACTCAACGATAAAAAGCAACTAGACCAAATCACCGTGTCCGACATAACGAGAGAATACCTCAAGGGCGGCCCCAGCGCCCAACCCCAACCAGCCCGAGAAGCGTGGGCTCGGAAGCTAGCACTGACCCAAGACGAGTGGATGCACGTGGCAAAACTCTACACACACCCCATGTTAAAACACACGGATAAGCACCCCCACTTCAAGCACATCAACCACAGAAGGCTAGGCACACGAAACCGGTTCGCCACGGCGACCACCACGAGATGCAGACTTTGCGGTAAACACCGCGAAAGTTCGACACACCTGGCCAGATGCCCTTCCACACAACAAATTTTCCTGACCGTAGAAGCTGTGACAGGCTACACGCCTGATAGAAACAGATCGACGGTCCAGAAACTCAAGGATAGACTGTTCGTATACCCGAACGCCCCGACATCCGACAGCCTCAAAGCTCTCTACCTCATAGCATGGAGGTACATAATAGGTGACTTCTACAAAGCAGAATTTGACAACTATACCTTCCACCACGTGCCGGTCATCGAAAAGACCCTGAGTAGATTCACAGTACTCGCCAGAGGCCTCGTACCCCCGGAGAGACCCTCGGCCGCACGCACCAGTAAAGCCTCCCAGGGAAGAAAACCCAAGCTCAAGACCCCGCGAGAACTATGCGCCCCCGTCTTTACGATCAACGACAAAGGCACGCTAACGCTGGGCATGAACCTGTCCGCGGTAGCGCAAGCGCTCCGCATAATGGATAGACTCGCCTAACCGCGCACAACACAAAGCCGTGTCCCACGTCTCACCCGCCTACCTGCCCCCCGCCCTCAAAACTCCCCGCGATTTAACCGCCCACCTCACGGACTCACGGACTCAACAAGAAAACATGGAAACCGATAGCCCGATGGCGCAGGAGGAAGGAGTGGAAAACCTATCGGGGATCGGAGCACACCGCCTGCTACAGGAAACCCCAAACACCCAGCCCCTAGGTAGTGCACGAGGGACGAGCCGCAAGGCAGGTGGAGGGGAGAAGAGAGTAGCGGGCGTGGCAGCACAATAAGGGTGCGTAGTCGCGCGCGCGGCGAGAATATTAAGAAGTTTTTTTTTAAATATCAAACGAATCAAACATAGGGCGTAGGGCGGTCAAACAGGGCCTTTTAAGTACCCCGATTGAGACTTTTCTTCAAACCTACGCGATCGCGTTTGGTTGAACCCACTGAGAGTGCACGCTCTTTGGGGGCTGAGACAAGGGGTCACACACTTTCATTCACTTTCAGTCGCCAGTCGTGTTTGTTTCATTGTTTCGGCTTTTGTTTGTTCGTTCATGCTTGTTTTGGGCCTGATCACCCCATGACTCGCGTGGACGCTCGACTTAAGTCGGGGGGTGTCGCATCCAGAGTATTTTATATACTCTAGGCGGATGCGGTGCTTCTATCAATGTGTAGTGTGTGAGAAAATTGAGTGAGTTTTGTTTTTGCCAATGAGTTGCCTCGAAGCTCCGCCGCATTGCACGCCGCATTTGTTCGTTTGTCCTTACTTGTTTCATTGGTTTGTTTGTGCGATGTATGCGTTAGTTTCTAGTTTCGGAGTTTTCTTGTTGGTGAGTGAGTGATGAGTGATGTGGGGTGGTGTCTCGTGGGCCCTCGTCGCGATGTAGCGCGCCCTTTTCCCCCCTCTCTCAAGACTTCTCTTCACTCCATGCCCCTAGCCCCGCTGAGACTTGCCACGATCAAGCGCGCGCTTGATTCGACACGCTGCGGAAGAATGGGCTCAAAATCTCGCCAGAGCGCACATACGCGCGTCTGGCGAGGCCACACCACTGTCGTATTCCATACGATGGCAGGCTTTTTACTTATAACCTGTGGGTTATTTTAAGCCTCAAGGTCTCGTCGATTGGTATTCCGCCTCTTCTCTTACTTTCTCTCGATGTCATCAAATGTTCCATGACCGGGAGTTTCCCCACCTTTCTTCCTCCCAGGCGCCTCGCGAAAGGTTTAATTCGCTATCTCCCCGCGTTTCTTTATCTGCTTCTGGGGGCAATCAGGTTTGGTTTGCCATCTCCCCTTGGAGATCGATTTAGGTTCGCTGCTTGGGTGAGGGAATCTTTCTCCTTGGTCCTTGGTTTGCCATCTCCCCTTGGAGATTGATTTAGATTCGCTGCTTTGGATTTTGGTTATCCTTCTCCTTGATGCAAGTTGCGTGAAAGCCCTTGGTCCCGTTGGTTTTTGGTTTTCTCCTCCCTTGGTTGCTACTCAGGGTTGCTCAAGGGAAACGTCTAGAAGGTCCACGCTCAACAATAAGATTTCATCGATTGCAAGGATATCTCGCTGCGATCTGTATCCAAAGTGATCGCCGTGGTTGCGCGACATAACGTTCCTCTTCGACTTTCCGCCTTGGTGGGAAAATCCAAAGCGAAGACACGCTCCGATTGTCGCTGCGGAATCTCTCTCTCTCGCTCTCTCTCTCTCTCCGTCTCTCGCGACGTGTTTGAGTTACCGGTGATGTGGGGTCTCGGTTATTTCACGTTTTGCTTGGTTTGGGTGAATGATTCTGGTGCGTTCGTGAGTCGGTGCATCCTGTGGTTTTTTGCATCGTTGTCCGACGTCCTGTCGTCAGCCGTCATCCGTCGCTCTCGCTCTCGTCGCTCTCGCTCTCGTAACACTCGTACCCTACAAACTCGCCTTGCCTCACCAGCCCCTGCCAACACAGCCCTCCTCACACTCACCCTCGCCTCTCGCCACTCGCTCGATGTCGCTCTCGCCGCCGTCCTCGCCCTCGCTCAAGCCCGCCTATCCGCCTTCCTCTGCTGACGGGCCTCGGCCCGTCAGCGTCTCCGAAGTCGTCTCCTCCGCCGCGCCTGCCGCCGGTCTCCCTCCTTCCTCATTGCCCTCAGGCCCTATGGGCCATCCCAATTCGTCATAACATAGTAGTATTGTTTAATGCATTAAATACCATTACATAGTAGTATCAGTATCACATAGTATTTTATAGTTAAGAGTCAATTTGGCTAAATCGGATAAAATGAAAATTCGCATGATCGCTTCCCCAAAGTCGATTGGGGTCCCGTTGTTCTAGAGTAAGCAGGGAGCGCAGGCGCGTGGGCTCAATTCTAGCGAGGACGCGGGCGGCTCAGACACACTCATGCTCCTAGCCCGTGTTCACACACTCGATGGGATTGGGGCTCAACGAGATCAAGGGCGGGCACACACACGGCACAAGACCATGTGGCGGGGGCCGGGCGCACGCCTAGTGCGCAAACACGACTGTGCTCGGCCCGCTCTCCTGCGGTGTCGGGAAGGGGTAAGCGGCATTCGGGCGGCCTACACCGTGGCGCATGTGACGAAGGATGGGCGTGGGGGCGCAGTGGCGAGTCACGGACTGCCACAGATCAAGGCGGCAGGGTCCTCCGGGCTCGATTGAGTTGCGCGCGGGGGAATCGCAGCTCCATGTGCGTGAAGTTCACGTACGCGTCGTTGATGATCTCGTTGGCTATGGTGTTGCGCGAATTCAATTGGCCGACGTAGCTCATTCCGGCGCCTAGGAGGAGCTCCATCTCGGGGCGGCGGTTGCCGTCCTCGCGCACCTCGATCATGGCCACGCCGATCGAGATGCCCCTGCGCACCAACGAGCGCAGCACCGGAAGCTCGGCACCCTCCACATCGACTGAGGCGAAATCAAGGTGGCGCATGCCGAGCGACTCGAGGACATCGCCCACAGGTTCGCAGGGCACTTCCAGCACGGCGTGCCCGTCCGGCGGGGAGGTGTCATTGACGGGTAGGAGCCTGTCGGCAGTCCCGCCGTGGCTCGAGAAGCGCATGATGGACGAGGTCTCGCACGCCGCCATGTTGATGTTCATGGAACTGCGTCGGTTTCTGCGCAACTGGGAGAAGGACCCGGGTGACGCCTCGATCAGTGCGCCCCGCCATCCGAGGCAGCCTTCCAGGATGAGGGTGGTGGACTCGATGAAGCCGTTGAACCCGCCGATCTCCAGAAACTGCCCCCCGCGCAGCGGCTCCCGCGTCTCGAAGTCGGAGAAGAAGGAGCGGATGACGGCGGCATCCTCGCCACGGCTCTGGCCGCACGGCAGCGCGGAGGGCCTCCCGCTGTCGTTCCGCTCGTGCCACAAGCGCCAGCCGCGGGGGAAGGCGATGGTCTCTGGGATGAGGGCGGGCACCCACCCCAGCCGATACCTGCGCACGCGGCTGTGATGCCTGGCGTCCACCTCCTCGGTCGGGTTTGCGGCGAGCAGCTGAGAGTGCCGAGACTCGGTTTGCGACGACTGGAAGTCCAGGTTGCCTGTGAGGTATTCGATGCGGTCGACGGCGGCCCAGAGCTCGAACCTCTCCCCTGGGTGCTTCTCAGAAGGCCGGAGCGCCTCGCGTACCGCTGGGAGAGAGCAGAACTCCTCGGGAGGCCCACAGACCCAATGGCGCGAGTGCATCCCGTGCGAACGAGAGGGAACGAGCTCGGTCCACGAGGAGACGGAGCTCAGATTGTGTACGGCGGTGGAGAGTGGAGCGCAGCCCGCCTCGCCAAAGCACACCAAGGGCTCGGTGCCCCCGCGAGGATGCTGCCGCCGCATCGTGGCACCGAGCAACAGGACGACGAACAGCATCGTCGCCCCCTCCCTCCCCCTTCCCCCCTTCCCTCTCCCGTGTTCTCTTCCGCTAGACGGGGCGGTTCTCCTGTGTGTGCGGCGGGTCCTCCCTCCACCGCCTCCCCCCCCCTCTCTCCTCTCCTCTCTTTCTCTCGCTCCTCTCCTCTCTCTCTCTCTCTCTCTCTCCTCTCTCCCCCCCCCCTCCCCTTTCTCCTCCTCTCCTCTCCTCTCTCTCTCTCTCTCTCTCTCTCTCTCTCTCTCTCTCTCCATCTCTCCCCATCACATACAGTATCACGGCCTCTCTCTCTCTCTCTCTCTCTCTCTCTCTCTCTCTCTCTCTCTCCTCCTCCTCTCTGTCTTGGACTCGTCGAGGAGAGAGAGATAGGGAGAGAGCTCCATCCAGATCCACATCACATCAATCTCGTCCCGCCACAAACACAAACATAAACACAAACACAAATATAAACAGAAACACAAACACAAACAGAAACACAAACAGAAACACAAGCGCAAATAGAAACAGAAACACACAGAAACAGAAGCACAAACACACAAAAACAACACACCGTCCGATGTGCGAACGCGGCAACAAACGCTCCCCATTTCTTCTTCTCTACAATAAAGAGAGAGCCCCAACAAGAACACACAGCCACCTCAGCCGCCGCCCGCCGCGTGTTCCCGCCGTGTCTCATACCCGGCTCTCTCTTCTTCTCTAAAACAAAGAGCAAAGAGGCCCAAACAACACACAGCCGCCGCCGCGTGTTCCCGCCGTGTCTCATACCCGGCGGCTGGGTTTGTGGTTCTCTGGCTGCTTGTCACAACCTTCAACAAGAAGAGACGCTCCCAGTGGGTGGAAGAGAGGAGAGAGAGTTGCAGTGCCCGGCGGTTGTGTTTTGGGGCCCAGAACCATAAGTAAGACGCTCCCAGAGGGCGGCGGCGGTGGAGAAAGAGGAGAGAGAGTTGCAGTCGAAAGGAGAAAGAGAGGAGCCGCCGCGCGCCTCAGCGGCGCCATCGGCGTGGTTCGGGCGGTCGGTCGAGAGCCTAGATGTTAAACACAGTGAAAATCCTTCCAAACACAGCCAAAACCCTCTGTGTTTGGCCTTGGAAGAAACACAGTGAAACACAGTGAAACACAGCATTAACACAACATACAACATACCCTGTACCTTGCCCCCCCCCCCCCCCGCGCGCGCGCTCGTGGCTCTTGGCGTGCGCCCTTTCCCCTTTCCCCTCGCTCCTATCCCCCCCTCTCCGCCCTCCATCACCCGGATGCACGCCACCTTCAACCCGAACCCCGACCGCGCATCACGCTCAGCTTCGGCGCTCACCACGGCAGCCTCCACCACGCCAAACATCCCACCGGCATGGCCACCGCACCAGGCCCCAACTTCTCATTCATGGGCGTCGCTCCTCGACGGAGGGCGCGGCGCTGGTGCGCCGTCACGCCATCTAGAGGAGGAGGGAGAGGGCCCCCCCGAGCCTGAGGGGCAGGCAGCCGAGGGGGAAGGCGCAGTATTCAGCGTGCTACCCACGCGCGCCACAGGTCTGAGCCAACCCCAACTCATGGTGCGTAAGCGCTCCGCCTGGGCCAAACGCACCGACCCAGTGTGGAAGTGTGTGAGCATCTTGTCTGAGGAGGACCCCAATCACCCCTTGTGGAGATGTGGAGGTTGCGGCGAAACCCGTAGGGGAGGAGCGACTCGGGTCGCCGATCACCTGTTCGGGAGGAGCAAGTCGGCCAAGTGCAAGAGCGAAGACAACGACTATTACTCACATCGTGGATATTAGCAAAGTATGCCAAGGCGCTGAAACGCCGCACCAAAGCTCATCGACCCGCCCGTAGTATGCAAACGCAAACGCCGGGTTGAATGCGCGTAGAAGCCCTGTGAAGTGTGAAGCGGTGCTGCTCCTTGCAACAAAATGGAGCGGCACGTCGGTCCTCTAAACGATCCTCGAGATATATGAGAACGCGCCGGAGACTTGTTGCTTGTTGCACAAGGCCCCTCCATTGAGTAAGACTGTGAAGATGTTAGCCTAATATCTAGATATTAGGCTATCTACTTCCAAAAAGCACTATCTATATCTAGCATCTAGCTAGATATAGCGCTAGGCCACTATTTGCATCTATCTAGATAGCTGTGGGCGCCAAACCTAGTTATAAGCTATTAATAGGCACCTAACCAAGGCCGTAGGGCATGGGCGGGCTTGCCAGCACCTTGCGCAAGCAAGCCTTGCGGGCGAAACGGCAACTAACTATGGAGCTAACTACAGTTAAACATGTTTACTGTTATTCTATAACCCAAATAACCCGTATAGATATCCCAGCAAGAGCCCAAATATCCCTGAAATATCTAGAGATATCTATGTGGAGCAAATCCACCCAAATATCCAAGACAAATATCCGGATACTTGTGCTTACCCCTACAGGCGACCTGGCTCCTTTGGGTCAAGATTACCCGAAAGGAGGAAACCTGGAATCTAGACCTGACAAACAGGCTAGAAGGAACGAAACGAGAACTCGAATTCTAGATCGCTAGGGACGAACCCTACCAACCTAGATGTACCTGAGCTTCACCGTGTGGCCGCACGGCGAAGGACCTGGAAATAAGAGCCTAGAAATCGCATCATCTAGGATGAATGCGACATGTTGGCCGCAATAGCTCAACAAGTTTTAGCGCAGCCAGCGGCAGCGTCGGCGGCTGAACGAAATTGGTCCGTCTATGGTCAAATACATTGCGCCAATCGGTCTCGGATGAGCCATAAGACAGCAGATAAATTAGTTTTTTGTCACGAGTCCATGTCGCATTCGCGAATCGACACTCGTTAGGCTTCGCTCTTCTCTTTGTCGTTCGGTATTTATCGTTATAATTCTCTCGTTCTCGTTCTCGGTCAAAAGCTTCGCTTGGATGCATGGGATCGTGGGTTGTGGAGCGCCCTCTCTCTTTCTCTCGAAAGAGAAGGGAAGTTTCCCCACCTTTCTTCCTCCAAGGCGCCTCGCAAATAGGTTTAATTTGCTATCTCTACAGCGGTTCTTCATCTGCTTCTGGGGGCAATCAGGTTTAATTTACGACCTCTTCGTATCTCCCCCTGAGGCACATCGCACTCCTTTCGTCTTATTCGGTAGGTCTCTTGGAATCCTGCGCGGCAGGATTGCCCCTCGTTTCCGTTATGGTGCGATTCCCCTTCCAGACGGGATCGCCGACAGATCGCCTTCTGATCGTCGTCCGTCGTTGTCTGGCCGGAGTGTTTGGCTTTGATTTCAGTCGAGTTATGTGAGAAAGTCGTGGGGCGAGAGTCGGGGTGTTTTCCTGGGTGTCTCTGTCCGTCGTCCTATCGTCAGTCGTCATCCGTCGTCGCTCTCGCTCTCGTTGCTCTCGCTCTCGTAACACTCGTACCCAACAAACTCGCCTTCTCTCGCCAGCCCCTGCCATCACAGCCCTCCTCACACTCGCCCTCGCCTCTCGCTACTCGCTCGATGTCGCTCTCGCCGCCGTCCTCGCCCTCGCTCAAGCCCGCCTGCCCGCCTTCCTCTGCTGACGGGCTTCAGCCCGTCAGCACCTCCGAACTCGTCTCCTCGGCCGCGCCTGCCGCCGGCATGGCCCCTTCCTCATTGCCCTCAGGCCCTATGGGCCACTCCAATTCGTCAGTCCATGCACACACAGCTCCACGTTCAAGATGCAAGCTGGTCTCCCGATGTGGTGAAGTGGGAGAGTGACGACGATAGTGATGCGGAAGATGATTGGATGGCTGATGACAGTTGCACTCCAAGCCAAGAGCTTCTGCAGAAGTTGATGAAATGAAAATGAGATTTCGATATTTGCGTTTTGTTTGTCACGAGTCACCGTCGCAGGGTCCTACATGCGTCCATTCGCCCTTGTTGCCCTCGCCTCCTTTGTCGCCTCCTTTGTCGCCTGCTTGCCCCTCACCTGGCTTACCTCCTTGCGTGCTCCTCGCGTTTTAGGCTAAGTCGCGCGTTCAGGTATCGCCGGTGCAAGGAACCGCCCCCATGTGTGACCCTGATTCCCGATTCCCCCTCAGGTGTTGGCCGTTGGATTGTGGATTGTACCGTGGCGCTATTTTACTTCGGTCTTCATCGAATCACTTAAGGGTTTTCGAAAGATTCCCTCCTTATTCCTGTGCGTAACTGTCGCCCCGTCGGATCGTCCGTCGCCCCGTCGCTCTCTTGTCGGCATTCTCTTCCTTGTTCGGTCTGTCAGCAGGTTCCTGTGCGTTCCGTGATAGGGATACGTTAGTGTGGAGAGTGTTGACGTGAGTGTAGTGTCATCTCGTCGGTCCATCGGCCGCGGACCGTCTGTCGTCTGTCGTTCTTCGTTCGTCGCTCTCGTTCTCGTTCTCGTTCCCGTTCTCGTCCCTCGTTCTCAACACTACCTCAATACCAAACCCCTCCAAGCCCTCAGCCCTAGCCTATCCAACCAGATCCGCCCAGCCATGTCCGCTCCGTCGTCGAACTCGCCCTCGCCCAAGCCCGTCCTCCCGCCTTTCTCTGTTGAGGAGGTGGTCCAGCCCGTCATTGGCCACCCCCCAACTTCCGCCGCGCCTCTCGCCGCTTCCCTTCCGACCCCTCCGTTCCCATCTGAGGCAGTGGTAACCTCGGATCCGTCAGTCGTGACTGCGGTGGGCTAGGAGGTGGGAGCCGGCGGCGCGCGCTCCATCGCTAAAACTATAACAATAGTTCTAAGCAGCACGCTAAGCGCTAAGAAAAAGAAACCTCGATACATATTGTAGCTCTCAGCTCTCGGCAAACCGCAAACCGCGCAAGAAACCCAGCGTAAGAGAAACTCCTATGGCCTCGCGGCCGAGCGCTAAGGAGAGTATATTTAGAGGAGAGAATTCTCTGTAAGGAGAGTATATTTAGAGGACAGAATTCTCTGGTCTCAGACGGGTGCGCCCCTACTGTATACTGTAGTAGACAGTCTCTCCGTTAGAATGGGTAGAGATAGGTCCGTTATAAATAAAGCGATAGGTCCGTTAAAATGGGGCGAGAGGGAGAGGGAGAGGGGGAAGTTGTGGAAGAGAGAGAGGGGGGAGGGAGGGAGAGAGAGGGAGGGAGCGGGAGAAGTGGTAGAAGAGAAGAGAGAAAAGGCTTTAGAAAGGGGAGAGAGGGGGAGGGAGAGGGAGGGCGGGGTGCGCCACGACAGTCGCGCAGGGAATAGCTTAAAGAAGTCGCCTGGAGAGGTGAAAGATGCCGAGGGCGGGAAAATGGGAGGCCGCGGAGAGAGGGAGAGAGAGGGAGGGAGGGAGAGAGGGAGAGCCTCCGCCGAGAGAGAGAGGGAGGGAGAGGGTCGAGGGAGAGAGAGCCTTCCGCGCTGCCCTTCTTGCCCCCCTCCCCCTCGCCCTCGCCCCTCCCCCTCGCCCCGTCCCCCCTCGCACCCTTCCGCCCCTTCCCCGGTCCCTCGCGCCTGCGCATGGAGGCCTCCCACGCGGCCTTCCTCTCTGGAGAGAGCGTGGTGGTGATTGTCCCAAAGATGAGAGTGTGGAGACTCCAGCTGATGCAGGTGAGAGAACACAGGGGGAGAATGGGGGGGCGGCGGCGGGGAAGCTCTGTCGGCGGGGGGGGGGGGGGCGGGAGGGGGGGGGGGCTCTCGGAGGTCCGGTGCGGACCACTCGAGACTCGGTAGGCGGAGGGAAGGGGGGAGGGGCGGGGGGAGGGGTCGAGGGGGGGGGGGGGGCGAGCGGTCGGGGGCGGGGGGGGAGGCGGTGAAGCGGGCGGGCAAGGGGAGACGGGGGGGGGCACGCGGAGGGTGGGGGAGGGGCAGAGGAGAGGGGAGCCGGCAGCAAGCGCTCATTGAGGAGGGGCGGGAGGAGGGGAGGGGGGGAAGGGGGGGGGAGGGGGGGGGGGATAGAGGAAGTGAAGCGGGGAGGGCAGCGGCGACGGCAGTGCCACCATCGCGCCAAAGCCGACGCCAGAGCTCAGACCGGTGCACAGGCGCACTGCGCAGAGGAAGGGGCAGGGAGGGGGAGGGGAGCCGAGGAGGTCCACTACACACCGCGTACGCGCTCCCCTCGGCTGTGAGCGGTTGGGGCAACGGGCAGGGGTACGGAGCTGTGCACCATTGCGCTCCCCAAAATGAGGGTCTCGGAGCCGAGCCGGCCACTAGCGAGGCGAAGGACAGCGGGATGGGCTCGTTCGACCTCAGTGTTCCCGGGAGGGGGCGCTGTGGGCGAGCCTTGCGTGCCTGTGGCCAGGCACGCACGCGCCCACATCGCAGGATGGAGGGGGGGCGGGGGGGGGGGGGGGGGGGGGGGGGGGGGGGGGGAGCGTGAGACGGCCACGACAGCAGACGTGGGGCTGCCGCCAACGCTCCGCGTCGGTCTGCACCGGCTCGGCGTGCACGCTGAGCGCGGAGGCCGCAGCGGGAGTGGGCAGCGCGCACACGGCCGACGGACGCCCCGCCTGCGCTGCAGGGGATCGACGTGGAGCTGACCCCGCCCATCCCGGTCGAGGTGCGCCGTACGCGTGTGCGGGAGACGTGGCGGTTTCGCTGGCCTTGTGAGTGCGCCGCGCCCGGCTCCGCGCGCAGGTGCCGCTGTGGCTCGCCGCCTACCTGAAGAAGCGTGACAAGTGTTCAATCCGCACGCCCGAGTGGCTCGAGCCAGGTGAGCAGCCCGCTCGGCCGTGCCGCCGAGCGCGGCACCTGCTGAGCGCCTCGGATTGTACCGATTGTGCCCGTGCGCCCTCGCTCGCAGAGAACCTGGAGAGTACGCTCGAGGAGGAGCGGCGGCAGGTGTGCGCCGAGCACCTCAGCCCTCACGCGCGCGCCATGCTAGTCACCACTCTGAGCGCGCCGGCGTGCCGCTGTCGCAGACGAGCCAGCTCTCGGCGTTGCCCTTCCATTACATTGAGATCTCGAAGGAGCTGCTCAGCATGTGCGCGACGGCGGGTGCTGGGCGAAGGGAGGCGGCGAGCTGCACGCGCGCTGCGCGAGCGCACCGTTCCTCACGCTCACGGCGTATGCGCGCGGCGCCGGCAGCGGCCGAGGCGAGGCGGGCACCTCACGCCCCTGCCGCGGCCGGTTTTGGATGGGCGGAACTCGCTCGTGCTCTGGCTCACGCTCCTAGACGCGCCCCGGCCCTGGCGCACCCTCCGCAGAGCGAGCGACGACCTGCCCGACGCCAACCGGATCCGCAACTTGGTCGCCGACATCGAGGACATCCGCCGGGCCAAGGTGGGGCGTGCGTTCGACCTGGCCGCGTCGAGCGCGCGCGGCCGGCGCTGCGAGCCGGCGGGGTCTGGCTGGACCGATCATCGGCCGCGGCGTCCGCCCGCGCGGACCACCCCACCGACTGCTCCCCACACCGCACCGCCTCGCCGTCTCGCAGGTGCAGCGCGGCTTGCAGACACTAGATGAGACGGCGACAAACGTGGCGATACCGCACATCTCGGCAATGGAGATCAACTCGATCCGCCGCGTTACTGCCGGCGCCCTCGACCAGATGAGGATGTTCGGCGGCGGCCGTGACGCCGCCGAGCAGCCGACCTCCGGCGTCGAGACGCAATCGCAGTCGCAGCACGATGGCGACGAGGAGCGGAACGCGCGCTTGCTGAGAGCGCTCCAGCGCAGGCAGCGCACCGGATGAGTGGCCGCCGTGGCCGCACCTCAGCCAAGGGTGGAAGGTGGAGGTGGGATGGCGCGTGCGTGACCGCACGGCCCATCGTGGTCGTGCTAGCCGCGCGTGGCCGCAGCAAGCTCGCATGCATATGCGTCGACGTTGGGCAACTCGCACCCGACGGCCAGCTGTTTGCAGCTAGCTTGCGCCGCCCGCCTGGACCGTGCGGCGCACGCAGCCGGCGCGGGGCCTGGCCCACCTAGGACTATTGATGTGGAGCGCTCACGTGGCTCGCCGCCGCAGGCGCTGCGGTTTGCATCGGGGCTGGGTCCTCCCGAATGTCGTGCACGGTCCCGAGGCCAGCTTTTTAGCTTCCTAGCGGAGCCCGATTCTCTGCCAATGATCGTGCAGCATGCTGTCCACATAGCCTCGTTTCATCTCCTTTTGTGAACTACGGCATCATGCATTGTGGGCTGTGACTGTGGTGGGCGTTGTGGAGAGCTGTGTTGATGCGACGGTGGTGTATGAGCATCGTTCCACTAAGTTTATGAAACCAAGTGTGTAACGCAGTTGCCACGCACTCCACTTGGCGATTGGTGATGGGGCGGAGATGGAGATGAACCGCATCATCGAGCATCGACCTTCGAGTCTTTACTGGCTCAGCCGCATCGGACCATCACCTAGTAAGCGCCACCTTCGCCATCGCATGCACCCCCGGAAGTGCAACAGAGATTGAACGGTTGCACAAACGCGTAGTCTTGAAGACTACCGTGTGTTGTCCTCGGCGAAATAGCATGCACCCATCTGAAGATTCTGCATGCTGCATGGGCTACCTATACTCCTACACAAGGTCTAGGTTCCCTATCTCTACTCCGACATTGCCCTTATTGTCCCTCCCTCCATTGATAACAAGGAAGCAATTGAAGTGGTATCGGTATACCTAAAAAAAAAACATCTGAAGATTCTGGGCTACACACCTACTAACCTAGGGTACTTCCCCATCCCTAATGCCACCGCCCTTAATTTCCCTTCCCTCCACCTCCTCCCCTTCTCCCCTTCATTCCTTTGTCTTCGGTATCCGGGGTTCGGCTCGGGTGCGCTACCACGAGCCTGGTTCAGAGCGCGGGTTCCGGGCAGGCCTGTTGTTGGTTAGTTGTCTTTGTGTGTCTGTTGGGTCGCGGGCGTGTTCGTCTCTTTCTCGCCCTTGCTGGTCGCTATCGCGTTTCGGTGGATTTATGTCCAGTCGAGGTGTATCTCGTCTCAGGCTTGTTCTGGTTCGGGTCTCTCGGCAATTATATATGCCACCCCCATCGTGGTGGTCAGGGCTTGTAACTCTAGACTTGGTTCTAGCTTACCTCTTGCACCTAGTGTGAATAAAGGGTATACATCGTTCATGTCGATCCTTTTCTTCGGCTGTCTGCCCATGCCTGCTTGGGCGGTCCTAGCCGAGTCTGTTGTATTCGCAAAAAGTAGTGCCTTGCTTAGCGTCGTGTACCTATCTATCGTTCTTATCACCACTGATTCCTCCGAGAATTCAATGCCATCGTAGTGTATCCTGTAGAAGTCTGTTAAAATATATCTCCACGCTAGAGTGTAGAGTATGGTGAGCGATCGCGGTGTTTCCCCCCCGGGGTGCATGAAAAGGTTATATCTATGATTACCTCTTCCCTGCTTCTACCACTTCGGGGAGTGTACCTTGCCAGTTTGTCGAGCGTTTCGAAAATTTTGACTACCCTCGGGCATTCTCCCAAGTGGGTGGAAGATTCGTTAGACGCTTTGCGGCTGCCAGCGTTTGCAGCCAGTATCTCGGGATAGAGTATATGAGGAAATTGGCTACCTTTGTTTTGCCATGTATAGATAGGTTGCTTGTGATCGGCTCGTATATGCTGGTTTTTCTTTCTATTTTGTCAGCTAGTTTCCGCCAGAATCCTTTTATGGCCTGAGGCCCTCCTAGCGGGACCCCTAATATGGTCGCATACTCGCTTCTTTTTAGCCACTTGTATCTTTGAAATCTAGCGGGCGGCCGCTTTCTCTTCATGGATCCCATTCTTAGTCCTTCGAATTTTTGGTCGTTAGGTTTGCCGCATGAGGCCGCCGCGTATCTTTCTACCCATTCGAGCGAGCGTGTCAAGCTGCCGTAGTCGGCCGCCATAAGCTGCGTGTCGTCGGCGAATTGGCTTATTTTGAGTTCAGCTCCCTCCTCCCCCTGGGCCCCCCTGTTCAGGACCCCCCAGCCGGCTCCAGTCGACCCGCAGGGCCGCGGAGCGCCAGCGAGGGAGAGGCAGGAGGGGCCAGGGCCATGCCCCAGCCTCACCTGCCCCCTGAGCTGTGCTCCCAGGCCCTGCAGGCCATCTGGGGACCTGAGCGAGGGGCCGCAGGCGCGCGCCATGGGCCCCCGCCGCAGGGAAGAGAGGAGGAAAAGGGAAGAGGGAGGGGAGGGGGGAGCGGCAGCTCTCCCCTCCGGCAGTAACGTGTCTTCTCGCCCCGTTTGGGTAAGAGAAGACGGGGGCGCCAGAGCCAGGAGGGAAGGGCCGCGGCTCGCCGTGGCCACTCGCACTAGCGAGGGAGATTAGCGCTTCTGGGCTCCTATCTCACGAGTGCCCCCCCCCCCCCGCGTTGCTTTTACCCGAAAGGGGTTTTCCCCCAGCGTGGACTCGAGGAGAAGAAGTGCTGGGGTGCGCGGGGTCGGTGCATGCACTGGGGGGAGGACAAATATCGAGGGGAGGGGGCGGTGCCCCCTCCCCCGGTAGCACCCGGACACCTGGCTCGTCAGGCATGGCGGGATTCCGGGACGGAAAAGTTGTGTCCAATTAGCTAGTGGGGTTGGCTAGGATATAACATTGATTATTTTATTTGAAAACAACCCGCGCGGCCGACCCCCTCGTCCCGTGACAAGCAGTGAACCGTCTGCAACAATTGGACCCATAGGCATTTGCATCTAGGGACACATTTTTTTGGGGGGTGGTGAAGGTTTGGGGCAGAATTGTATAAGGTGTAGGAAATGGCAATGGGGGGGTAAAAAAAAGGGAACCTCAAGTTGCACCCTCTCACGCGCGGGGGAAGGGAGGGGGGTCCCTCACCGACGCCATTCATTGTCCTTCGTGGGGCGGGAGGGGTCGTTCGGAGGGGGGAGGGAGTTGCCGGGGCAGGTAGGGGGGGGGCCTAAGGAATCCTTGGACACCCGGGGGAGGTGGGAAATAGTGGTTAAAATGAGTGAGTGACCGAGCTATTACTGTTTGCCCAGACCCTGCAGACACCCAAATGGAGTTGCCCGCGACGTACCCAATCCAGAATTTCATTCACCCCCGACTCCCGGTGGGGAGGAGGGCGAAAGCGCCGCGCTAGCCGCCGGTGCCGCTCGCGACGGAGTGGTTCAGAGCCCTCCGGTTGCGCTCAACTCGACAAGAAGGGTGATGGTTGGTGTTGGGTGGGGGAGGAGCAGTGGAGGTGGAGGGGTGGTGGGCTCGTGCCCCGCGCGAACTAAGCACCGAGTTTGTTCAGCACTGGAGTGAGACAGTCGTTGCATTGCGCGACGAGGGTGTCGCGCGCCCCGACCTCTCTCTTGTGCGGCATGGTTTGTAAGGGCATGCCAGATAAGAGTAAATATGAGCACGCGGGCCATGGAGCAGCGCGCGTGATGAGCTGGACATGGAAGATCTAAGCGTCCTGTGTGTGTACTCCGGCCTTGGCCGCACACGTTCACCCTCGCGCAGACAGCAGCAGACGCCGTCCCGCACAGCAAGCCCCTAGTTTGCCCCTGCCCACGCCCTGCGGGCGCCGCCCCAGGTGGGAGCGTGCGCGCGCGGGCGGCGGATGGGAGGAGGGTTCGCAGCCCCATCCATCACGGACTCGGTGCCGCCTGGGCGAGCGGGGGCAAGGCCTAGCCAGAGAGCTCCGTCGGGCGGCGCTCATGCTCGCGCGCCCGCCAGCCGATGGCCGGATATTTAATAGTAGCCGCCGTCGACCTTGCCCTGGGCGTCGAGGATACCGCGCCAGTAGTTGGCGTCGAAGCGCTTCTTGGCGTTGACGTCGAGGAGGACCTGCACGTTGCCGCCCTGGGTGCGGACCTGGAAGGTCTTGAGCTCGCGCGGCGACTTGAGCTTGCCCGTGAGCGGGCCAATCAGCGGCGGCGCCGGGCACCACGGGCCGACAAGCTTGCCCGTGCGGAGGTCGAAGGCGGAGCGGTGGAGCGGGCACACGATCGCGCCGTCCTCCACGGTGCCCTGGTCGAGCGGGGTGCCAATGTGCGGGCAGACGTTTGCCGCCGCGAACACCTTGCCGCTCTTGTCGGTGGCGATGAGGATGTCCTGGCCAGCGCCAAAGGCGGCCTTGAGCGAGGAGGGCTTGAGGTCCTTGGCAGAGCAGACGGTGGTCCAGACGTTCTTCACCGGGAACGCCTTGGGGTCCTGCGGGTCTCCCATGGAGAGCGAGGCGCGCGCGGGGCCCTGCGCGACATTGAGCGGCGCAGAGAAGGCGGCGGCGCCTGCGCGCGCGGCGCCAGGGGCGAGGCGGGGGGGGACGGTGAGAGGGGTGCGCGCGCGGGCGGGCGGGACGGGCGGGTCTGGTGCGAGGCGGGCGGCGCGGCGCGCGCCTGTGTGCGTGTGCGCGCGCGGTGGGGGCGGGGCGGGAGCGCTTGGGGGGAAGGGAGGGGGGGAAGTGTACCAGCAAATTGGAGGGCGTAGGCAGCCAGCATCTTGCGGGGAGATCCAGAGATCTGGGGAGGGGGGGGGGAAGGGGGAGAGAGGGAGGGGGTGTGGAGAGAGAAAGAAAGGGGGTTGGGGAGAGAAAGGAGTGGGGGGGGGAGGGGGGGGGGGGGAGGGGGAAGGGGCGGGGGGGGGGGGGGGCGGGGAGAGCCAATTTGGGGGGCCGCGGGGGGGGGGAGGGGGAAAAAAAGAAAACTGCGGGGGGGGGGGCGCGCGGGGGGGGGGAGGGGGGGGAGAGGAAAGGGGCGGGGGAACGGTCAAAAATGGGGGGGGGGGAGGCGCGGGGGGGGAGGGGGGGAAGGTGTACCGCGGGGGGGGGAGGGAAGGGGGGGGAGGGTGGTGTACCGGGGGGGGGAGAGGGGGGGGAGGGAGAGGGGGGGACCTGGAGGGAGAGGGTGTACCAAGGGGGGGGGGGGGGGGGACGGGAAGGGGGGGGGGGGTGTAGGTGTACTGGGGGAGGGGGGGGGGGAACCTGGAGAAAGAGGGTGTGCCGAAGGGGGGGAAGGGGAAGGGGGGGTGAGGTGTACCGGTACGGGGGGGAAGGGGAAGGGGGGGTAAGAGGGCGGGGGAGGGAGTGTGTGGTTGTGGTTGTCGCATCCGCGATCGACCGTTTTGTTTTGGAAGTCGTCTGCGTTCTGCGTTCTGCGTTTCTATGCCCCTCCTCTGTCGAATCCAGAGTATCTCTATACTCAAAGCGGATTCGATACTCGATAGTGCGAACGAATTTTGTTTTCAGGGCTTGTCTCGATGGTTCGCCGCTCGCTCGACATATTGAACACCGAGGCTTCACATCGCTCGTCAATTCATTTGTCATTTGTCTACTCCTTCTTCCTTCTTTGTTTGTTTCGAGCGTTTATGTTTGTTTCTCAGTTCTTTTGTTGATGGAGTGGGCCACTCGGAGTGGGGTGTTAGTAGATTGAGTTTTGTGAGGTGGTCACGTGTGCCGTCGTCATGTAGCGCGTTCCCCTCCCTCCCTCCCTACCTCTCTCTCTCTCAAGATTGTGCCCCAAATGAGACGAGAGAGAGAGAGAGAGAGAGAGAGAGAGAGAGAGAGAGAGAGAGAGAGAGATGTGGAGATGGACTGTTCCCAGGATCCGGGTAAGGCTCCTGAGACTCCATCCTTGGCAACCCACGCGTCCGTAGGCGGCCTATCAACTTGGGTAGCGGGTGAAGATACTTGGGAAGGCTTGGGCACGGGTGCAGTGGTGACGGGGTCCGCGCGCGGCGGCGAGGGCGGATTTGGCGGTGCAGAAGGCGGTGGTGGGTCCATAGGAACAGATTGAATCAATCTCTAGTGGGTGATTTAATTTAATTTTTAACAAATTTTTATGGGTCGCGGCGCGGCAAAGGAACGGGACTAGCGCGCACACAAGACAGGACTCCCTGCCGCGGTGAGCGTAAGCACCCTTCCCCCTTATGCCACCCAGCTCTTCACTAGCTTACTACCTGCGCTAGCCGGAGCACCCCTCCCTCCACACTCAAGCAGCCCCCCACGCCAGGATCCTGTTTTGGTCTCGCAGGCAAGGGGGCCTAATGGGAGGGTGAGGAGCAACTCCTCAAAGAGGAGCTTTGGGGAAGGAGATGTTTGAGTGGGGGCGCTATACCCTTGCGCTAGGCATGGGCAGCGACGCCGCCTCAAAACATGTCCTCCCTCTGGTCTTGAGTCGAAATTTTTGGTGTTTGAATCCGAGGGCGAGGGGGGTTTGTGCTTCTTGGGTTGGTTGTAGTGGGATGAGGGAGTGGGAGATGGAGTGAAGTGTTGAAAGAGGGCCCAAGGCAGGGCACTGAGTTGTAGGTACTTGTGGCCCACAAGCGTGGGGTGAAAACGAAAAGTGTATCAACATGTGTCTTGAATTGAAATTTTTGGTGCTTTGAACAGAGGGCGGGGGGGTTCGTGCCGTTTGGGTTGGTTGAAGTGTGAAGGGGGAGTGGGAGAGGGAGTCTAGTGTTGAGAGAGGGCCCAAGGCAGGGCACTGAGTGATTGGTACTAGTGGCCCACAAGAGTGGGGTGAAGACGAGAATTGTGTCAACAAGTTGGAAAACAGAGGCATGGGGTGCTCTCCGTATGGGGTTGATGGTTGTGAAGTGCCCTCCCATGTTGGGTGCACTGATGGTAGAGGTTTCCACCATGGGGAGGGCAGCTCAGCTGCCCTCCCACATGAGGTGCTCTTGGGGTGGGAGGGTTTCCCACTGTTGGAGGGGGTCTCCAAGACCCCCTGCATGATGCGCAGAGCCATGGTGGCAACCTGTTCGGTGCCAGTGCTCGCCACCCCGCGCGCTTGCGCGGGTGTGGTTTGGATGGGTTGGATGGGCTCTGAGAGGGCTTTCTGACGAGCCGCCTCGGGCGGCGTGGGGCGTCGTTGCCCCTTAGCACGTGGAAGCCCTCGCGTTCGAGCGAGCTAGCCAGGTGCCTAGTCTTGGTTTTGTACGCCTTGATCGGGTCAAAGATGCGGAATACTATGTAGGTCGCCACCTCTTTGAGAGAGGACCGGATGGCGCTCGACTTGCGAGGGGCCGAATCGGCTAACGCGCCGTAAGTGATTCCAAACTCGTGCGGGACTCCAGAAAGTGCCGTATTTACTTTGTCTCCATATGCGGCCTTAAATTGATCGTGTGCGTCCTCATCGACGTAAAAGATCCAAGGGCCTTTACGACCCTTGTCCATCCCATCCGGGGTTGCGTCTAGGCCTTCCAGCCTAGAGAGGAGGAATTTCATGAAGGTAGCTACATCTTCACTTTTGATGTCCTTCTTGTCGTCAGCTAGCTGAGCTAGCTGAATGAAAAAAGGGGTGTCTTCCGGCTCTTCCTCCTCATCAAGAGGGGGGGGAGCAAGTTGTGTGTTGTTGCTGACAACCGGCTTGGGGTCCGATTGGGGGTCGGCCCGCTTGCGCGATGGCGGCTGTGGCTGTGGGGCTGGTTGCTTCTGGGCTTGCTGCATTGGAGCCTTCCCCATGGGTCCCTTCTGGGCGGCTTCCGCGTAGGATTTTTGCGCAGGTGTTGGTTGTTGGTTGGAGGGCGCAAAAGCCCCCAGGATTGATTGTTGTGTCAAGTGCCCGCCCCCGAGGGGTGCACTGGTGGTAGGAGTTGCCACCATGGGGGTGGCAGCAGTGCTGCCAGCCCCCATGGGGAGTCCTTGGTTGGGTGGCGTGTCGAGGGAGGCCTGTGGCAGGGCTTTGCCCTGGCTCTGGTCTGCACCAGGGAACAGGACTCTGCCTGTTCCCTGGCTGTGGGGCTGCCTGGGAGGAGAGGGAGGTGGCGCCATCTCGACGTCCTGATCGGGAGGGGCTGAGGGCTGCGAGCGCTTGGGCTCCGGTGGCTTGGGTCGGCCCCGTTGGGGCGTCGTGGCGGCAGAGGGCTGGGAGTTGGGAGCGGTCGGCGCGCGCTCCATCGCTAAAACTATAACAATAGTTTTTTTGAGTTTTTCGGTTTCAAGCTGGGGATCTATTAGATAGCGACTGTTTTAGGTGTCTAGGCACAATAAAAAAATTCTAGGATGCTAATATGACGTAGTTCCAACACTGCGAAGTCGTTGTCTTTAAAGCTACCGGTAGTCTTCGTTGCGCCCCTTCTACCGTTTACCAAGGCCTTACCCCACACACAGAAGCGGCACGTGGGGTCGCCGGCAAACCTATTAGCCGTTGCAATCCTTCTATGTAAAATGTGTTTAAAGTGAAGATATAAGACTCTAGGTGTTAGGAAGTTGTACTTGTTTAGTTGGGATATTTGTTTCCACTTCTCCTTCAAGACAGGGAGTCTTGTCTCCCATCTGACTGTCGCCTTTTGTCGTTTGATTTTCTTCTCCGCAAGGTAGACGGTCGTGAGTGCTTTGACATTGACGTCTTCAAGCGTCCTGTGACTAGCAGCATAGCGGACACCTTCAAGTATCCCCCCCCCCCCTTCTGGGGCTTCCTCAGCCCCAGCCGCGCCTCCCGCCGTAAACCCTTCCTCCATTCCGTCGCCGTCGCCGGTTGAATATGTGCTGTGGCAATGTTCAATCCGTCAAGAGGGAGGCGGGCAGGGAGGGAGGGAGGGAGGGAGGGAGGAGGGAGGGAGGGAGGGAGGGAGGGAGGGAGGGAGGGAGGGAGGGAGCGCGACACGGGCCGCCCCTCGTCCCGCCGTGCCCCCCCCCCCCCTCCCCGCGCATCTGTTTATTTTTATACATGTACACTTTTCTTCTCTGTTTTTTTCGACGGCAAAACACACACTGTTTTTACGCTGTTTTATTTCTCAGTTTGACTGTGTACTGTGTTTCACATGTAGGATATGGCGCTTAGAGCACTCAACTGTCGCGAAGCACCTTCAAAGGTGCTTCCTGCCGCCGCTGCAGAGAGAACCAGAATAGTTTTCGAGCGGAGCAGATGAATATAACCTTAGTGCTGGCGCGCGGGACAGAAATAGAATCGCCCCCTTCGCGGCGGCTGGCGGAGTGCCGCGAGCGGAAGAAAAGGCGGGAAACCATGGGGTCCGCCGGCGCTGTCGGGGGGGACCTTGGGTCCTCGGGGAGCCTAGGGAGCGCGGCCGCGGGTGTTGGCGCGGGTGGGGTGGCTCTTGCGTCGCTCCGTGCGACGCTGCGCCAGCTGCACATCCGTGAGCCCTTGGGAGAGGAGTCAGTGCCGGTTGTGGGAGCGGTGGTGGGGCGGCTTCTCGAGGCTCAGGCGGACGTACAGGCTCTCCGTGGCGAGAGAGAGGCGGCCCAGGCGGAGGTGAGGGCGGTAGGAAGCCAGGTGAGAGAGGGACGGAGCGGCCCTGAGGGTGGGTGGGGGGGGCGGCGTGGGGTGTGAGGGTGGTGGGGAGAGGCGGCGCATGCAGAGGCGAGGAGGGTGGGCAGCCGGGTGAGGGGGGGGCGGGGGGGAGGGAGCGACGGCGTGAGGGGAGGGGGGCGCGGTAGGGAGGGGCGAGGAAGCAGGCGAGACAGTGGGAGGGGAGCATGGGGCGAGCTGAACAGGGAGGGAGCCAGGGAAGGAGGGGGAGGGAGAGGGGGAAGGAGAGAGGGAGAGGGGGCAGGGAGCAGGGGGAACGAGAAAGAGGGCGAGCGAGGGGGGGAAGCAGGAGGCGCAGCCAGCCTGCTGCCATGCGAGAGGGAAGAGGGGGGGGGGGGGGGGTGCAGGAGGAGAGGAGAGCGAGGCAGAGAAGGCGAGAGGGAAGGAGGGGGCGAGGTAGCGGGAGGGGGGGTGGAGGCAGAGGGGAGGGGGAAAGAAGGAGAAGGAGAGGAGAGGAGGGCAGCGGCAGCCGAGGGGAAGAGAGCGTACTCATCAGCCAGGTGAGGGAGAGGGATGGAGAGAGGTGTGGAGAGAGAGGCGCACGAGAGGTGAGTACGGGGAGAGGAGGAGAGGGGCGAGGCAAGGGAGGGAGGAGGGCAAGCAAGAGCAAGAGGGTAGGCAGCGTCAGAAATTCGGATGGGAAGAGGAGGAACGGGAAGAGGGGTGGAGGGAAAGAGGAGGAACGCGGGCGCGAAGGGCTGAACAGTGAGCGGAGCGGTGGGGTGAGCGGTGGGGTGGAGGGGAGGTGCAGCGGACATGGAGGGAAGATGGACGGGAGGTGGCGTAGCGGGCGAGGTGGAAGAGAGTGCCGGCCGCACGGAAGCCACGGATGATCACAAGCCGAGAGAGAGAGAGGAGAAGGGTGGGGGAGCACAAGGGGTCGAGGCGAGGGAAGCACGGTGCATGCGCAGAAGGCCGGCCGCCCGCTGAAGGCTCGGGAGGATGAGGATCGGGTGGAGTGTAAGGGTGGGGTGGGGGGCGTGGGGAAGCCGACAAACAGGGCGAGGGACCGTGTTGGCACGAGGGAGGAGGTGCTGCGGCTGTCTGCGCCTCGGCCCTACTGCAACCTCCCCGCCCCCCTTCCTCCTTTCCATGTGGCCGAGCACAGATGCTGCCGCTGCGCCGGCGGAACGAGCGGCTCGATCGCGACAACGAGGAGCTGCACCGGCAGCTGACGGCGGAACGGCAGGAGGCATCGTCCAAGGCGGCCGAGTACAATCGCGCTGCCGCTGCCGCCGCGCGCGAGCTGGCCGACGTGCGTTTCCTTGCATCGCAGCAGGTGCGACCCCCGCGGCGCGCGCCACCCCTGTGCCACTTCCGCCCAGATAACCATGTCGGTCACCCCCTCGCCACCGTAGACGCGCCGCGTGCGAGCGCTGGAGTTGGAGCTCGAGGAAGTGCGCGCCGCACTCGAGAAGGTGCGCGCATCCCGGTATCGAGGGAACGCTGTGACGGGCCTACACAGGTTGGCGCTCAGTGACCCTGCAGTCGGAGGGATGGCGCGGGCGCCGCCCAACTGCGCGTGCTCTTCATTCGCGCGCGCCCACCCGCCGCGTCCCTCGCTCCGGCACCTGTGCAGCACCTTTCGGAGGCGGGCACCGTCCTACCGGCGTCGCATCAAGTTCCGCTCGCCACGCAGGAGCACATGCAGGCGCGCAGCTCCCGCCTCCTGCGCGGCCCGCCCCGCCCCTCGCGCTCACCTGGTGGTCCGAGCTACTCGGCACGCTACCTTCTGCAGGCCTACTCGCCGATCCCGCCAGCGGAGGTCGAGCCGGCCGCTGATGCGAAGGGCTCCTCGGCAGGAGCCTACTCGGCGGAGGCACGGGTGAGACTGGCTGCCGGACCGCCCGCGCTCCCGTGCGCCCGACCGATGGGTCGGGTGCTGCGCCTGTGGCTGGCGCGAGCACCGCAATCCCCGCCCTGGCTCCGAGGCGCCTATCTCCCGGCGTGCAGGTCGCGATGCTCCTCCGGCAGCTCAAGGAGGCGGAGCGCGAAAATGCCGCCTTGGCCGCTTCCGTGACGGCGCCCAACTTGACCACGGCGCCCGGCGGATCAGCACGCTCCGCCGGCGCCTCGGCCTCCGCAGACGCGCGCGTGCCACTTCCCTACGACGACGCGACACCCGAGAACATCCGGGCCCTCAATCATCAGGTGCGCACCACCGCCCGAACCTGGCCGCAAGCATGTCGGCACCGCTGATCCTCTCACTCCTCGTCTCCTCCAGGTCGACTTCCTCAACGAGCGGTGCGCACGGCTGCAAGCAGAGCTCGACATGCGCCCGCCGAACCCTGTGCCGGCGGCCACGCACCCGCCGCAGCTGTCGGCGGAAAAGCTGAAACGGCTGCAGGAAGCTGTCGAGGTGCGACCCCGTGCACCCGCTGTGGCCCTTTGTGTGCCCCACGCGCACGCCGCTTGCGTGCGCGCCGGGGCACAAACTGGCGCACAGCTCAACGTGATTCGGCCGCGCTTGTTGCTCAGGACTTGGGACGCAGGCTGGAGCACACCGAGCAGCAGAAGCGCGCCGCAAAGCAGGCGCGTGCGCCCCTCGCGCAGGGGCTCCCGCCGCCGTCCTCGCATAGCTCGCCCCGAGCTTCGCCTCATGGCCTCTTGCTCAGCCGGCCGCTTGCTCTCTCCGCCAGACCCGCGGATGCGCGCGACGCCGATGCGCGCGCACTTACCCGTGGTCGTCGCTTCCGCCTTGTAGGAGATGGAAGCCGTGCGCTCACGCCTCGATGGGATCATTTCCACGCGCTGCCTGGAGCCCAAGGGCCACGTGCCGCCGCCGCAGGAGACGCCGTTGGCACAGCCCGACCCCGAGCTGGTTGCCGAGCGGAATCAGCTGCGGGTGTGCCCTCCCCCCCCACCCTTCCGCCTGTCGTGCGGTTCGATCGTCAGTCGGCACATGCATCCCTTTCGCCGATAGCATGGCTGCAAGCACTGACCTCATCGCCCCGTGCGTGAGCAGGCTCAGCTCACCCAGCTCGAGGCCCGCCGCATCGATGCGCAACGCCAGCTCGAGCAGCAAGAAGTGCGCGCGGAGCCCCACCTCTACACCCGGGGTTCGCTCGCACTCGTGGCGCTTGTGCGCGCAGCACTGTACTCCGCTCGCGCGCCAGCCGTCGCGATTGATCAATGCGGCCCTACTCTTCGCGACGCAGGAGGCGGCACGCGCTCTCCAGGACAACCTGCGCAATAGCGAGGGCTCAAGGAAGGCCCTTCTTGGAGAAGGGGAGAGGTGCGC
This sequence comes from Isochrysis galbana, assembly GCA_018136815.1. NCBI lineage: Eukaryota > Haptophyta > Isochrysidales > Isochrysidaceae > Isochrysis > Isochrysis galbana. The sequence continues at coordinate 3,416,378 of CM030943.1, read as the reverse complement.
GGCTACAACATCGTGCAGCGTCGGCCGAGGCGCGCTCGCACCGAGTGCCGTCCCGCGAGTTCAATCACCCGCTCCACCCTCCCCAAACCTCCCGCACCGTCCCTACCTCCATGTAAGCACGGCCCCTCCTCGTCCGCCCCGCCCCCAGGCTGAACCGGCTCCTGAGCGCGGAGAGGTCCACGGTGGCGCAGGTGCGCCTGCGCAAGCGCCCCACCGAGTGCTATGCGAAGCTCTCAACCCCGCGCTTGCTGCGCGAGGCTTGCGCGCTCCGACTGCACCGCTCGTCGCAAGAGCGACCTTCGCCGAGTCGCTCGGTCTCCACCACGCCGCACTCGGCTCCGATTTATTGACGGCCTATGACCATACGCCACTCACGAGCCCGCCCTGCGCGCTCCACGTGCAGCTTCGGACCAAGACGGAGGACCTCCAGGCGCGTCTCGACGCGGCCATCGCGGCTGAGGCCACCGCGTCCGCTGCCGCGTCCGCCGCTCGAGCGGCTGCCGATGCTGCGCCGCGAGAAGCGGCCGATGCCAACCGGCGACGCCAAGAGGAAGCCGCCAGTGCGTGCTGCCCGCCCGCCCTTGGCTCATCCACCCGATGCGTGCGCCTGGTGCACGGGGCTGCCGCTGACCGAGTTGCCCTTTCCTTGGCCTTGCAGTCGCCGCTGCCCGGCTGCGCGAGGCTCAAGCGCGTGCACGAGAAGCTGAAGATCGCGAAGCCGCCGCACGCAAACTGGCAGATGAGGCCGTCGCCAAAGTGAGCCCACTCTGCCTCGCCACAACGCACGCCCGGCAGCGCGTGCAGCCGTTAGCCCTCCTCGGAAGTCCCTGGCCCGCTTTCAGTCATCTGGCTCTCGATCGCCCGCACCCTCCCTCATCAGGCTGAACGCACGGCGGCGGCGCTTGAGGACGTTCGGGCCCAGCTGCGCACAAGTGAAGAAGCACACGCCAAGGCGCAGGTGTGTGCCGCCGCACACTGCATGTGGACACCGCAGGCGCACGGTACACAGCTACTGTCGCCTTCGTCCATTTGTGCACGCCTTGTCCGAGGGCATCCGCCAGCGAGGATTCCCACTTAGCACGTGTGCACACGCAAACAAGTTGGCGAGAGGAGGCCGGGCGCGGTCCTCGTGATCTTCCGCGTGCACACCGGAACAGCTCACGCCCACCCTTACCCACGTGGGCACAGGCGGACGGGCTCTCTGTGCGCTCGATACTTGCAGCCGAAAGGAGGAAGCTGGACGACGCGCTTGCCAAAGTGAGCGTTGCGCGCATACCGAGCCGAGCCTAGGGGTTGAGAGGCGCCATTCATGGTCGCCCGGCACCGCCCATCGCCCTCCGCTGGTCATCTGCCCACGCATCGAGTCGTCCTCACGGACGCGGCCTTCGACTCGCTCCCGGTCACCGCCCGCTCTTGACGCATCTGGGCCCCTTCCCACGTCTTACAGCTTAAGACGCTCGAAGAGCAGTCGGCCGCCCACAGCACCGCTATGGCCAGCAAGGACTCTGAGGTGCGACACCCGAGGCATGCGGCGCGACCTAGATCCGAGGCGGCGCGCGCGGCCTCTTCGTCGAGCACGCATTGGCTTTCCGAGGCGCGCAGGCCTTGCTGCATTTGTGTGGACGGTTTGCCCACCTTATCCACAGGCGGAGCAGCTCAAAGGCTTGGTCAACCGGCTCGACGCAGGCAGGGCCGAGGTGAGATCGCAGCGGCGATTAGCGCGAGTGATGGGCTCAGCCATCTGTCGAATCTCTGCAGCAGTGCGCGCACGCGGAAGATGACCCGTTCGATCTGCGCATGGGCGCCACGGGCGCCTCTAGCGCGCATGCCGCCGTCTAGTGTCTTCGCCCTTAAGTCTGACCCTCGCCCAACCTTCCCGCGCGCTTGCGCAAGGTGGCTGCACAGCTCAAGGCTGCCTTGGTGAGAATCAGCGAGGCTGAGACAAGCCGCGCGGCCGCTGAGGCGGCCAAAGTGCGAGCTGAAGCGGAGACCGTTGAGCAGGCTACAATTGTGGGCCAGCTGAGGCAGGTCAGCGCCATGCGTAGCCGAGCATGCACGCAGCCGCTGCGGTTGTTCGAGCCGAATCGGTGGTGACACCTCCTCTTCGTCGTGCAACGCAAGCGCAGGCCATCACTATGCTCGACACCGAGCGCGATGCTCTTGTCGCAGAGGTTGACCACAAGGCGGACGTCCTCCACTCGACGCAGACGCAGCTTCGACAGGCGACACAGGTGACGCCACCCTTCGCGAGAGCTGTCCCGACTTGAGCTGCAGACAGCTGGCTTGCACCGCCGCTCGATACGCCTTGGCTTGGCCCCCCACCTGCTCACATCCTTGCCCTTCGCCGTGGGCCGTTGCGCAGGCGGCCACCGAGGCCGAACTCAAGCAGCAACAGTTGATCCACGAGGTCGGGCGACTAGACGCCTTGCGCTCGCAGGTAGCACCCCAAGCGCCACCCTTCCTAGGCCCGTTCGCCTCTGCCATGGCGGACGTCGAGGTTGGCTCGCATTTTCGGATGATCAGCCGCAGCCATCTTGTACCCAACGTGACTCTACCTCTGGGTCCATAGGCGGAGGAGGAGCGCGACGCGGTGCGCGCCCAGCTCGATCGCCTTAGCACGGAAGAGGCGGCCTTGCGTCACGCGCTAGCTGACAAGGACAATGAGCTCTCGGCTACCGCCCACGACTTGCGCAAGATGATCCACGAGAACCAGGTTGGAGCTCGCACATGGCCCGCATGGCGCGCGCGGGCCTTGCTAGCGCTGCCGGGGCCTTTGAGTGAGGGCCGGGTCCGCCCGTGGAGGCCCTCTTCGGAGGGCCCGCCAGTGCTCAATGGCCGGGTGGGCGCACGGCCTTGTCTTGTGGAGGAGCATCGCATCGCCCACTTCGACAACACCTTTCGTCGTCAGATGATCAACTCGGAGATTGGACAGTACTCCGAGGACATCAAGCGCCTGCAGATGGATCTGGAGGCGGAGAAGGAGCGGTCGGCGAGGTTTGAGCAGGTGACGAGCGCATGCGAGGCACTTGGTGCTCCCAGGGCGTGTCGCTTGGTGGTTGCGGGGCTCAAGGAGCGCCTCGTGTTCACAGGCCAAGCACGCAGGAGAGACGGAGCGGGCGGAGTTGCTGGGCTCGTATCGACGACTCAACGACGAGGTGGCCGCTGCACAGGCGGCTACAGCTGAGCTGAACGCGGAGGGCGATCGGCTACGGATTTATGCCCGTAGCCTTGAGCAGGTGATTGGGCGCACCCATCCGGGCCACTCATGCTCCTCGGCGTTCCACGCCTTCACGCCCGTCTTCGTGCGATACTTAGGAACTGGAGGCGTTGCAGGCACACGCTGAGGCCGTGGCGACGGAGAATGCCAAGCTAGTCCTTGACGCGCAGGCCGCGCAGGAGCAAAGCATGCTACTCGGGCAGCAGGTGTGCCGCCGATGTGTTCCTCGCTGACCCTTGGCTCAGCATGGCGCGCACAGCGCGCTTCGGTCCTCACGCCCGCCATGAGGATGATGATGCAGTCTGGCGCCGCCTCTCGGATGTGGTAGGTTTCGACGCTTGAGGGCGCTCTAGCATCGGCAGGCTCGTGCGGTGGTAATAACGCGTCGCGACTCTCCCAACTACCCGAACAGCATACAACGTGATTTGGACATACTGAGCAAGTCCCCTTGTAGCTTGATTTTCTGCAAGCACCCGCCTATATTCGTTATGGACGTGCACACCAAACGCTCATCCGTGCGCCAGAGTCTCCGTCTGGAAGTGCCAATTTCTAGCGGCATTCCCCAGAAAGGAGGAGACGAGAGAGACGCACGAGATCGGATTCGTGCGGACGCAAGATTTCCGACTCCTCAAACGAGGCGACTCGGCGAACGGAGTAGTGAGTGGATCCATGGTGTCGACGCATAGTGGGGCGCTTACATGAGTGGACGTGAGCGCCCGCTGTCTAGTCCTCAGTTCCTAGTGTATGCCGTAGTGTGATCGTATTTGTTCCGAGTGCTCGCACCCGCCGCCTTGCTGGGCCGGGCCGAGGCGATAGCACGCCAAGCAAGAATGGCTAAGGATTGCGCCACAGACACGCTCGCCACAAAAAGCACGTGCCCTTTCTTGCCCCACGCACGGGGATGGAGCTTGCTGCTCGTATCGGAGGGTGTGTATGTTCTTGCTGAGCGAGTAGGCCGGCCCGAGAAAGAAGGTGGCTCAAGACTCAAGAGAGACTCGAGGCTCGAGGAGGACGGAATTCCCCTAAGCGGTCTCTCTACTGCAAAATCATATCGATACATCGTCTAAAGCTAAAGATCCGTCACAATGCGAAAAAAGGCCACCCACAGCCCAACTTCGGCTCCCCTCGCGTCGCATTCGCGGTGTCCGAGGAAATAGGAATAACCGTAACCGTGAAGAGAACAAGAAAAAGATCAATGAAAAAGTGAAAACAAGAGAAGAAAGAACAGAAAGGAAGAATAAGAGTAAAAGAAGCAGAAAGGAAAGAAACAATTGTCACAGTTTTAGCGATGGAGCGCAAGCAACTATCAGTAAATTGATGCCGTGCGAGTACGCACGAGGCTATGGGTGCCCGGCGGGGCTAGGCCCCTCACGAGGGTGGTAAACCTTACTAACGTGGAGTCTAGGATGGGTGTGTTCTTCCCCAAATGGCCGATCCGACACACTGAGCGTGAACGTGAACGCACCGAATTCTACATTCTATCGAACTCGCTCCCACTGACAAATCGCACCCTCCCACATCATACACCTCGAGCCGCAACGATGGAGATTCCGAAGGGGTGCGCCCCGCTCCTCCCCAGCAGCCCTCACTTCCATCACTTCCGCAGACCACATATAGCTAGGCCCGCAGCCCTCGCTTGCCTAGCTTAGTCTGGGGACACTCGCCTGGGGCCACTAGACCACATAGTCCTGCCGGACGGTGAGGATTCGCTCGTCGGCGCGCGCCCCCTCCGGCTGCTCCTCCACGAGCAGCAGCGTATTATCCACCTTGATCATCCGCTGGAGGATCCGACGCACGAGGCGGCGCTCCGCGTCGAGCGCTTCGAGCGAGTCGAGGTCCTCCTGCTGGTTGAGGTACCAATCGATCACATCGGCCTGCCGCAACCCATGCGCCCCTCCGTCGCCGACCTCGCTCTCTTGCGAGCGAATGTACAGCACAATCGACTTGGACACTTTGGAGTACTTATCATACGATACGGACTGTACCTTGCGCGGAGCGCCGGCGGCGGCGCCCGCCACGGTCTCCTCCTCGGCGGGCTCGGCCGCCTCGGGAGCCGTCTCGCCCGCGCGCTCGCGCTCCAGCTCCCGCATGCGTTGGCCAATCTCGTCGTCGAGCTCGTCCGTCTCGAAGATGTCGACGTTATCGTGGTCGACGCACTGTATCGACGCTTTGAGCAGCCGCTTCGCCTCGCGCACGTGCGCTGCCGTGATGGTCTGCTCAAGCTCGGCGCGCGCACGCGCCTCTCCCAGTCGGATGAGCGCCTCGAGCTGGCGTACAGTCACGTGGTACGCGCCGGGCGACGATTGGTCGGAGCGGCGGAGTTCGGCGTAGTAGCGGACGAGAAGGCGCGACGCCTCCTCGGAGAGCGCCTGCATCGGCCGGGAGGGAGGCACGCCGGACGTTCAGGCAGGCGTAGCGGGTTGGCGCTGGAGAGGCGGCAGCGAGGTGGCGCGCGGCCGGAGCGCGGACAGGACGCTGAGGAGTGGCTCGGTGCCGCGGGCGGGGCCCTTCTCGCATACCGGCTTGAGCGAGCGGGCGTAGCGGATGTAGCGCTGCAGCTCGGACGTCGTGAATTCGGGCTGTGCCTGCGTGGCGACGTTGGGCAACCAAGGGACTCAGAGGACACGCGCGGTCTGAGTGCAGCCAATGGGCGTCTCAAGCGCAGGCGTGCGCGAGGACATCGGCGCACCCGCGTCTCGGCGAGGTTGCCGTGCTGGTGGAGTGCGACGATGTGGGAGGCGATGGCCATGTCGGCGCGCTCGTCTTGGCGGTCGAGCACCACGAAGAAGAGATCGAAGCGTGACATGATGGCGGGCGTCAGGTTGAGGTTTTGCTTCAACGTCTTGTGCGTGTCGTACCTGCGGTGGAGGGGGGCCGCAGAGCCTCTCGTCGCTCTCGAGCCTCGAGGGGCTCGCGCAAGCACATGCGGCGGGCGGGTCGCTCACCGTCCGTCCGTCGGGTTGGCGGCGGCGAGGATGGAGGCGCGCGCATTGAGGGTAGCCTGAATGCCGGCCTTGGCGATGGAGATGGTTTGCTGCTCCATGGCCTCGTGGATGGCGACCTGCGACGTAGCATGCGCGCGCGGGTCGGTGGAAAGGCACGGGTGGGCTGGCGGCGGCCGGGAGTGGTGCGACGGCGAGGGAGACGAGGGTCAGGTCGGCGAGTAGAAGCCAGGCGCGAGCGGGTGGGACTCCGGGCCGCGACTTGCCTGGTCGTGGGGATCCATCTTGTCAAACTCGTCGATGCAACAGATGCCATTGTCGGCCAACATCAGCGCGCCCGCCTCAATGCAGAACTCGCCTGTCTCGTCATCCTTGCTCACCTGCACGCGTGAGGCCGCGAGGTTGCGGGTGAGGGAGGTCGGCGGCGGGCCCCAAGGCTTGCGGAGGGGCTGTGCGCCGGCGGCGGGTTCAGCGTGCCGACGAGCGAGGCGGGGCGCGGCGGCGGGGCGCGCACAGTGGCAGTGAGGCCAGCCGCAGTCGACGCCTTGCCCGCGGCATAGACCGCGCGCGGCAGGATGGAGCACACGTATTTGAGGAAGTTGGACTTGGCTGTCGACGGGTCGCCCACGAGGCACACGTTGATGTCGCCGCGGAGACGCGTGCCGTCCTTGGCCGAGATCTGCGCCGGCCATGGCGGGAGAGGTTGGTAGGCTGCGAGTCGCCGCGCCGAGCACCGACGCTCGAGCTCGCGCACTCGCGGCGGCCGGGTGGCGCGCGCCGCCGCACCTTTTGCACTCCGCCCAGGAGCATCAGGAGGATGCCCCGCTTGATCTCGTCGTGGCCATAGACCGTGGGCGCGATAGCCGCGGCGAGGCGCTCGTAGATGTTAGGGGTGGTCTTCATCGCGTCGATCTTATCCTTGTCGGAGGCAGACATGGACTTGAGGACCTCCTGTTTCGCCGGGACGATTGCGGCCGGGGTCGGCGATGCGCAGCGCTTGTAGCAGGGCCACCTCAAGGTTTCCCGCGCCGGAGGCGCTCGGGGGCGCCGTCCGCCCGCTCGTCTGGCTGGCCGCAGCCCCCAACACGCACCTCCTCTGAGTCCTCGCGGATGTTCATGAAGCCCGCCTGCAACTCGGCCGGCTGGATGGACACGGCGAGGAAGATGAGGCGGTATGTGAGCTCGCGGCAACCTGTTCATCAGAGCGGCGGCGGGTCAGCACTCCCGGGAGGGCTCGCGCCGGCGCGGTCTCCCCGCGCGGCATGCTCACCTAGCGCCTTCAGCCCCGTCACGCCTTCGGTGGGGTTGCGCGAGTCCACCTTGGAGACAACCTGCACTCTCTCCCCGGGGGCACTGAGCTGCGCGACGTCCGGCACAGCGACGAGCGTGCCTGCACGGGCGGGCAGGGATCAGCGGGTCGTCACAGGACCGGGACGCGGTGCGCCCGCGTCAGGTTCGAAGCGAATCGCGGCGGCTCACCGGTGAAAATAGCCTTGTCGCCCGCCTTGGCGCGCTCCACGGTCTCGCCACGAACGACCACATCGAGCGTGCGCGGCATTGAGCCAGCCGGGATCTCGGACGCGTTCTCCTGGAATGGGGCGAAGGAGGCGCGTGTGGGAGGACGGCGGGCCACCGCAAGGGGAGCGGGGGGGTCGGGCGGACGACGGGCGGGCCGGTGTGCACCTGCACGCGCACGCGCTGCCAGTCGACGAAGCGCGACTCAGCAGGGCCGGTCAGAAGAATCCACTCGGACGTGTTTGGGCACGAGGCGTTTTTGCACTTGCGCGGCTCCGTGTACTTGAACTGCTGAGGCAGCGGATCGCAGACCGAGCGGCACACCTGGGAGAGGGGGCGGGCGGACGCTCGGCGTGGATGGGCAAGCGGCGCCGGACAACACCGCGGTGAGACGCGGCAGTGAGCGCCGGACGGTATGGGCAGAGCACTCACCGCACACTGGAAGGTGGCCATCACGAGCTCTGGCCGGACCTCCGAAGTGCGCGTCACGGTGCCCGAGAAGCTGCGCGATGACGGGAGAGAGGGGGGGAGGGGTGAGAATGCAGACGGACGCTGGCCGGGTGCGAGGATTGCAGGCGTGCCGCACCTGATGAGCCTGCCAACGCAGTCGCACTTCATGTCGCGCACGCGGTAGAGCGATGACATGTTGTAGAAGGAGACGTAGAACTCCTTATCGTCGCTCACGTGCTCGGGGTGGTGGCGCTGCATCAGCAGCCGGAGCGCCGCGCGCAGCGTATCCTCGAGGTAAAAGTAGTCGCCGGCAATGGCGTCTGCCAAAAGGATGTCGTGCTGCTCTAGGTGATGGAAGTCGACGTACAACGTGTTGCGGTCATCATCGCGCATCTGCTTGCACTGCGGGCGGCGGGGGTGCGAACGCGTGGGCACAGGCGTAGGGCATGGGGCTGCTCCGCCTGTCTCGCGTGGCCTCGCGTGCTGCGAGACGCCATCCCGCCGGCGAAGCGCGGCGCTCGCAGGCCCAGGAATCTGCAGTGCGCAGCGGGCGGCACCTGCTCCAGGTAGTCGAAGGCCGTCGGGCCATCAGTGCCCGAGGTGTCGTGGGAGATGGGCTCGGAAGACCTGAGCGAGGCGAATGTGGGGAGGGAGGGCTCTGTCGAGGGTGATTTCCGGCAGCGACGGGCGGGCGAGAGGGAAGGAGGTCGAGCAGGAGGCCCCTCGTGGCGTGCGGGGCAAAGGGAAGTAGTGTGGCAGGGACAGGCCAAGTGACCGCATGGAAGCGTGCAGGGGAAGGGGCGGGGGTGTTGGCGGGGGTGTGGGCGGGAGGCGGGGAGCGGAGGAGGGGGAGGAGAGGTGATCCAAAGGAGGCAGTCGAAACGGAAGTGGAGGGGATGGCAGAGGCGCCTGAGAGAATGGATTGGGCCGTAGAAAAGCGGGAGGGAGGCAGGGAGGGGAAAGAGGAGAGAGGGAGAAGGGCGTGAGGAGGGAAAGGGGGGAGAGGGGAAGCGAGCGAACGAGCGAGCGGAGGAGAGAGGGGCACTCTCGAGCCCCCTGCACCGAGAGAGAGGGGTGGAGGGAGTGGGGGGGAGGAAGGGGGGCAGAGGGAGGGAGGGAAGGAGAGGGGAAGAGAGAGGGATGAAGAGCGGAAGAGAGGGAGAGGGGGGAAGAGTGCCCGTGCGAGAGGGAGATGAAGAGAGGCTGGGGCGGAGGGGGGGGGGGGGGGGCAGAGGGGACGTGAGGGAAAGGGAGAAGTGGCGGGGCGGCAAGAGAAAGAGAAGGAGAGCGAGCGCGCGAGAGGGAGAGAGACGACGGGAGAGAAAACGGGAGAGCGACGGCTCACGAGCGAGCAAGCGAGAGAGAGGGAGGGAGAGAGAGGGGGCGGGGGGACAGAACAAGAAAGGGAGCGCGCGATCGGGCACGATTGAGTGCGCGCGCGCGCGCGATAGAGAGAGACAGACGGAGAGAGAGGCTTACCATTGTTCTAGAAAGTCGAGGAAGTTTTCTCGAATCTGAAGACAGTAGCGATCCTCTGCTGTGGTTGCCATTGGGGCGGAGGAGGGGGCGGCGAGGGACGGGGAGGGACGCGGAGGGGAAGGGAGAGGCGGAGGGAGGCGCGGCGAAGGAGCCGGGGGAGTGGGGAAGGGCCGTGGGCTGGGGGAGGGGGGGCGGAGGGGTGGGGTTGCGAGAAGAGAGGGGCGAGGGAAGACTTGGGGAGAGAGGGAAGGCAACCCCTTGGAGAGAGAATAAAACGGGCCGGAAGAGGTGAAAGATGGCCGAAGGCGGGAGGGAGCGACTGGGGGACAGTTGGGGAGGTGTGTCGGGCGTGTGGGGTTGGGGGAGAGGGAAAGAAACGGCGTGGAGAGAGAAGAAAGGGGCGAAGGCGGGAGAAGAGGGAGCAGAGGGAGAGGAGAGGAGGGGAGAAGAGAGTAGTGAAGGAAGGGACGATGAGAAAGGGGGGGGGAGGGACCCGAGTGTTGGAGGAGGACGAGCCCCCTCTTCAAAGAATAAAACGGTCTGTATAAGAGAATGGAAGGGTGGGGGAGGGGGAGGGGGTGAGAGGGGGTTCTCTCCCTCTCCCCCCCTCTCTCTCTTCTCTCTTCTCTCTCTTCTCTCTTCTCTTCTCTTCCCTCTCTCTCTCTCTCTCTCTCTCTCTCTCTCTCTCTCTCTCTCTCCCTCTCTCTCTCGCGGCGGGAGGGAGGGGGGGGCAAGGGAAGAGAGAAGTGGGGGCTGAGAGAGAGAAGAGGAAAGGGAAGGGAGAGAGAGGACGGGAGGAGAGAGGGGAGGAGAGAGGGGAGGGAGAGGGGAGGAGAGAGGGGGGGGGTGGGGAGAAGAGAGAGAGGGTGGTAAGAGAGAAGAGAGAGAGAGAGTAGAGAGGGAGAGTAGAGAGAGAGAGCAGAGAGAGGGGGGGGGAGAGTAGAAGGAGGGTAGAGGGAGAGAAAAGAGAGAGAAAGGAGAGAGAAAAGAGAGAGGAGAGAGAGAGAGAGCAGAGGGAGAGAGAGGGAGCGAGAGGGAGAGAGAGAGAGAGAGAGAGAGAGAGAGAGAGAAGGCGGGAGATTTGGCGCGAGCGCGGAGGGGGTTCGCGCGAAGGGAAGAGGCGCCAAAACGGGGACGGCGGAGGGGGGAGGGAATTGTATTGTAAAGGGAGAGGCGGTAGAGGGAGGGCGAGGACAGGGGAGGGGGTACAGTAAGGGTGCACCATTAAGAAAACAGGGATTTTTGCCTTCTACATTTTCTACCTAAGCCTAAGCCGACTCCCACACCTTGATAGTTTCTTAGAAGCCGCGGGGTCTTTACTTTTACTATTACTATTTACTATGTTTTGTGTATACATAATCAAGCAGCCGAGAGCAGAAGGAAGGCGCAAAAGTATAAGTGGCGAAGTGCCCCCGCGGCCCACGGCCCACGGCCCACGAATGGCCACTATTGACCACAACAATCGGCTGACGGCCCGCTACACGGCGACACCCTAGATGGGAAAAACAGTGGAGGGGGCTCCAAAAACAATAAAAACAGTCTGTTTTTGGCCTTTGTACAAAAACAGTGAAAAACAGTCCGAAAAACAGTACCGGGGGGGGGACACCATAAATCAAAAATAAAAGGGGTCCTTCGGCTATCGCCCCGTCGTCTGTCGCCCTGCCGCCAGGGCCCCTTTGTCTGCCCCCCCCCTCCTCTGAGCTCTGCCCTCTCTCTCTCCCCTAGATGGGAAATACGTATTTACCGTATTTGGACAGAGGCCAAATACATATGTATTTGGCTGTATTTGAAGCGTGTCTTGGGTTGTAGGCCTCCAATGTATTTGAAATGTATTTGGCCAGAGGCCAAATACATATGTATTTGGCTGTATTTGCAGGCCCCAGCACCGTATTTCCCATCTAGGCTCTCTCCCTGCCACCTCCATGTCCTTGCAGCCCAACCCCAACCCCGACCGCGCCTCTCGCTCCGCGCTCGCTGCGCGCAACACCGCCGTCGTCCCCGCCGTCGACGCCGATGCAAACCCTCCACCCCCTACCCCTACGGCAGCGCCGCTGCAATGGGCAGCGCTTTTGCATGGGAGAAGCCACCGCGGTGGAGTGGAGGAGGAGGAGGAGGAGGAGGAGCCGCGCGCTTGCGATGGGGAGGGGAGCACAATCTTCAATGTGCTCCCCACGCGAGCCACGGGGCTCAGCCAGCCACTAGTGGGCCGCAAGCGCCACTCGCTTGTGGCGAAGCGCACTGATCCCTGTTGGGCGTGCGTCACCATCACCTCGGAAGAGGACCCTAGCATGCCTAGGTGGAGCTGCTTGGGTTGTGGCGCGGCACGTCGGGGGGGCGCCACGCGTGTTGTCGATCACCTCATGGGTCGCAACATGTCAGCAAGGTGTGCTGCCACACACCCCTCCTTTCTGATCCTTCTCGATAGGGTGCGGAAGAACGAGGCCGACAAGGAGAGCAAGAAAAGGCGAAAGGAGGCAGTGAGGCAAGTGGATGAGGCAACTGGCGTGAGTGATGGGTCGCGTGGAGTTGGTGAGGTGCAAGCGCGCGCTATGGGCTCAGGTGGTCAGATGCCCTTGAGCTTTGGTGGTGCGAGCAAGGACGCGTGCGATGCGGCAATAGCGGAAATGTTTTACGCTTGCAATATTCCGGCCGCAGTGGCAGACCATCCAAAATTCATTGCTATGGTGACGGCATTGAAGATGGCACAGCCCTCATACAAAGCGCCGAATAGGAAGAAGCTGAACGGTGCATTGCTCGATCAAACTGTGGCTAGGTTGCATCGTGAGCTCGAACCGTTGCGCCAATCGTTGCTCGCTAAGACGTGTTCGATAGTCTCCGATGGCTGGGATAATGTAATGAAGGGCGAGGGTGAGGGCATCGGCGACGGCGTTGAGGTTTTTTCCGGAGAGTAGCAGTTCGAGAGCGGCTGCGCGAGGGTTGGCGGGCGGGTGGGCCGAAGGCTGGGAAGGCTGGAAGGGACTGTATGGATGGGCTGGGCTTGGCTGGGCAGGCGGCATGTGACGGTTGGGCTGCACAGCGTGCCAGGTGGGAGCCCCCATCCAGTCAGTGCTTGGTGGACTCTGGTGGATGAGGGGTGGAAGTGTGTGGTGGTGCGATGGCGGCTGATGGGAGGGCGCGGTCGTGGGCGAGGCGAAGGGAGAAGGTGAAGGAGAAGCTGGGACGGGCAGTGAGGCGTGAACACCTCCGCTACCATGTGGCTCGAGGAGTGGAGTGGCTGTGGCTGTGTGTGTGGAGTGAGACTCAAAGGAATGTTGTGACCAAGAATGGGGCACACCAGGGACACCCAGGCTCACAAAGGGCTGAGCACGGGGGGCACTGGGGCTGGAGGGAGGCGAGGCACCAGCGGGAATACCGCCAGCACGAACATGGGGCGACGCGGGGCGGGACAGCTTGCCCAGAGCCCCTGGGAGTGCGGCCATGGGGGCGACTCTCGGGAACTCTGGACGAAGACAAGAGAAAGAGCGGAAAACACCCGGGACACGGGGGAAGCGCAAACAAGGAAACAAAGGGCGCGCACACAAGAAAACAAGGGAGGGGGATCGAGCATGATCAACCCCGACCTAACACACTTGGGGAGAGGGAGAGAGAAAGGGGGGGGGGGTTGGGGATCGGGGGATCCCGATCGAACGGAGGGGACGCGGACGAAAACTCGCAAAGGGGGGAAACCAAGGGGTAGAGGCTCCCTTGGGGAAACCTAAGGGCGGCTCTCCCCCTAACCGCGACTTTCGTGGCGGCAGGTGCCCCCCCCCTGAAGGTTTTCATTGGGCCTCGCGCCACGGTCAAAAAATGCAGCCCAACCCTTATTACTAATTAATAGTTAAAAAGCCCCTGTTTGACCGCCCTATCACCATGACAAACGCGGAGGTTCCGCGTCGGCCGATCGCCGGCGACAATTTGCAATATACGGGGTGCCGGCCGGCCGCTATCGCTCGGGTTGCGTGCCTGGAGGAATTTTTGAACACTTTGCACTTTGAGTAGATGAATACATATAGCTATTGGGCGGAGTTGAATACCCACCCTCACAAATAATCGTCGCCAAATCCACAAGAGGCCGAGCGTGGTCCGCAATTGAAAAGCCGGCCGTTCACAACAATGGCGGGGCCAACGGCCGCGACTAGCGCAATGCTGTCGCCGTCCCTGGTACGTTAGCTGTTTCGCCAAGACGACCGAGCCGAGTCGCGGCAAACGTGGCGAGAGCAACGAGAGGGGTGGGCGGGTAGGGGTGAGGAGAGGGGGCAGGCAAAATGCGCCTCGGCCCCACGACAACACGGCAACGCCGACACGCCCGCACAAGATGGCGCGTCGCACCGGCGCACGCCGGCCAAGGCCGAGTGGCGTTTCGGCGCACGAGAAAGCAAAGTCCCGCTCGGCCGCGTTTGGTCGTCCGTGACTCGCCGGATACGGAGCGCCGACGCCGCCCCCCACGCACACTGATCCCGTTCGCTGGCGCCGCGCAAGGCTGCTCGGCTGCCTGCCATCGCCACCGCCCCCAGCAACCAGCGGTGACCACGCCATGGGCCGCGGCGGCACGGCCGCTCGCGACCCGACCACGCCTCACTCTCTTGTGGTCAACACGAAGAGGCCCATGACGCCGACGAGCACATACTTGACAATGGGGTAGTCGTTCATGATGATGGTCACCATGCCAATGTACGGCAGGTATCCCTTGGCGCGGCCTATGACGTGTTCCTTGTTGATCCAGCTCTGGCTTGCTGCAAGGATGAGGGGAGTCGCGGAGGGAGGCGGGGTGAGAGGCGGTGGGCGCAGAGCGGCTGCCGCGGCAACACGCACCGGCGTAAAGCCCGCGATCGTCGACGGCGTTGTTGTCCCCTTTGGTGAGCAGGTCGACGTCACCATTCTCTTTTTCGTGCACCTGCAGCGCGTAGCCGCGCACTTCAGCGCGGGGCTTCTCGCACGCGCACGCGCCGCACGGCTTACGGCCTCGCGGCGAACGAGACGCGACTGGGCTGGGGTGGGCGGGGCGGGGCCGCGTCGGGTGCACGCACCTTGATCACACGGTGTACGATGGGTATCTCGCGGTCCGCCACCTTGAACACGACAATGTCCCCGGCGCGAAATGGCGTGTAGCCCATGTGCAGAAAGAGGATGTCGCCACGGTGGAAGGCGGGCTCCATGCTTCCGCTGCAGGCCGGGCACACGCGCAAGGGGGTGGGGGGAATGAGTGCGGAGGGATACAGTGGTAGGCAACGGGCGGATCGGCGACGAGGGCCGTAGGGAGGCGAGTGCGGACGAGGCCCGCGCCTGAGCACAACCACGACGGGGCTCTCTGACTCGGTCACGACCATTAGCCCCTTCCATATCATGAGTGCCTGTAGTGGTGCGGGTGAGAGGCGTGACGGCGATGCGGACCAGTGGGCACGCATCGACAATGCTGGGCCGGGCTCGCCAGCGGCGAGTGGTGCTGCACGGCCCGAAGCTGCGGAAGCCGCAGAAATCTTTTTGCCACCGTCGCTCGCCCAGTCCTCATGAAAGCTCGTCAGTTCCTTGCTTGCTCCATCCCGGCCACAGACAGGCGCCGGAGACCCCCCCCCCCCTCGGGGCAATCCAACGTTAGCCCCTTAGGCGTTGCCAACACTCCATGAGAAGGGGGCTCACCAATCACCAAGCAGGCAGCCCTCGCGTAGCGCCCTAGTGCCCCCCCCCCCCCCCCCTCCTTCCACCTCATTTGCAACGCCGCACCCATCGTGCCCTGCCCCCCCTCCCCCAACAACCCCATGGAAGCCGCGGGGCCTTCGCAGGGTGTTTGTGAGAGAAAAGAGAGGTCTTGAATAGACAAGTAGACGGCCTCCGCCGCCAACGCCGGGTGCCGCTTCCATCCATCCACTTGCGCTCCCCATCTCGAAACCCAATAGGACGCTCCCCCCCACTCCGTGCATCACCCACCGAGCCAAGGGCCCCCGAGCAGGAGCTCACCGAGCAGAGGATTGCCGCCATGTGTGCCCTCCCCCGCCTCCCTCCCCGCTTTCCTTGCCCGTCTCCAGATCTCGCAGAGCACAACACCTCTCTGCTTGATTTCCCGCGTTCCATCTCAACCATAATCCCTAGCGAGAGAGAACGAGTGGCACGACAAGATGCGCGAGAGAGGAGAGAGCAACTCGACAACCTCATCCAGCAGACAATCATCGCCACCTCGTGTACCCGCCCTCCCCCTCCCGCCCTCCTCTCCCCCCACCCGCAGACTCCGCGGGTTCGCAGCCTCACTTTCCGCCTCTGCCTACCTCGCTTCGCCTCCGTCCTCCCCCACCTCGGTCCCCTCCCCCCACCTCGGTCCCCCCCCCCTCACCCCCCACCCCACCCCTTCTCTCCCCCACTCCCTAGAACACCAACCGAGAGAGTGAAAAATAGAGCTCATGAGAGCGCGCGCGAGCACGAGCAAAGAGAGCTAGCATGCGAGAGGGGGGAGGGAATGGGGGGGGGGCTAGGGGGGAGCTTTAAGTTTGGAGAGACTCACCGAGCAGACGATCATCGCGAGATTGAGGACCTGGTGGGCGAGCTGAACAGGAAGAACAAAAAGCCAGAGACACCGAGAGTAACAAGAGTGAGGGGAGGGAGGGGGGATTGAGTGAGTGAGGGAGGGAGGGAGAGAGAGAAGGAGGGAGGGAGGGAGGGAGGGAGAGAAACGAGAGAGAGAGAGAGAGAGAGAGAGGGAGAGAAAATGGATGGAGGCAAAGACGAGAGAGAGAAAGGGGAGGGGAGGAGAGGAAGGTGTGAGCGCGGACGTGGTCCGAAGAGGGCGCGGCACAGCCACAGCCACGCCACCTCGAACGCCAGCGTCCCTCCCATGCGCGCGCCTCACCTGCCGCTTCCGCATCCCCTTGAGCGTGTGGTACATCTCCACCATGCCCTCCATCGCCGCGTGGGGGGGGGAAGAGGAGGTCTTTTACTCGTAGAAGTGGCGCACGGAGCGAGTCTCTCTTTACTCTCTACGGAGTCTTTACTCGTAGAAGTGGCGCACGGAGCGAGTCTCTCTTTACTCTCTACGGAGTCTTTACTCGTAGAAGTGGCGCACGGAGCGAGTCTCTCTTTACTCTCTACGGAGTCTTTACTCGTAGAAGTGGCGCACGGAGCGAGTCTCTCTTTACTCTCTACGGAGTCTTTACTCGTAGAAGTGGCGCACGGAGCGAGTCTCTCTTTACTCTCTACGGAGTCTTTACTCGTAGAAGTGGCGCACGGAGCGAGTCTCTCTTTACTCTCTACGGAGTCTTTACTCGTAGAAGTGGCGCACGGAGCGAGTCTCTCTTTACTCTCTACGGAGTCTTTACTCGTAGAAGTGGCGCACGGAGCGAGTCTCTCTTTACTCTCTACGGAGTCTTTACTCGTAGAAGTGGCGCACGGAGCGAGTCTCTCTTTACTCTCTACGGAGTCTTTACTCGTAGAAGTGGCGCACGGAGCGAGTCTCTCTTTACTCTCTACGGAGTCTTTACTCGTAGAAGTGGCGCACGGAGCGAGTCTTTCTTTACTCTCTACGGAGTCTTTACTCGTAGAAGTGGCGGGGTGGGGAATGGGGGTGGCGCTCCCGCGAGCGGCTGTCTGCCTCCTCTAGCTACCATGAGGCCTGGTGGCTGTGGAGGGCACCTGCAGGACCCGTGCGGCCGGTGGTGGGACCAGTGGGTATGTGGCCCCCGCCGCGCCCGCGCATGGTCCAGCTTCGCACCGCCTGGCGGAGGTGGGGTGGGCTCGGGTAATGGCGCTCATGCGCCGCTGCTCAAGGCGCTCGGCTGGGCATGGGGTCGAACGAGGCGGGGCGAGGGGGAGAGGGGCGGTCAGCCTGTTGAAGATAGGTCACGAGGCGCCACTTTCGCCCGGGGAGCGTTCGCTTGAAGGCCCCAGGAAGGGCGCTGTGTGCATGAACGTCATTGGCATAGACGTCTCCGCGGACTGACTTCGCTTTGCTGATCAGTGGCACATGGCTGTGTGGGGCGGCCATGCGCAGCGTGCGGCTGCTCGAAGGCACCTCAGACATATGGGCAGTCGGTCCGGGGCGCCTCGCGTCCAAGGCGGCTTGCATTGTGCCGTGCGAGACCGGAATGGCCGGGGGTTCCGGACGTCAATCTACTGATGTGGGAGTGCCTATTCGAAAAATTGAAGTGTGCGTTGTGCGCCTTGCATGTGACTGATGTGAAGGTTTGGGACTGTGAATTGCCATAGTGGGCAAGGTGTGATGCAACTTCTAGGCATAAATTGGTGCACAGTCACGAGTAGGACGTGTTGAATCGCGAGAGACTTTGAGCACGCATTCATTGTAACATCTATTTTTGGGTCGTGTCGCAGTGAAAAGAAAATGGCACCATGACACAGTTAATGTGCAAGGGTTGTAGTAGCCGTCAGCATCCTTGGCACTAAAGGCTTCGCCTGGGTCACAAGTCGTAGTTATGAAGCCCCACCCAACTGCAAGGCGCGTGTCTAATTTGTAAACTTTCCAACGGAGGCGAAGCGCTCACTCACGGGTCACACTCCTCACAACAACTGAGCTCGGACAGAATCTCAGGCTCAGCATCGTCTGTTTGAGATGCACCCTTGAGTGACAGAGGAGACAGAGCACTCAGAATCACTTGGTGGCTGCAAGGCACTCATCCTCACACATCTCATAGGAGATTGCCTCCCACCATGGCAAGCGGTGGTACACAAAACACCCGCAACACGACAAGCACAAGACATGCTGGCACATTTCATTAGAGGCGAACATGTGCAGGCGCCAGCGAGGCCCTTTGCCGGTGCCTCATCGCCGCCAGGCTTGTAGTCGTGCTCGCCGCGTGCCGCCTGCGTCTCTCGCTGCCGTTGCATCTTCAACAAACGCCGCTTCAACGCGCGCTGTCTGTAGTATTGATTGCGGAGTGCGCCGCAGCAGGCTCTGCTCCTACCGTGATTCCCTTCATTTCGGGGTCGGCGTTTACTAAACGCGTTAGGCCTTCGGCCACTAAGAGAAACGCCAGAGGCGACAGCGGGCACCCTTGGGGCATGCCACAGTGTATCGTGAATGGATTGCTCCGTCTACCGTTAGCCTTGATCCATCGGGTCGGGAGTGAGTCAACGTTTGTTAATAGCTCTAGCCATCTAGAGTAAAAAAAAATCTTCTTAAAATTCCCCGCTACGTGTGCGACGTGAGGCAGAGTGCTAGTGTACCTCCCTACTACCCGACCTTTACCCCTAACAACCCCCTTCCCCTTTCCCAGTTCCCTCATTAGCGGAGAAGCTGGTTCTGGGGAGGCCGCGCGCGCTGCTTTCGGCCAGGAGTTGGAGAGAAGGGGGCGGGAGACTGTGGTTCGTCCTTTGTTCCGGAGTTGGCTCTAGTTATCCTCCCTTAAATAACTTGGGTTCTTCTGTCATAACCGCTGCGATTACGGCTGCCTTCACCGCCGCCTCCCTCGCCACCGCCGCCTTTGCCGCCGCCTCCCTCGCCACCGCAGCCTTCGCCGCCGCCGCCTTCACCGCCGCACCGCCGCCGCCTTCGCCGCCGCCGCCGTCACCACCGCCTCCCTCGCCGCCGCCGTCACCACCGCCTCCCTCGCCGCCACCGCCTTCACCGCCGCCTCCCTCACCGCCGCCTCCCTCACCGCCGCCTCCCTCACCTCCGCCACCCTCACCACCGCCGCCGTCTCCGCAACCACCATCAATCACCACCGCCTCCCTCACCGCCGCCGCCTTCTCCCCCGCCTCCCTCCCCGCCACCGCCTTCACCGCCACCGCCCTCCCCGCCACCGCCTTCACCACCGCCGCCCTCGCCTCCGCCTCCCTCACCGCCGGCTCCCTCACCGCCGCCTCCCTCACCGCCGCCTCCCTCACCGCCGCCTCCCTCACCGCCGCCTCCCTCACCGCCGCCTCCCTCACCGCCGCCTCCCTCACCTTGCCACCCTCATAAGACCCGTAACCGGTTTACCAGATATCCAGATAATAGGTATCTTTGCCTATTAAGTAGACGGATCCAGGTATCCAGATAGGGATCGTGCGCCGCGCTACCAGGCAGCCGGATATACCGACGACTGGCGACAGGACGACGGACACGGACACCCAGGAAAACACTCCGACTCTCGCCCCACGACTTTCTCACATAGCTCGACTGAAATCAAACCCAAACACTCCGGCCAGACGACGACGGACGACGATCAGAAGGCGATCTGTCGGCGATCCCGTCTGGAAGGGGAATCGCACCATAACGGAAACGAGGGGCAATCCTGCCGCACAGGATTCCAAAAGACTTACCGAATAAGACGAGAGAAGTGCGGTGTGCTTAAGGGGGAGATGCGATGAGATTGCAAATTAAACCTGATTGCAATCACTGAAGACTGAAGTAGATAGAGGCGCAGAGAAGACTGAAGACTGAGAAACGCAGGGAAGATAGCGAATTAAACCTATTTGCGAGGCGCCTAGGAGGAAGAAAGAAAGGTGGGGAAACTTCCCTTCTCTTCGAGGGAAAGAGAGAGGGCGCTCCACAACCCAAGATCCTATGCGTCCAAGCGAAGCTTTTGACCGAGAACGAGAACGAGAGAATTATATCGATAAACGATAAATACCGAGCGACGAAGAGAAGCCTAACGAGTGTCTATTGATTCGCGAATGCGACAGACTCTCAGGGGGTTCTTTCCCGCCTATGTACAGTCCGCCTAGCCGAAAGTTTGAGTGCTATACAGCACCTTAAGCTGATTCCTCAACCCCCCAAAAGCCCACTTTTGGCGCATACTAGGGTTATAACTTCACACTGTACACGGAATACGGAATATGCAGATACAGAAGAATACAGGAAGGAATACAAGAATACAGAGCAGAGGGAATCACGACGGAGACTGGGGAGGCACAAGACGCAGACACGCCCTCCGCCCTGCCCTATGTGAGGTAGCTGATGGAGAGTTGAGAGTGTGACCATGTGAGTTTGGCAGCCCGCCCTAACAAAAAACCACAAAAACCAAAACCTCCTCATTTGATTTTGATTTGTCATTTGCATATGCTTGCGGCGGCACTTGGCACTCGGGTATGTAACCCTCATGGTATTCGTCTTTCTGGATTACATCGAATGTCGCAGGATCTGACGGGCGTTCGGCGCATAACACACACTGGAAAGAATCTCGGAGCACACCATGGAGACGCCCACGAGCACTCAGCAGAAGGAATCAACAACCGAACTCAATCTCCCGTCAGATGAGCACGACAGGCACGAAGGATTTTAGAAGTGTCCTCTCAGACCGCCGCATGGCTTCTTTTGCCAGAGGCCTTCGTCCCAAGATCACAATGCTTGCACGTTCGCACCGACAATGGTCATCGTTGACTTGGCCGATCGACAAGGCCCACTAAGCTGGGGCTCATCGGCAATGATGAACGTACCGTTACGAGCGCGAACGTGAGCGAAGGCTCGCTGGCTTACCCATGGTATCAAACCATGAGTTATTTTGGGTTGTCTCCTCAACAGGCGTACCAAAATGGTTCGCCATTGAATGCATTGCAAGAGCCGATGGCATCCCACGCATCCAGCACATGAAGGTGCCGTTGATCGATATGCACCCTGCACCGTGGAGCGGTGCTGCCAGCTCCAACCAGTCCCACAGGAACGCAACGGGCTTCGCTGAGAATGCGTGTTGATGAATTCCGTAGTTGTTGATAAAGATACGGCGGCTTTGCTGCGGATTGCCGATGACCCACAGCGGGGGTGCCGGAGGAACACCAGGAGGATCAAAGATGCCCGCGTATCGCTTTTTCACATCGCAGATATCTTGGATGTTGGTGGTGCAGCCTCCAGCAAGGAGAGGAGAGAAGTTGACGAGGTAGAAGTAACCCACCAGCTGGCGCGCACGGCGCCAAAGTTCGATGGTGGCTAGGAAGACACGAAAGGGCTTCTCGATGTCGTCTGCACGGTAAATCTGGTAGCTGGACCGCTTGTCGGCGTGTGCGCTCTTGTAGAATCGAAACAAGGACTTGATGTCGTTCACATCCGAGGAATCGGCCGGCGGCTGGATTCCAAGCAACCAATCAAAGAAGATGGAAACGTATGCTAGCAGAATCCGAATCAGAGTTCCCGGGAGGACCTCGTGCATGAAGCGGAGGTGATGGCGAAGGCCCATCTTGAATGGCGGGACACCACCCGCACGTGCCACTGGCGAGGCCAAATTGGGTGGATGGCCCTCGAGAATCTCCATGGCATGAAGCCCAAGGCGCGTCGCCACGACGCCGTCGATGCACTGGCCCTTTGCTTCTCCGAGTGAGGTGACTACCCTCATGGCCATCTTTGCGGCAGACAAATCGTAGAAGAATTCGAAGCGCGTCGCCGGACCGCCGTCACACACGTGGAAGTCCGGGTCGAACTGATGGTGGTGCACGGTACTCACGCTGACACCTTTCATGCAGACGGCCTTGGCACGGACCGAGTCTGCGGCCACCAGCCCCGTCTTCACAGCGGCCTCTCGACACGCGCGCTCGTGGATTTCCGAGGAAGGCGTCTCCTTCGCCCACTTGTTGGGGGACGGCAGGTCGAAGACGAACGTGAGGGCGAGCCGGCTGGAGGGCAGCTTCGTCTTGAACATCTGAGAGAGGAGGAGGGTGAGAGAGAGGCGAGAGCAAGAAGGACGAGGCCCCCGAGCGAGGGACACCACCTGTCGCTGCGTAGCCCGGCGGCGATCGCTCGGGGGACTCTCGGAGAATCCGTTGGGGGGGGCCGACCGCATCTCGGGCGCAGTGATTCAAACTCTCTCTCTCGAGCGTTTCGGCGGAGCGGGTCTATTAGGGCTTCGAGTCTCATTATTTACAACATTTACAACACTTAGTCAGCAGCTGAGGAGACCTCCCCCCCCCCCCCCCCTGTTGCTTTTATTCTGGTGAGTCTCCAATGTGCACGGTGCAGTGGCGACGAACTGCTACCGACTGGGGTTTCACCGTTTCACCCCCATGAGAAGGAGCTTGTGGGGAGAGCTCCGACGGGAGCCGGCGGCATGCGCGCGCGGGGAGGGGGGGGGGGGGGGGGGGGGGGCGATCGTCCGCCGTAGGGCCAGGTCAATACTTCCAGAACTTTCTCTAGAAGTGTGGGCGGCTTCTCGAGCGCGTCGTCAGTTTGGGCCCTCTCGTCAGAGTTTTAGAGTTTTATGGTTGTGTTAGTATAACCTTAGTGCTGCGGGACCGTAGCCCTTCGACGGCCACGGAGCCCCCTCCCCCGCGATGGGGGTGTGTGCGCGGTTGGCGCATGGCTCGTCCGGTGGATGTGGCTAGCAATGCTAGCGAACAAGATGTCCTACGACGCTATAAGTTCTAACGCCTCTCGAGAAGTGGGCTGCACGTTTGGGGGGCGGCACTCACTCTCTAAGAGTAAAAGCACCCCTATTCTATATTCTGTAGGTATAATCCCCTAAATCTCATGCAAGCTCCAAGTATCAAAGAATTCTCCCCTTTCCTATAGTATGCAGGCCGTTTCCCGCTGCCGAACTTAAAAAAAACGGTGAAAACGATGCTATGTGTTTCTCACATAAACGGGACGTTTTATCATTCCGAACAGTAGGGCGGTCAAACAGGGTTTTTATTTTGTAAGGGGTGAAAAATGACCGTCTCAGAAGTGAGAATTGAGGAAATTTGAGGATTCTTCATGATAGAAAGTTTCCAATACACCCAACTAGCACATATCCGGGGTCCATTAGGACCCGGACCCAGCGGCCCTAGACCCTAGCTAGATAGAGTGTTGGATTGTAAGAGATTGTTAGACCTACTAAGAACTCACTAATCTTATGATTGGTCGCCATGGAGGGGGGCCTCGCGCCCCCCCCACTCTCTCGACTCCCCTCATGGGGGCGAGAACCATCCACCCCCCTGCGCTGCCTCTTGGCATGTAGGGGGGACTCACCCAGACTGCCCAGACTCTCCCTGAGAGTCGGGCACAGATTGCACGCCCTGGCCCACGTTGGCTTGCTTCTCGCTCTGACCAACCCCTCCTCCCCCTGGGCCCCCCTGATCAGGAGCCCCCAGCCAGCTCCTGTCGACCGGCAGGGGCTCGAGAGCCAGCGAGGGAGAGGCAGGAGGGGCCAGGGCCATGCCCCAGCCTCACCTGCCCCCTGAGCTGTGCTCCCAGGCCCCTGCAGGCCTCCTGGGGACCTGAAGAGGGGCCGCAGGCGCGCGCCATGGGCCCCCGCCGCAGGGAAGAGAGCTCTCTCTCCTCTTTTTCTGGTGGGCACTCCTGAATCTGCTCACCAGAGGGGGTTCGTTTAACGTATGTTTCCGTCCTGTTACCGTGAATGTTTGAGTGCAGAGTGTTGGTTTGTGTGGTTTTATCCACTGTATCGCCTGTTGGTGACCTGCAGCCCCTGAGTACCCCCAAGCCCCGAGTCTTCCGAGTCGTCCTTTCGAGTATACGAGTCCCTACGAGTCCCAAGTAAGCGGTAACTGCTCGCCGCGCCCTTTCTTACATCCTCCGACCCTCCGGTTCGCGTTCCGTGCCACTCTCCCGTCCATCTCTCATGCCCGTCATTTGCCCTCCCCGTTCTTCCGATGAGCCCGTTCCGGGCTCCCCGGATGGACCGTGCGCCGCGCTAGCCGCCGGTGCGCCTCCGCGGCTCGTTTCCAATGAGGAAACGAGCTTCGCTCCGACACAGCTTCGTGGTCCGTCGTTGTTCGCTGCGTCGCTGCACTCAAGCAGCCTAGGCTCCCTCCCTGAGGGAAGAGTTCTTTGTAGGTCTAACAATCTTTTAAAACCCAACACACTAGGGCCGCTAGGAGCGCCTCGCCGCCCCACAGCCCTTCGTTCGCCGTTCGTTCCCCGTCCAGACACCCAAATGGGGTTGCCCGACCCAGTCCAGAATTTCATTCACCCGACTCCCGGTGGGGAGGAGGGCCAAAGCGCCGCGCTAGCCGCCGGTGCTGCTCGCGACGGAGTGGCTCAGAGCCCTCCGGCTCCGCTCGACTCGACATCGTTGCCATCGAGGGAGAAAGCGGAGGTCGTCCGTACATCTAATTTCCATTTCTGTTTCCCAACTCTAAATCCGTCGTTGCCATCGAGGGAGAGAGAGGGAGTCGTCCGTACATCTAATTTCTATTTCTTTTCCCCAACTCTGAATCCGTCGTTGCCATCGAGGGAGAGAGAGGGAGTCGTCAGCACATCTTTTTCTATTTCTTTTCCCCAACTCTAAATCCGTCGTTGCCTTTGAGGGGGAGAGAGGGAGTCGTCAGTACATCAATTTCTTTTTCTGTTTCCCAACTCTAAATCCGTCGTTGCCTTTGAGGGAGAGAGAGGGAGTCGTCCGTACATCTAATTTCTATTTCTTTTCCCCAACTCTGAATCCGTCGTTGCCATCGAGGGAGAGAGAGAGGGAGTCGTCAGTACATCTATTTCTATTTCTTTTCCCCAACTCTAAATCCGTCGTTGCCTTTGAGGGGGAGAGAGGGAGTCGTCAGTACATCGATTTCTATTTCTTTTCCCCAACTCTAAATCCGTCGTTGCCTTTGAGGGGGAGAGAGGGAGTCGTCAGTACATCGATTTCTTTTTCTGTTTCCCAACTCTAAATCCGTCGTTGCCTTTGAGGGGGAGAGAGGAAGTCGGCAGTACATCGATTTCTTTTTCTTTTCTTCAAATCTAAATCCGTCGTTGCCATCGAGGGAGAGAGAGGGAGTCGTCCGTACATCGTATTTCTATTTCTTTTCCCCAACTCTAAATCCGTCGTTGCCTTTGAGGGCGCCGTCGTCGGTGGAGAGAGAGGGAGCGATCTGGGGCTTGGCCGCCGTAGAAGTGACGCGGGAAAGCCTCGCGCTTCTACAAAAGAACTCCTCTCTCCTTGCCCCGTCCGTCCCATCGTCCCCTCTCTTCTCTCTCTTCTCTCTCTTCTCTCTTCTCTCTCTTCTCTTCTCTTCTCTCTCTTCTCTCTCTTCTCTCTCTTCTCTCTCTTCTCTCTCTTCTCTCTCTCTCTTCTCTTCTCTCTCTCCTCTCTTCTCTCCTCTCTCTGCCCCTCTCCCTCTCTCTCTCCATCTCTCTTTGCCTCTCTTCCTCTCTCTCTCTCTCCCTCTCTTCTCGTCGTTCTTCCCCCCCACCTCCCCCCCCTTCGTCCTCGATAAAACAGCCATATTTGCACAAAGGAGACCTTGCGGCAACGAGGGGAGGGCGCAGGCGGCACCCATCCGCAGCAGACCCAACCATTCTTTCTTTCACCCCTCTCGTTTCTAATCGTATCTTCTCGTGCATATCTCTTATTCGCGCGCCCTCTCCCTTCTTCTTCTTCTCTCTCCCTCTCTCCCTACTCTCTCCTCCTCTTCTCCTCTCTACTTCCCTTCCCTTCTCCTCATCTCTTCTCTCTATCTGTTCTCTTCACCCCTTCTCTCTTCTCTTCTCTGTATTATCCCTTCTCTCCTCTCTTCACCTCTTCTCCCCACCTCCACTCTTCACCTCTTTCTCTGCATCTCTTCATCTCTTCTCCACTCTCCCCTCTTCTCTTCTCTCTTCTCCCTCCCCTCTTCCCTCTCCTCTTCTCTCTCTCTCTCTCTCTCTTCCCTCTCTTCCCTCTCCCCTCTGCCGCCCCGCGGCCGCCGCTGTCTTCCTTCTACTCTCTCTTCCTCTCAAACACCGTCTCACCGAGATTGACCACCGCCTACCCCACCCCAATATAAGAAGTACCAGCAAGTTTTATTCGGTCCTCAGGGGCACCCCCTTCCCCTCACGCTTTTCAGATTGTCTCCTTCATCCACAATGGCTCTTTTCTCGTACACGGCCGATGATCAAACGTATCTGTGGGGTCACCTTGGCGGCTTTGGCATCTCCTCCTCACCCACAAGGCCTTGTGTGTCCGCCCCTCCCCCCCCATCCCCTCTCTCTCCCTCTCTCATTCCATCCACTCTCTCCTCTCTTCTCTCCCTCCGCCCCCTTCCCCCTCCCCCTCTCTCCCCCCCTCTCTCTCTCTCTCCTCTCTCTCTCCCTCTCTTATTCCATCCACTCTCTCCTCTCTTCTCTCCCTCCGCCCCCTTCCCCCTCCCCCTCTCTCCCCCCCTCTCTCTCTCTCTCCTGTCTCTCTCCCTTTCTTATTCCATCCACTCTCTCCTCTCTTCTCTCCCTCCGCCCCCTTCCCCCTCCCCCTCTCTCCCCCCCCTCTCTCTCTCTCCTCTCTCTCTCCCTCTCTCATTCCATCCACTCTCTCCTCTCTTCTCTCCCTCCGCCCCCTTCCCCCTCCCCCTCTCTCCCCCCCTCTCTCTCTCTCTCCTGTCTCTCTCCCTTTCTTATTCCATCCACTCTCTCCTCTCTTCTCTCCCTCCGCCCCCTTCCCCCTCCCCCTCTCTCCCCCCCTCTCTCTCTCTCTCCTCTCTCTCTCCCTCTCTTATTCCATCCACTCTCTCCTCTCTTCTCTCCCTCCGCCCCTTCCCCCTCCCCCTCTCTCCCCCCCCCTCTCTCTCTCTCCTCTCTCTCTCCCTCTCTTATTCCATCCACTCTCTCCTCTCTTCTCTCTCTCCGCCTCCCTCCCCCTCCCCCTCCCTCCCGCCCTCTCTCTCTCTCTCTCTCTCTCTCTCTCCCCCCCCCTACTCTCCCGCTTCTCTCCCCCCTCTCCACCCCCACCCTTTCTTTATCTTCCACCCGAGGTGTTCTTCCCTCTCTCCAAGCCCATCCCCTGTGGACTGATTCACGACACCTCCACAGGAGCCTTCTCTCCTCCTTCTTCTTCTTCTCCTTCTTCTTCTTCTCTTTCTTCTTCTCTCTCTCTTCTCTCTTCTCTCTCCTCGCCCCCCTCCCCCTCTCGCTCTCTCCCCCCCCCTCTCTCTCTCTCCCCCCGGGGCGGCGATGGAGCGGCTGGTGGACGAGGAGAGTGAGGAGGAGACCGAGGCCCAGGCAGAGCAGGTCGCGCGTCGAGCGGGGGAGCCGCAGAGCAGCGTGAGCACCCCCCGGCCAGGATGCCCGCGAGGGACTCTCCCTCTCCTCGCTCCCTCTCCGCTTTCGCTCCCTCCCTCTCCCTCTCTTCCCCCCCCCCTCTCTCCCCCGTCTTCTCCCTCTCCCCCTCCCTCTCCCTTCCTTCTTCCGTCTCTCCCGTCTGCCCAGTCTCTCGCCTCCCCCTCCTCCCCTCTCTCCTCCCTCCTCCTCCCTCCCCCCCCCCCCCTCCCAGCCGCACCCTCTCCCCCGCCTCTCCTCCTCCATCAGCCACCTCTCCTCTCCTCTCTCCACCCCTCCCGCTCCCCTCCCGCCATTCCCTCTCTCTTCGCTCTCTTTCCTTCCCTTTTGCTGCCTTTCCCTCGGCTTCGGGTTGCTCCCATGCTCCCACCTCTTCCCTTCTCTCTCTCCCGCCTCTTGCTCCTCTCGCACCTCCCTCCTTTGCTTTCGACCGCCGCCTGCAGGCCGTCTCGCCCGCGCTGCAAGCCCGCCCCTCTAAATCCCGCCCTCGCCGTCTCACACCCCTCCCCCCGCCTCCACCCTTCCCCGCTCGGCCCTCTCCCCCACCACCAAGCCCTGTTCTTCCATCCCCGGGCCAGCGGCGCCAGCCCCACACCGCTTCCGCCGTTGCGTAGAGCCACGCCCGCGCCATCTCTCTCGACGCTCCAGCTGTCGACGAGCGCGCCGCTGACTCGCCTACCACTGTCCCGCCCGCCCCCCACCTTCTTTCCCCCTTTCCATCCCGCCTCGACCCCTCCCCTTCCGCCGCCCGGCCCGTCTCACGCCTTGCTTGCTCACCGGCCGCTGCTCCCTGCGCCCACCGCAGGCTTCCCCCCGCGCGCCCACCGCGTCCACTGGGCCTCTCGCCGAGCACCTCGAGTCGGTCGAGCTCTCGCCCGACTACCTTCGCCACGCGCGCCTCTCGTCGCTCCTCGCCGACCACCCGGCGATCGTCCTCGCACTTGGACTGATCGGCCCGTGCCTCGCCGCCGCGTGGCTCGCCATCTCGACCGAAGACCTCTTCTCGGTACGCCGCCGCGTCCAGCCGCGCGAGCCCGGTGGCGGAACGCGGCACGCCCTGCGCACCCGCACGCCGGGGAGGCCGTCCGGGCTCCCGCCGGTGGCTCTCCTGCCCCCGCCTCCTACGACCCACCCACCCCGCCCAACCCCCCGACTGCAGCTGAGCGACGAGCTGCTCCTCCACGCGGGCCACCCGGACTGCCGCTTTTACCTCGCTGCGCGACGCGAGCTCGACACCAACACGGCCGCGCAGCAGATGCTTGCCCCAACTGCCGCCGCCGCCGCCGACCGTGGCCAACGCAGCCTGCTCGACGCCGCCGCGCCGGCCGTCGCCGTCGGCCCCTCGGCCGCGGCTCGTAACCTCACGCGCGCGCCGAGCCGCTCCTTCTCCGTCGGGCGCGCCGGCGGCTCGCGGCGGTGCGCGGCAGCGGCCGCGCGCGCGCTCGACGCCGTCACACTCGTGCACAGCCCGCGCGTGCCCGACGGCGACGGACCGCTAGCTCCGCGTGCGCTCGCGCGTGTGCGCGCGGTGGAAGGCGCGCTGATGGAGTGGGCGCGCGGCGCGGGCGTGTGCGACCCGTCGCCAGAGGCGGGCTGCGAGTGCGCACCCGTGGATTCCTTCGCCAACTACCTCTTCCCCGCGCTCGTGCGCGGGATCGATGGCGCGCCTGAACTCGTCTACGACGCCGAGCCTTCGCGCGCGGGCGCCTTCCCGCCGGGTGGCGGCTGCGCGGCGGCACCCTTCGGCGCGGCCGACGCGGCAGAGGCGATGAGCTGGCTGGTGAGGCGCGGTCACGACGGCTTCTTCTCGCGCGGGCTGCTTGCAGCGCATGGGCTGGGCCCGCCGCTCGCCGCCGGCGCCGATGACACGGCCGCACTGCGCTCGACCGTCCGCCTGCGCGGCATGAGCGCGCCGCGTTGGGCGGAGCTCGCCGCGCTGCTCCGCGTGCTCGCCGACGGTGCGGGTCCGCTGCGGCTAGACTACGGCGGGCCGGCCGCGCTGCTGCAGGGCGAGCTGCTCGCTGCGCTCGCGGCCGATTCGCGCCTGCTGCCGCTCGGCCTGCTGCTCACTGGCCTCTGCCTCCACCGTGCGCTCGGCTGCGGCCGCACCGCCGCGCTCGCGACAGCGCTGCTGGCGCTCGGCGTGCCGCTCGGCTACGCGGCCGCGTGCGCCGCGCTCCGGGTGGCGCGCCTCTCGGCGCTCGCGTCGGCTGCACTCTGGGTGGCGGCCGGGCTCGCGGTGGACAACGTGTGCGTGCTCGCCGCCGCGTGGGCGCGCGCCGACGCCCTGCGGCTGCACGGCGCGCCGCTAACCGCCGCGGCGCGGCTGGAGTGGGCCTCGCGGCAGGCGCTGCCGCCTCTCGCCGCCGCCAACGCGGCGGCCGCAGCGGCGATGCTCGTTCACTGCGCATCGCCCATCCCGGCGCTCGCGCACTTTGGCGCGTGCGGCGGCGCGCTGGTGCTCGCCCACTTCGCACTCGTCGCACTCTGCGTGCCCGCACTCCTTGCACTGCGCGATGCGGGTCGGCTCGGGCCCGCGCCGCGCGCGGGTGCGCGCGGCAGCCGTCTTGCGGCGGCGCACGCGTTCTGGTACGCGCGCCGGCACGCGGCGCTCGCGGCGGCGTTGGGCGCGCTCGTCCTGCTCGCGCCGCTCGCTGTGCACGTCGCTCCCGCCGCCGACCCCGCGCTGACCGCCGCCTCCGATGCGCGCGCCGGCGAGCTTCTGCGCGCGTCGACGGGCGCGGGAGGTGCCGACGCGCTCTTCCCCTCGCCCGAGGGGCGCTACACGAGCGAGCCGGGGGCGGCGGCGGCGTGGGTCGGAGGCGTGGCCTACGCGCACGGCTTCGGCGCGCCCGCGCCGCCACCGCCTCCTGCGCCGCCGCCCGCTCCGCCCGCGCCGCCGCCGCCCCCGAGCGCGCCATGGAGCGCGGCCGCCCCACCCACGCTGCCCCTCACCGCCGCCGCCTTTGCGGAGGAGGCGCGCCGCGCACGCGAGGCGGCGGCCGCCGCCGCCTCGCGCCCCGCCCTGGTGGACGCCGGGTGCGGATGCGACCGCCTCTTCCACCACTGCGGCGGCCAGTCGGTCTGCCTCAACGTGGCCTCGCGCGCTGAGTGCCCTGCCTCGCTGGAGGAGGCCAACCGGCTTCCGCGCTGCGACCGCGTGCACGAGGGCGAGCTGTGCGCAGCGGAGGGTGAGTGCGGCACCGACGTGCGCATGGACAACTGCGCCTACGGCGCGGGCGCCGGCGCGCCGCGGGACGTCTACCGGCGTGTGCCGCTGCCGCGCGGTCTTTGCGGCGTGCGGGTCACCTGCCACGGCGAGGAGCGCTGCTTCGAGGCGGTCGAGCCGGGGGCCTGCCCAGCCGATGTAGCGGCGTGCGATGCGCTGCCACGCTGCGATGCTGCCGCTGTAGGCGAGCTGTGCGAGAGCGATGGCGAGTGCTCCCTCGACTTCCTACTCAACAACTGCGAGTACCCCGACCCGCAGTGGATTGCGCCGCACAACCGCGACATTTACCGGCGCGTGCCGCTGCCGCCCGCCGCGTCGGCCGCCGCCGGCGGGGCCTGCGTGCACATCGCGCCTCACTGCTTGCCCGATGGCGGCGCTGTCGCGCTCGAGCCGGTGATGGACGCGATGAGCTGCCCGGCCACGCTAGTCGAGGCCGAGGCCCTGCCGCGTTGTGACGCCGCCGAGGTGGGCCAGCTCTGCGAGGGCGATCACGAATGCGGCACCGACTTCCAGCTCAACAATTGCCTCTACTACGCGCAGACCTTCTGGGGCGTGCTCGGCGCCTTCACCGGTGACGTGTACCGGCGGGTGCCGTTGCCTGCGTCGCTCGCCGATGTGCCCGCGCTGCGCGGCGGCGAGGGCGCCGACGGCGCGCCCGTCCGCCTGCCCGCCTACCAGGCCGCCTGGCTCGCGGCGGGCACGCGTCGCGGCTGGGATGGTGGCGCCTCCCTTGAGGGTGCCGGCGCAGGTGCCGTGCTCGGCGTGCTCCTGCTCACAGACGCGATGCTCCTGCTCCAGCTCGCCCGCGCGCTGCGATGCGAGCGGCCAGAGGGCGTCTGGCACCCACCCGCCGCCGCAGGTGGTGAGCGTGCGTGCGCCGCTGCCTCCGCCGCAGCCGCCACCGCGCTCGCACCGCTCGCCTTTGGCGCGCTCGTGCTCTGCCTCTCGCTCGGCTCGTGCGATTTCGCCGCTGACGCGCACGCGGTGCTCTCGCGAGCGTTGGGCGCTGTACTGCTCGCGCACGCGGCCGTGCTCTCGCTGCTGTGCCGCTCGCTCGCCGCCCATGGCGGCGAGCCGTACGGCGTGCTCGGCCCGTCGGACGCCATGCTAGCCCGGCCGGTCGGCTGGGCGCTCGCGCTCGGTGGCGGGGCGCTCGGCTGCGCGATGGCCGGCACGGGCACGCTCGCCGCGACGCTGCTCGGCGGAAGCGCGGTTGCGCCGTGGGGCGGCAGCGCAGGTGCTCTCGCCCTCACGCTAGGGCTAGTGTGGATGGGCCAGTCGGCTGCGCTCGCTCTAGCCGCCCTAGTCGCCTTTGCGGGTCGCTCCGACGGCGCGCTCCGCCCGATGCCCGCGCACGCGCTCGGCCTGGCCCTCGGAGCGGCCGCCCTGCACACGCTCGCCTGGGCGGCAGTGCTGGTCGCCGGCTCGGAAGGGGCGCTGCGCCGCCTGCTCGGCGGCGGCGCGCGTGCCGCGCTCGCAGACGCGCTCGCGCTCGCGCTCGCTGCACAGGCGGCCGCGCACGTGGCGGCCGCTTGTGCCGCACTGCTCGCCGGCCCGCTCGGCCCATTTCAGCCGTCGGAGTGGGCGCAACGCAAGCCGGTGGCAGCATGCACCCTTCACGCGGTGGGCGCACTCGCGGCTGGCACGGCGAGCCTCCTCGCCCTCGCCACCGCCGGTGTGCCGTCGCCCGCGGCGCCGAGCGTGCCCGCCGCGCGCGCGGCCGGAGCGCTTGCTCTCGTCTGGGCGGCGGCGGCCGCCGCCGCCGCCGTCGCGTGGGCCGCCTTCCGGTGGGAGCGGCCGATTGGGGCGCTCCGGCCGCGCGGGCCTCGCGCGGCCTGGCATGTTGGACTAGCCGCCGCCGCCGCCGCACTCACGCTTGCCGCTCTTGCGACGGGCGCGCTCGCGCTCGCGCCGGCGCGCGCTACCGCCGCGCTTGGCACTTCGGGCCGCGGCGCACTCGCCCTTCTGGCGCCCACGCTGTTGCTATTGAGCGTGCCCTCCCTGCAGCTTGCGCTTGCCGGCGCACGGCGCGAGCCCGTCGGTCTATTCGACCCGCCAGCAGCGGCCGCCGCCGCTGTCGCCGCCGCCGCCGCCGCCGCCCTTGGCGCCAGCGGGCTCGGCGCTCTCGCACTCGCGCTCGGCGAATCCGCCAACCGCGTGTCCGCCGGAGCCCCAGACGGCGGCGCGTTGCTGCTCGCGCTGCTACTTGCAGCCGACGGAGGCCTCGCGCTCGCTGCGGCCTATGTGCAGGCGGCCGAGCGACCCGCGCTCTGCTTTCGCCCGCTCGTGGCCAGCGAACCCGGCACGGCCGGCGCGCTCGCCGACGCACTGAGTGCATTGGGGGGCGGCGCCGCGGTTGCGGCGCTCGTTTCGACCTCGTGCGCGTGGGACGACGGCGTGGGTCATGCGCTCATCGGCTCGGACCGCACGCTACGGATAGTGCTACTCGCGCTGCTGAACGTGCACTCGCTCGTGCTCGCTGTGTGCGCCCACGCCCTCCGCCACGCCTTGGCATTTGGCATCTTTGCGCCGCCTGCCGCGACGGCGCGTTCGCCGTGGCCGGCTCGCGCTGTCGCCACCCTTGCTGCCGTGTGCGCCGCGTGCTCGCTGCTTGGGCTGGCGCATGTTGGTACGCCGTGGGAGGCGTGCGCCAACGTGCTCTGCCTCTTGCTGCTGTCTGCCGCAGTAGCCGCACACGCGCTCTTCGACGAGCGTCTCGTCGTGTACCGGCGCGGGCGCGCCAATCCACCCGCAGTGCGCTGGGCGATGGGCGCGCTCGTCAACGGGCTCGCCGCTGCCTTGGGCGTTGCGTTCGCGCTCGCGCTTTTCCCCGCCGGTTCTGCAGTGCTACCCGCGCACGACCACCTCCCTGCGACGTACACCCTGCTCGCGGGCGGCGCGATGCTCTGTGCGGCGTGCTGGCCACCCGCTGTTGCCCTGATGCACGCCGCATACGCGCGTGCGCACGGCGCGCGTGGCGCCGGCCTACTAGTTCTGTCACTGCTTAGCGCAGCTGGAGCGGCAGGCCTTGCGGTCGGTGCGGTTGTGATCGTACGGCTCGGTGGTGCGCGCCACACGGCGCCGCATCCGCTGCCCGAAGCCAGCTTCGACGCAGCTGAGCCCTGTGAGCTTGTGTGGGGCGCACGACTCGCGTCGACCGCCGCCGGCGATGCGCCGCGACTTCGTTTCGCATGGACCGCCGGCGCTGGCGCTGCCCTCGAGGCCGCCGCCTCGCAGGTGGTGCTCGCAGACGCATGCGAGGCGCTGCTGCGTGCCGACTCGCCCCTTCACGCTGCCGAGCGGACCCACCGCGAGCCGCCACCATGCGTGATGGGCGAGCTGCGCCGCTGGCTGGAGGCACAGGGCAGGCCCTTCCCTGTGCGCGACGGCGGCCTCGCGCCCGCGATGCGCGAGTTCCTCGAGAGCGACCGCGGCCGGCCGTTGCGTGAGGACGTCGGCTTTGTCGACAGCTCGCTCCGTGAGCTTGGCTGGGTGCGCGTGCGCGCGCACGCCAAGTTCGCGCATGGAGGCACTGAGGCGCTTGCGCTGCTCGCTAATCCACAACTACTTGCGCGCTACCGGCGCGAGTGGGACGTATGGCTCGGCGTCCTCGACGGCTACGCTCGCACTGGTGTCGCGAGCTGCCCCAAGTGGACGCTGCTCGCGACCGAGGAGATCTTCTTCGCTAGCCTCCCTGCCGCGCTCGCGTGGACCGCCGCCATTGCGCTCGCCGCCGTGCTGCTCGTCTCGCGCGCGCTCGCGGTAGTGTACGCTGCGCTCTGTGCACTCATCGGCATGCTCGTCGCCGTGCTCGCCACCACGCGTGCACTCGCGCTCCCGCTCGGCGTCGTCGAGGCGCTCTCGCTCACCATCGTCCTCAGCGTCTCCGTCGGCCATCTCATCCATGTCGCGCACGCCCACGCCCACGCGTGCGCGGCCGATCCTCAGCTGCGCTCGCTCTCTGTTGTGATCGCGCGCGCGCCGTCCGCACTCGCCGCCACCGCCGCCGCACTCGCCGCCGTCGCACCGCTCCTGTTCGCGCAGCTGCTCCCGTTGCGCGCGTTTGGGTTGATCCTTGCCACAGTCTACGTTGTCGCCCTTGCTGCCTCCGCCGTTTTTCTCACGCTCCTCATGGCTCTGGGGCCACTACGCGCACGCTCGCCCGAGCGGCCTCGGCGACTCGACGGCGGCGCTCTGCTTACCGGCCGTGAGCGGAGCTGGGCAGTGCATGTGGAGGCGGGCGAGCCGGTCGGCATGCACGGCGTGCAGGCCATGGGAGCCCACGCACTCGGCGCCGGCAAGAAGGCCGGGCTGGGGGTCGCCGACCACCCAGTAGATGATTCGAGCGAGATGCTATGAGGGGGAGACGCGCGTGCCGAGCTAGGGCCACCATGTCACCGACATGAAGTCGCATTCCGTCGAAAGTGGACGTACAAACAAAAAAATCTTCTTACAACTCTCCGCTACGTGTGCGGCGCGAGGCAGCGTGCTTATATTACTCCCTACTACCCATCCTTAGCCACCGTCAACCCCTTTCCCCTCCCCCAGTTCCCTCATAGCGGAGATCCTGGGCTCGGGGAGGCCGTGCGCTCTGCTTCGACCAGGGGGTGGAGAGAAGGGAGTAGGAGCCTGTGTTCTCTTCGTTTCTCCGACGTAGCGTTGATCCGCTTCCCATCAGGAAAGCCGTCTATGCGATCCTTCGGTGTGTTCTTTGCGATGGATTCCCCGTCGTGTAATGCGATGTGTTTCGTAGGTCTAGCCCTCTCACCGCCTGCGATAGGTCGTCAGACGTATCTAGGTTGAAGTCTTTGTCCACCGCATAAAGGGGGCTTATCATCTTTTTAATATGTTTGTTGCCCGGGGCGTGAAGCCCCCGATCCTCTCGCTGTTTTCTTTAGTCTCTGAAAGAAACCAACTTTCTCCGTTACTAGTAGCGGGCAACAAAGCAACTAACCCAAGGACTCCCACCCTGTGGACGCGCACAGGGTACCACCCAAGGAGGGCACGAACAAGAAGATGAGCAAGAATACCAACACGATTACTCACAAATCATTATGACCTTCACCTCCACGGACCGCGGAATTAAAATCAAAGACGAAGAGGCCTTCAGCGCCATTGTGGCGCACCTTGACAAGCTCGAAGGCGTTACCCTCGAGCCGGAGTTTTTAGCGAAAAGCTCGTCGGGACCGTTGGAGGTCCTAGTCTCGGCGGACTGCGCACAACAATACAAAAGTGTCGTTCCGTCAATTGTGGGGCATCAGTCGAATTGAGCGATCAAAAATATGGGGCTACACGCCCCGAGTAACAAACACATTAAGAAAATGATAAGCCCGCTCTACACGGTGGACAAAGAGTTCAACCTAGGAACATCGGAGGACCTCTTGCAGGCGGCAAGATGTCTGGACATCCGTAACATCACCTAAGGCACCCAATATCGCGTCTTAGAAGAAACCACAGAGGATACCAATGAGGATCCCACGATATACAACGGAAGACAACCCGAATTCACACTAGAATGGAGGACAAACCACATTCTCCCGCCCCCTTCTCTCCAACTCCCGGCCGAAGCAGCGCGCGCGGCCTCCCCGGAACCAGCTTCTCCGATAAAGAGGGAACTGGGAAAGGGGGAGGGGGTTGTCGGGTTGTCAGGGGTTAAGGTTGGGTAGTAGGGAGGTACACTAGCACACTGCCTCACGCCGCACGCGTAGCGGTGAATTTTAAGAAGATTTTTTTTTCGAATTGAGCGATCAAATGTCCATAGTTATGTATACAGCAATATTTAAAATTAAACGAAAGACTAGGGGGCGCCGTGCGTGGGCATAACAACTTTTTTCTCGCGGGGTATGATGACTTGCTTGCACCAATGTGCACGCCGTGCATGGGCACCATCGGTTCCCCCGCGGAGACGCCGTGCGTGCGCATGCCAACATTTTCCCCTGCGTTTCATCCAAGGCCGACAACTACGTAAACGTGCAGTTTAAGAGATATTTCTCACGGAGCACGTGTGATGACTTGCAATCACATTGTGCACGCCGTGCATGGGCACGGCGCGATGTGCATCGGTCCCCCCGCGGGGGCGCCGTGCGTGCGCATAGCAACTTCCATGAAGGTGCACGCCGTGCGTTCACTCTTTCCGCGGGGGAACTCTGGTGTCGCATCCGCGATCGACCTTTTTGTTTTAGAAGTTGTCTGCGTTTCTATGTCCCCTCCTTGCAGGCTAGTCACTAGTCACCGTCGCAGGATCCTACATTCGCCCATTCGCCCTTGTTGCCCTCGCCTCCTTTGTCGCCTCCCTTGTCGCCTGCTTGCCCCTCACCGGGTTTACCTCCTTGCGTGCTCCTCGCGTTTTTAGGCTAAGTCGCCCCCCAGCCTAACTTCGATTCATCGCACCGCTTTCCATCGTGTCGTTCCCCGTCTCGTTCCTCGTCGCTACCGTTCCTCGTAAGATCGTCTACGCTCGAACTGAACTCTTCTTCGCTCGATAGCCTTTCCTCGATTGGCGCCGCTCTTCCGTTCGCTCTCCGTGTTTTCGTTTCCGTCGTCCGACTCATCGCTGGTCGCCCCCACTTGTTGATACTCAACACCCCGGGCGCCACGAGGGAGTCACCCTCGTCTTCGGCGCATCGCGCCATCTCCCCGTGCCTATATCCTTCTGCATCGCAGTCCATTGTTGTGGGGCCTTCTCGCTGTGGTAACAGAGCAAAGCTGCGTCGGAATAACAACGACTCCACGAGCCCACCCCCCCTTTCTCTCCAACTCCTGGCCGAAGCAGCGCGCGCGCCCTCCCCGAAGCCAGTATCTCCATGAAGAGGGAACTAGGGAAGGGAAAAGGGGGTGATGGCATGGTTAAATTAATTAAACCTTTTAATAGTCTCACCGCACACGCGGCCGTGGACCCTCTACTTTCTACTCACGTAGGAAACTTTCTACACCCCCACTTCCCCGGCCCTTCTCCCCCCGCCATAAGGCGACTCCCCCCGTGCACTACTAGGGGGATAGGGGTGAAGGGCTTAGATATGGTCCGGTGGCCCGCGCCCCCCCCGGTGATCATTCCCCCCTTTCCTCCTGTGTCTCCGAGTGGGCGGCGGTCTCAGCCCCGACTTATCCTGTAAACAGGTGCGGGACTTACCTATTTTTCGGTGAGCGGAGCTCTCGCTCCGCCCACCCCCTTCTCCGCGCTCTCTCTCCCCTCTCCTGCGGCACGCGCGATGGCGCGCCTGCGGCAGGCCTGCAGCTGCCCCTGGCGACCCCTGGAGGCTTATGGAGGCCAGCTCTGGGGGCAGAGGAGGCTGAGACTGGGCCCTGGTCTCCCCTGCCTCTCCCTCGCTGGCGCTCCTGAGCCTCTGGGGCCCCCAATCTGCACCTGTCTGCCTGTCGACCAGGGGGCTCATGGAGGCCAGCTCTGGGGGCAGAGGAGGCTGAGACTGGGCCCTGGTCTCCCCTGCCTCTCCCTCGCTGGCGCTCCTGAGCCTCTGGGGCCCCCAATCTGCACCTGTCTGCCTGTCGACCAGGGGGGGAGGGGGGGTTGGAGCGATGGGCTGGTCACGAGTCACGAGGGGCCAGGATGGGCGAATGGGGCGAGCCTGTGGGGAGGGGAGTGGGTCAGTAGGGCAGTGGCCTCCTGGCAAGCCATCAGGCGTGCCAGAAGGATGGGTGGTTCCTCCCCCATGGCAGGGGAGGAGTGGAGAGAGGGGGGGGCTCGTGCCCCCCCATGGGTCAACCAAGTATAAACTTAGTTGGGTGATGGCATGGTTAAGGATGGGTATTAGGGAGGGCCATTAACACGCTGCCTCACGCCGCACACGTAGCGGGATTTTTTTTAAAAAAAATTGATTGTACGGGCTCAACCCGGGGGGTGTCCGCGATGGAGTGAGGGGGCCGCGAGGCCCCCATTGACCTCCACTTATATAAAAGTAGGTTGATCAGCATGAGCACGCGTCAAGGTGTACCCACGGCCCACGGTCAAAAATGCAGCCTCATCCTGCCTTCTTAATGGTTAAAAAGCCCCTGTTTGACCGCCCTACAAGCCGCCTTTTCTACCCTCTACTACCCCCCCCCCCCCCCCGTTATCCCGCTCTCGGCGGCCTACGAAATGGCCAGCGAAGGGAAAGTAGAACCTAGCAAGGAGAAAAATGATCACGCAAACAAATGTGCGAGCCTTGAGCACCCCGATCGAGAGGTCTGAGGGGCGAGTGTCACGGCAAGACATCGCCACTCCATACCGAATCTCAAAGATGGTCCTTCCAACCTAGTTGGGACCGTCTTGTTGTTCGGCCCCAGGCAAGACCACGCTCCGATGGAACGAGATTCCAACGAAATAAAAAGCCGATGGAGCGAAAACAAAGTCGTGTGCCCGACTTGGGCAGTAGCAGATCGTGCCTAGTAATAGCAAAAGAACGAGCGGCATGGATGTGACTTGGCCGCACACGGGAGCACGTCGTGGTCGGCACTGACAATCTCGCTGTCACATGGACTACGAAGGCTGCCAGGGATGGTCGCGAGGTCTCAAGCTCAATCCGTAGTAGACTTCGCGCTGTCAGGAGCCCTCCGCGTCCTCCAGGTGCTCGATTTCGTGGATGAGGAACTGCGGACGCGGATCACGGATAGAAGTGAGCGATGCGGCGGAGCCGGGCCGTGGCGTGCGCAGTCAAAGCGCGGGGCGGGGGTCGCGGCACGCGCGAAACGCATGGGCCAGGTGGGCGGACACGGCATGTGACGGACCTTCTTCTCCTCGCCAAACTGCTCTTCGGCGCGCTCATTTTGGAAGCCGGCCAAGAAAACGAGGAGCTTCTCCTGTGAGGGGCCAGGACTGAGCCAGCGCGACGAAGGCAAAGGGAGCGCGCGTGTGTCCCGCTGCACCTTGTTGCGCCGCAGGAGGTCGTACACCTCGTGCCCTTTGTTTGGGTTGGCCACGAAAATTTTGAACACGTGGAATGCCTGGGGCGAGGCAGGGATTCGCGGGTTCGAAGGTAGCGGCCACGGGGTGGCGGGCGCTTGCGGCGGGAGCAAGCGTGCACCTCGATCTGGATGGAGGGCGACGGGTCCCGCAGTAGCATCATGATGGTCTTAAGGTGCGCAGACGACATGATGTACCTGCAGTGGCGGCCAGCGGCGTGCGTCGTCTGTTGGCGCACGCGAGCCGGAATACCCAATCGTAGGGACGTCGGGCAATGTGCGCACGCGCCGTGGGAGGGATTTGTTGGAAGGAGATGCACGCACCGCGTCATTGTGGCAAAGTTGGCGCGGTCGAGGAGGAGCTCGCTCAAGAGCTTTAGGGACTGCGGGACGCGCTTTGCCGGGAGCGAGTCAGCACACGGGTGAGGTAGTGGCGCGCGAGGACGAGAAGAAGCGCGGGTGCGGCGGTCCTTCCATGCCGAAGCGCACCTGCCGCTTAGTCACGTAGTTGTCAGAGCGGAGCAGCGCATGA
This sequence comes from Isochrysis galbana, assembly GCA_018136815.1. Lineage (NCBI taxonomy): Eukaryota > Haptophyta > Isochrysidales > Isochrysidaceae > Isochrysis > Isochrysis galbana. The sequence goes on along the minus strand of CM030943.1, from coordinate 3,376,253 downwards.
TAGTAGGTGAAGAAGTCGTCATACTGCGCGTGGGCGTGGGAGGCGTGGGTGACTAGCGAGCGGATGGGAGTGGGCAACTTGGCTGTGGTGGCGCACCTGCGCCTCGAGGAAGCGCGCGACGAGGGTACGGTGTTTTGTCAAGAGCTCCTGGTGGGAGGCGGCAGGGAGGTGGGAAGAGCTCCCCGAGTGTGTCCGTGGATGGCGTCCGAGGTCCCGGCTGGTGCTGGCCTACGTTGGACGCACCCGCAATGAGGCGAAAGCGTCCGATGCAACGTCAAAGTGGGGTGATTCTATGTACCTGCGGCGAGGCGAGGTGGGCGACGGGCGGACAAGTGAGGGGTCGCGGCGCACAGCGCCGTGGCAGAGGCTGCGGGGATGCGCCCGCCGGGCGCAGCAGGTGGCGGTGCCGGCACGCGCATGGAGCCCACCCAAAGAGCTCGTAAGCAGCGCGCGATGTGGGCGTCGGTAGGAGGAGCGCGACAAGCGCCTCGTGTCTGAGGGCCGCGGCGCAGCGGAGGGTGCGATGAGTGCGAGGTTGCGGGACAGGGCACGCGTCGAGTGCCACGCCGGCTGAGACGACGCATTGTGCCACCAGGCACCCGAATCGCCGCGCCTGCAGCATTCCCTGAACATGGTGCCATAGTTTAGCGCGACGCGTGGGTCAGCGTAGCCCTGTAGTATTGTGAAGAGCACCTGCGGCAGTCGCACAAGCCGGATGGTGGATGCGATGGTAGATGCACTGCGGCCCGAGGCTGCGGAAGAGCCGCCGCACTAAAAAACCCACCACGAGTGCCTCAATTGTGCGCGTACGTGTGGGCGCTGCGCTAACCACTCGACCGCGAGCATCACGCCGCAAGAGTGCTTGCGTAGGATGTTGGAGAAGACCTGCGTTGGCAAGGCGCAGCAGATGGTGGAAGTGGGAGGCAACGGAGGCTGCGACGGCGCAGCGGACCGAGCGGAGGCTGCGGGTGGTGACGGGTGGGCCACGCGCAGGCTACATGTGGGGGTCGGCGGGCACGACACGCATGGCGTCTAGAGCGAGGGCGGCGAGAGGGGTTTGCGCGGAGGCTGATGGAGCGCCACTACGTCTAGGGTGGACGCGCCCCGGGCGACGAAGGGCGGCCGCGGCTGTGCACGGGGACAACGCGCGCCTGCGTGACGTCCTTGCGGCATTCAAACTCGAGCTGTGGCAGCCGTGCGATGAGCTCGGCCAGCAGCTCGGTGCTAAGCAACTGAGGCGAACAGCGAAGCGCAGTTGAAGAGCATGGGCGACGGCCGCATCGCCGGTCGGGATGCACATGCGTGACGCTGCGTCAAGGGGCCTGGCGCCTGCTGTGCTGCCTAGCTGGAAGAGCCATCTCGGCCGGAGAGAGTGGCGGCCCGTCGGGTGAATCCAAGCGAGAGGCGTGACCTCCGCGGGGGTGGCGGCGGCACTTGGATCGCTCGCGGCCAGCACCACGAACTCACCTGCTTGGCGAGCTCAAGCGCCTCGTCGTGCTGCACCGAGCGATTGGGCTCGCCATAAAGGATGCGCTTCATCTGTGGTAGCGTGGGGAGGGCATGCAGGATGTCGGCAGGCAACTCCTTGAGCTAGCCACTAGCTCCTCCCAAGGGCGAGCCGAGCTCAGACCTTTGCCCCCATCTATTCTCCCGACCTCTGTGCTTCCTCCGAATCTTTCCAAGCACAGCGAGCTGGGCTTCGAGAGTATAAACGCCGACATCGGTGTGACGTCCAATTTGGATCGTCCGGACCACCACAGTCGCTGCAGCTTGCGAGTGAGGGCCGCCAAGAGTCACCCTCTGTGCTTTTGCCCCATTAGCTGATAAATCAACCTATCCACACTTTGGGTTATGTTCCCAACATCTTCTTCCATTCGCCTTGATTTCTGGAGCACGAGCAGCTTCGGCTCGTACATACCAGCGATGCACAGGCAGTAGCATCACAAAGACCAGCCTTCCAGCTCATCAATCCACCTTCCCCATACTTTCTCCCCCTCCTTCCATCTTCAGCGCCCGCGATTGGGCAGGCCCAAAGCCTGCAGCCCCGAGGCCCAAACCCCGAGGTGCGCCGCACCTGTGAGAGGAGCGCCGAGACGCCCTCTCCCCCCCCTTCTCCCCGGAGTGCCTGAGCAAGACAGAGAGAGCAGGAAAGCAAAATAGGGAATCAGATGGTACGTGAACGGAGCATCATGAAACAGGGGTGGGAGTTGGGGGTGCGAAGTGCAGGCGGATTGAGGGACAGCGAGAGGGAGAAAATGGGGCGGAGAGAGAGGGAGAGAATGAGGGAGGGAGGAAGGGAGGGAGGGAGGGAGGGAGGGAGGGAGGGAGGGAGGGAGGGAGGGAGGGAGGGAGGGAGGGAGGGAGGGAGGGAGGGAGGGAGGGAGGGAGGGAGGGAAGGGAAGAGAGCGGAGAGAGGAGAGAGGAGAGCGAGAGAGGAGAGGGGAGAGACGAGAGAGGAGGGAGCAGAGAGGAGAGAGGAGAGAGGAGAGGAGAGGAGAGGAGAGGAGAGGAGAGAGGAGAGAGGAGAGAGGAGGGAGCAGAGAGGAGAGAGGAGGGAGGAGAGAGGGGAGAGAAGAGAGGAGAGGGGACGAGAGAGCGGCTGGGCGGTCGCGTGGGCCGCAGCATCCCCTCTGCCTCTCCGCCAGAGCCCTCCCGCGCGTGCCTCTTTCCTTCCCCCGTCCCCCTTCCTCTTCTCCCTCCCACACCTCCTCTCCTCCCCCTCTCCCTCCCCCCCCTTCTCACCTTCTGTGCCGAGGCCACCAGCGACGACGCCGACGCCGCCATGCCCGCGCGCGGCGCCGTGAAGACGCTGTGAATGCCCGCGCGGGGCGCCGTGAAGACGCTGTGAATGCCCGCGCGGGGCGCCGTGAAGACGCTGTGAATGCCCGCGCGGGGCGCCGTGAAGACGCTGTGAATGCCCGCGAGGGGCGCCGTGAAGACGCCGTGAATGAGTTTGGCGGTCAAACAGCGGCTTGTAAACTACCGAAACGGACGGGGCGGCATTTTTTGTTTTTGACCGTGGTGCGATGCCCAATGAATAACAAAATCTCCGGGGGGGAGAGCACCTGCCATCACGCCATCATTAGCCCGGTCACTCACTAGGGGGGTGCAAAGGGCACCATCTACCATCTGTAATGGGCAAACGAAGGCCTAAATAAGCTTCCTATCCTTAAGAGGCGGCTGGAAACACCTGCAAAGGTGCTTGTCGCATTCGCGAATCGACACTCGTTAGGCTTCGCTCTTCTCTTTGTCGTTCGGTATTTATCGTTATAATTCTCTCGTTCTCGTTCTCGGTCAAAAGCTTCGCTTGGATGCATGGGATCGTGGGTTGTGGAGCGCCCTCTCTCTTTCTCTCGAAAGAGAAGGGAAGTTTCCCCACCCTTTCTTCCTCCCAGGCGCCTCGCAAATAGGTTTAATTTGCTATCTCTACAGCGGTTCTTCATCTGCTTCTAGGGGCAATCAGGTTTAATTCACGACCTCTTCGTATCTCCCCCTTAGGCACATCGCACTCCTTTCGTCTTATTCGGTAAGTCTTTTGGAATCTTGTGCGGCAGGATTGCCCCTCGTTTCCGTTATGGTGCGATTCCCCTTCCAGACGGGATCGCCGACAGATCGCCTTCTGATCGTCCTCCGTCGTCGTCTGGCCGGAGTGTTTGGGTTTGATTTTAGTCGAGTTACGTGAGAAAGTCGTGGGGCGAGAGTCGGGGTGTTTTCCTGGGTGTCTCTGTCCGTCGTCCTGTCGTCAGTCGTCATCCGTCGTCGCTCTCGCTCTCGTCGCTCTCGCTCTCGTAACACTCATACCCTACAGCCTCGCCTCTCCTCGCCAGCCCCTGCCATCACAGCCCTCCTCACACTCGCCCTCGCCTCTCGCCGCTCGCTCGATGCCGCTTTCGCCGCCGTCCTCGCCCTCGCTCAAGCCCGCCTGCCCGCCTTCCTCTGCTGACCTGAAATCGTATATACGTGTCGTTGTTCCTGAGCTTGGAGGTCATCCGTGTGAACAAAAAATTCCAAAAGTTGGCTCGAGATGAGCGCAAAGCAGCCGGTGTCCAATCGTGATTCACGACACGATTGCCCACAGAAATCGATCGCAACCATCACGCCTGAAGCTTTCAGGCCGGTGCTTGGCTAGATTACATATTGAATCTACTAGTAGCCAAAAGAACGGGCGGTGTAGAGCTCGAAATTCGCCCTTCTGCCCAATTTTCGAGCCCTCAGTGCGGAGAAAAATTCTCCCTTTAGACGTCAAACAAAAAGCTATCAATTCCACTGTACTGTTCGGCCGCGCGCGTCGCGCCGTCGCAGATCACGCTACAGGCTAGCTTAAATTACATTTCTAGATTGCTACCAGCCCTATGATGCACGTGAAAATCCGAGGAGCCGACGAAAACATAGAGAGAACACCTGCCGCCGATGCTCTGGTTGAGCATTGGCGGCAGGTGTTCTCCCTGCCTCACAGCGTCGAAAGACGAGTCGGGAACCTGACGTTTGGGGCGGCAGAGGCATTGTAGGTACGGGCCTGGTCGACCTGCGCCAGAGCGGGCGCGATCGGCAGCGCACCTGTCCCGCCAGCGGCCAACAAACTTTTGTCGACCAGCGAGGAGCATCGAGCGCCATGGCGTCCTGGTGCTCCAGCTCCTCGTCAATCGCGAGCCCGGGCGAATCCTGCGGGGCGAGGGTCGGGACAGTCAAGGAGCATCCTATGACAGCCTAATGGGCCGTGTGCGAGCTGTGTGTGGTGCGCATGTGCATGCGCGGACGTCATCGCTGGGGCACCAGGGTTTGAAATTTGCTTTATTGGCAATATGGGGCGTCGGACCCCTAATTTAAGAAGTGTGTAGGCACCTTTTAGACTAAAGAAACACATCTCTCAGTGGGAGCGACGTCTAGTTCGGCTCGTGTGAGCCGCCAGAGCGTGTGCAAGGGGGGGGGGTCCGACGGGACTTCGCACCGTCTTTTCGGACGAGGATTCTGAAAAGGCGGGGAGACCCTCCGAGCCGCTTTCGCCGGGGCTTTCCGCTCACGGTCAAAAATGTCGACCCCCCCCAATATTAGTACTTAAAAAGCCCTGTTTGACCGCCCTAGAGAGAGAGGAGGTTAGAAGTTAGAGAGGGAGGAGAGAGGAAGTTAGAAGTTAGAGAGAGAGGGAGAGAGAGGAGGTTAGAAGTTAGAGAGAGAGGGAGGAGAGAGGGAGTTAGAAGTTAGAGAGAGAGGGAGAGAGAGGAGGTTAGAAGTTAGAGAGAGAGGGAGGAGAGAGGGAGTTAGAAGTTAGAGAGAGAGGGAGAGAGAGGAGGTTAGAAGTTAGAGAGAGAGGGAGGAGAGAGGGAGTTAGAAGTTAGAGAGAGAGGGAGAGAGAGGAGGTTAGAAGTTAGAGAGAGAGGGAGGAGAGAGGGAGTTAGAAGTTAGAGAGAGAGGGAGAGAGAGGAGGTTAGAAGTTAGAGAGAGAGGGAGGAGAGAGGGAGTTAGAAGTTAGAGAGAGAGGGAGAGAGAGGAGGTTAGAAGTTAGAGAGAGAGGGAGGAGAGAGGGCGCCCGCCGCTTCCAGACGCACCCGGGAGACGAGAGAGAGAGAGAGAGAGAGAGAGAGAGAGAGAGAGAGAGAGAGAGAGAGAGAGAGAGAGAGAGAGAGAGAGAGAGAGAGAGAGAGAGAGAGAGAGAGAGAGAGAGAGAGAGGAAGAAGACCGAGGCTCTCTCTCTCTCTCTCTCTTTCACCTCTTTTCCCTCGTTCTCTTTCCTCTCTTCTCTCTCCTCCCTCTCTCTTCTCTCTCTCTAATCTCTCTCCCTCTCTCTCTCTAGCAGCCTCTCCTCTCTCTCTCTCTCTCTGCCCCTCTCTCCTTCTGTCTCTTTTCCCCTCTCTCTTTTTCTCTCCCTCTTCACTCTTTCTCCCAACCTCTTCCGCTCTCTCTCCGCCTTCCCTCTCTCTCCCTCTCTCATCCTCCCCCTCCCCCTCCCACCCCCTTCCTTTCTGTGGTGGCCCCCGCTTTTCTCTCTATCTTCCCCGCTCCCCCACCGCGCGAGTTTGGTTCGTCTCTTCCCATCGCTCGCGCGGTTGTCCCCTCTCCTCTCCGTTTGTTTAACGGTAGTCGACGAGGATTTCTTTTCTCCTGTGCTCCACGTGGCCCAAGGCGCCGAGAAGAGAGAGAGAAGAGAGAGAGAAGAGAGAGAGAAGAGAGAGAGAAGAGAGAGAGAAGAGAGAGAGAAGAGAGAGAGAAGAGAGAGAGAAGAGAGAGAGAAGAGAGAGAGAAGAGAGAGAGAAGAGAGAGAGAAGCGAGAGAAAAGAGAGAGGGAGAGAGGAATCAAGAGGAACGGGTGGGGAGGGAGAGGGCGGCAGACCTTCCCTCTCCTTCCCCGCTGTCCCTGTGGTTTCACATAAACCCTCTCCGCAAACATGTTAATTGTACCCCACCCCTCACAACCCCTCCTCTCTCTCGAGATATGATCTCTTCTCCTCCTTTTTCTTGAAACAGAAGCGGAGGAGGGCGGGCTTCTAAGAGAGAGAGGGGAAGAGAAGGGAAGGAAAGGAGAGGGAGGAGAGAGTTCGCTGCTCTCGCTCCTCTCAAGCGGCGGGCGGCCGCTGAGAGAGGTATTCATTCACGCGTTGTATTACAGTATGATAGAGGGAGAGAGAGCGCGTGGCGGAGGGCGGCGGCAACGAGCAGAGGAACACGGGAGAGAAAGAGAGAGGAGAGAGAGAGAGAGAAGAGAGAGAGAGAGAGGAGAGAAGAGAAAGAGAGAGAAGAGAGAGCAGAGAGAGAAAGAAGGGGAGAGAGAGAGGGGGGGGTTATTCTCTCTCCTCCCCCTCTCTCACAGCTCGCAGCGTGTGTACTCTGTCTCCGCACGGAGAGAGGGTCCCTCCCGCCAACTTTCCTCTCTCTCCCCCCCTCTATTCTCTCTTCACCCTTCCCGTCTCTCCTCTCTCCTCTCTCTCTCCTCTCTCTCTCCTCTCTCTCTCTCCTCTCTCTCCTCTCTCTCTCCTCTCTCTCTCCTCTCTCTCCTCCTCCTTCCCCGCCCTCTCCGCCAGCCATGCCGAGGTGAGACAGAGAGGGAGAGAGGTGGGGGGTGGGTGGGGGCAGGGGGAGAGGAGGAGAAGGGGGACAGAGGGAGGGCGGGTGGGGAGGCAGTGCGGGAGAGCCGCCTTCGCCGCCGTACGGCCGGTTGCGTCCAACCCCGGCCCTCCCCCCCGCCTTTGCCCCTTCCCCGCCTCCCTCTCGGCCACACGTCTCTCTTCTCTCTCTCTTCCCTCTGCTCTCTTCTCTTCGCCACCCGGTCTGCCACAGCTCATCACCCCCCTCTCACTCACACACATCTTGCGTCGCAGCCGAGGAGAGATGCAAGGACAAGATTTCACGACCGTCACGTTTGGCGCCAAACCGGGGGCCAAGCGGCCTGCTGGCGGCGGCGGCGGCGGCGGTGGCGGGGCCACGACTTCCGCAGGGCTCTCCGCCGCCAAGTTGGACGCCGAGACGGAGGAGCTCAAACGTGAGTGGGCCATCCTGCAAATGCGCGCCGTGGCAAGCGTGCGCATGTGAGACCATCGAGTGCGGACACCTAGATTGGGGAGGGCGCGGGAGCGACCTGGACGCATCACCACCAAAGTACCTTGCCGGAAGCGCGTGGGGCAAATCTGAGCATCAGCGAGCGCCAGGCGCTCTAGCGTCCGTCCCCCACTGACCGCCCTCTGCGCCCATCGTCCGACAGACCAGACCGTCGATAAGGACCTGAGGCTCGCCATCATGAAGGGGCGCACCGCAAAGGGACTCACGCAGGTAGGGCCGCGCTGCAGCTGGCGAGCCGCGCGATTGCGGGCCATCGAAGTGTTGTCCCGTCAGAGTGTGGCCCTTCCGCATTCTCCTTCCGATTGAGCGTATGATCTTGCTGCGGCACGCCGACTCCCCCGCCCCCCGCCCCAACGGCACCCCTAAGAGAATACTGACCCCCCCCCCCCCCCTCCTGACGCCGTTGTTGGCGCCTTTTACTTGTACAGAAACAACTCGCTCAGGTGCGTGTCCAACGCTCGGCCGAGGCGCAGTCACGCGTTGCCGCCCGCCCCTCTAACTTTTGGCCCCTTGGCAAAGCCTGCCACGTGCCTCGCTACCATTTCACAATGCCTGCTTGCCCTCCGTGACTTCCGTGCCCGGGTGTAGTCCAGAGCTCCTCCCCCCCCCCAAACACGTCACGCACGCGCTCGCTCACCTCTGCCTCTTGGTTCCATAATGACAGAGTCTCAACATGCAGCCGGCCATCATCAACGAGTACGAGTCGGGTAAGGCCATCCCCAACAACGCTATCATCGCCAAGATTGAGCGTGCGCTCGGCTGCAAGCTGCCGCGTGCCAAGAAATAGGCGACCTATGCGCGAGCACAAGGTCAACGCACTCTCGGGAAGTCGGACCGATCGATGGTGGCGCACGATTGTGTAGTGCATGGCCCCTGGCGTGGAAGCTTGGGAGCCACCAACCCATTCGCGCCACCGTCTTGCGCTCGCTAAGCCGTCTGCCGGGCGCGGGCCGTAAAGTGCCAACTTGCAGCCGCCGGCCGGCTGGGGGGGGGCAAGAGAAGCTCACCCAGGTTGGCTGAAGCACGCATGTGGCGAGCAAGCTTGCATAGGTAGGGGCTAGAAGAGGTGGAGGTGGCGATGGAGGTCGCCATCAATAGGGCGGTCAAATAACAGGTTTTTTAAACTTCTAAACAAGGGCGGTGCGCGCCTTTTTTTTTCGCGGCGCGATGGGCGATGAAAAACCTCCACGGGGGCCACCCGCAGCAACGAAAATTGCGACAGGCTGCAGGATTGGGGGGGGGGGGGGGGCGAGCGAGAAGTAAAAAAAAATCCGACTGGGAAGGTGCTGGTCCGACGTTTTTTCTTCAGTGAAGGTGAAGGTGAGAGTGCAGGAACGCTGCAGGTGCAGGTGAAGACACGGTGAACGGGGCGCGCTGGGCGGCCAATAGCCCACCAAGGTGGCTGTTGATGGTGCTCGCGTGGGATTGCAAGTTGAGAGCCAAAATTGATCAAGTGGTGGGGCACACCACCCATGTGATCGGGAAAAATAAGCAGGCACCTGCCACTGCACGCACACTCCTTCACTCGTCCAACTGCGGCATCGACGCCACATACAGCTGCGGAGCCCGCGCGCGCACATCCAAGCCCGCGCGCACACACCCGTTCTATTCAAAACAAGATCCTCAAGCTGATACCTCTATGAACAGGAGGCCAACTATCTTCGCTCATGGAGCTGACGGATTGGAGGTTACGGATGGAACAGGAGGGACCGAACGGGAAGGAAGGTAGGCGGCGGAAGGCACGGCATTTCGGCCATTGGTGGGCGGGACGGGCAGACCATCTTCCATGGTTGGAGGATGGATGGCGGGCAGTGGCGAGGGCGAGCGCGAAGACGGAGCGGACATAGTGGATCGCGAGGGTGAGCGAGTGAGTAGACTTGGTTGGTGTTGTAAGATTGCTTGTTACGACGGAGCGAGAGCGAGAGCGAGAATGAGGGAGCGAGGAGCGACAGGGGCGAGGGACGAGGGCGACAGAGGCCGACGGGGTTCCAATCTGACTAGTCTGACAACAATCCGAGACACGCATGGGTTAGGGTTGGGGTTAGGGTTGGGGTTGGGGTTAGGGTTGGGGTTAGGGTTGGGGTTGGGGTTGGGGTTAGGGTTGGGGTTAGGGTTAGGGTTAGGGTTAGGGTTAGGGTTAGGGTTAGGGTTAGGGTTAGGGTTAGGGTTAGGGGTTAGGGTTAGGGTTAGGGTTAGGGTTAGGGTTAGGGTTAGGGTTTAGGGTTAGGGTTAGGGTTAGGGGGTTAGGGTTAGGGTTAGGGTTAGGGTTAGGGTTGGGGTTAGGGTTAGGGTTAGGGTTAGGGTTAGGGTTAGGGTTAGGGTTAGGGTTAGGGTTAGGGTTAGGGTTAGGGTTAGGGTTAGGGTTAGGGTTAGGGTTTAGGGTTAGGGTTAGGGTTAGGGTTAGGGTTAGGGTTAGGGTTAGGGTTAGGGTTAGGGTTAGGGTTTAGGGTTAGGGTTAGGGTTTAGGGTGGTTAGGGGTTAGGGTGGGGGTTAGGGTTAGGGTTAGGGTTAGGGTTAGGGTTAGGGTTAGGGTTAGGGTTAGGGTTAGGGTTAGGGTTAGGGTTAGGGTTAGGGTTAGGGTTAGGGTTAGGGTTAGGGTTAGGGTTAGGGTTAGGGTTAGGGTTAGGGTTAGGGTTAGGGTTAGGGTTAGGGTTAGGGTTAGGGTTAGGGTTAGGGTTAGGGTTAGGGTTAGGGTTAGGGTTAGGGTTAGGGTTAGGGTTAGGGTTAGGGTTAGGGTTAGGGTTAGGGTTAGGGTTAGGGTTAGGTTAGGGTTAGGGTTAGGGTTAGGGTTAGGGTTAGGGTTAGGGTTAGGGTTAGGGTTAGGGTTAGGTTAGGTTAGGGTTAGGGTTAGGGTTAGGGTTAGGGTTAGGGTTAGGGTTAGGGTTAGGGTTAGGGTTAGGGTTAGGGTTAGGGTTAGG
>CM030943.1:3325684-3365684 GCA_018136815.1 Isochrysis galbana | reverse complement strand
AGTTCCACCTGGGTGGCTTCCTTGTCCTTGTCGGCGTCATCGACGCTTTCCGTCTTGTTCTTGAGCATCGCACGTCGGCAACCGTTCTTGCCGGCCATCGCGAGCAACTTGGGCCTGAATGCTCTCCATTCAGCACCATCCTTGTTGTAGAAGAAGATCTTGTCATTGTTCTTGTCCATGTCTCTTTGTCTCTCGGCGGGGGTACCAGATGAGTGGCGAAAGCTGTCTTGTTACTTGTCTCTTAGGGGTCTCTACCCTTGCACGGTCCGTTGTCCGTTCAAACGACTCAACCGCCGTAACCGACTCAATCGCCGTAACCGACTCAACCGCCGATCACGTAACCGACACAAAAACAAAACCCCAATAAGAACAAATGCTTTGCACACCACCTAGCCATGCCATAGCTAGGCTAGGCCTTGGGTTCACGACACACATGAAGCCTTGCATGAAGCCTTGCGCTTCTCAGGTGGTGTACGGTCCAAGCGAGTACGCCTTGGTCGTCTCGCCCTTGGGGATGGGCTGTACGTCCACATAGAAGCCTTGGGAGTCGTCACCCATGGTGAAAGGCATGAATGCACCTCCAGGAAGTTCAAAGCCATTCACCTTGCCCATGATGCACTTCATATCATCATTGCGTGAGCACGCCTTGTGGGTGGAGAGCATGTTGCGTTTGAATGGACCAAAGGATGCGTCGGGCTTCTCGACCACATGCCATCCAAGGGGTGCACCGGCTTGGGGGCGCACAAGTGCAAGGAACTTGGCGGTGCCGGTGCCCCAAGTCTTGATTGCCTTGCCACTTGCCACCTCAACCATGTCCGTGCGCGTCTCATCCACGCCATCCGGAAAGAAGCTGATGTCGTTGAAGTAGTCCGCCCCGGTGGCGCCCGAGTCGATGAGGATGCGCATCGAATCATTCTCGGTGTTCTTGGTCGTGGTGGCGCATATCTTGTTGCAGGTGAAGGTGAGGCGTCCACCACTTTGCTTGTTTTCCTTCTTCATCTTGGCATCGTAGAGGTTGGCCTTGATCTTGGCTTGGAGGCCCTCCGGCACCTTGTCCCAATCGATCAAGTGCGCGGTGTCGGGGTTGGACCAGCAGATGCCCGCGTGCATGCGGTCGCAGTGGGGGGTCGGCGTTGCGCATTGGCCTTGAGCGCGACCTCGTTGACGTCTTCCGCCTTCCTTGCTTGAATGCGCTTGAGGTTGGCGGGCACGTCGACGGAGTAGTCCGGCAGGCGGCGGAGGCGTTCATCGCTAGGCGATCCAAGGCGCGCGCGCCAAATCTCCTTGGCCTCCTCATGCGTGGCGTGCATGTCCTTGTGCTTGTCGGTGGTGTACGCCGCGTTGTACTTCGCCACTTGGCGTAAGCGTCATATGCCTTGTTCAGTTCCACCTGGGTCCTCTTCCACCTCCGTGATGGGGCCCGAGTAGGAATGCTCCGAGGGCGTGTAGTCCGGATCCTCGTGGTCCTCCGGGATGCCAAACGCGTAGATTGAGCCATGCATCTTGCCGTATTGGTCGGTCTTGTCAATGGGGATCTCACCAAAGCCATTCACCTTGCCCATGATGCACTTCATATCATCATTGCGTGAGCACGCCTTGTGGGACTACTCCGTCGACGTGCCCGCCAACCTCAAGCGCCTACAAGCAAGGAAGGCGGAAGACGTCAATGAGGTCGCGCTCAAGGCCAATGCGCAACGCCGACCCGGTGGCGGAGGTGGAGGACCATGGATACGTTTTGTTGTGAGGACCCAAGCAAGGGGGGGGTCTTGGTCCTAATGGGCCCCTGATATGTGTTTGTCGGATGTATAGGGAACTTTCTACCGAAGAAAATCCTCAAATTTTCTCAACCGTGAGATGGCCATTTTCGCTACCCCTAATAAAAAACCCTGTTTGACCGCCCTAATAAATGCCGAACGACGAAGAGAAGAGCGAAGAGCGAAGCCTAAAGAAGAGTGTCGATTCGCGAATGCGAGACGCCCCCCACGACCCGGGCCCCTTAGCAGCGCACGAGGGGAGTCGCCGGAAGGCAGGGTAGTGAAGGGTAGGAAAGGAGCGAAGGCGTGGTCGCATAGCACGAGACTAGGCCACGCGAGATAGACCAGAATATTAAAAGGTTTATTTTTTTCCTCTCGCGTCCGCGGCGGCGAACCAAAAACAAAACCAAAACAAAAGTCCCCTCCTCCCCGCGGCCGGTGGTCTCTCAGTGGATGGCCCCTCCCCCCCCACCGCCTCGCGTACCACCGCCGCGCCTTCTCTTAAAGTGACAGGACGTTCTTTTCTCATAACCGCGGGGTCCCTCCGCGGGACGGTCCTCCACAGCACGACCGAGCTCACCCCCTTCTTTTCTCTCTTAAATCTCGCCGTTTCTTCTCTCCCCGCGATCGTCCCCTTCTTCCCCTTCCTCCCCCCCCCCGCCCCCCCTTCCCCATGTCCTCCTCCTCCACTCTCACCCCAATCCTCCTCGCCTGTCTCTCGTACGTCTTCACCACTCTGCACACGCTTCGGTCCGAGCAGCACCGTAACCTCGTCGACAGGCTCGGACAGCAGCTCCAGCTCCTCTACGGCCCTCTCCTCGCATGCATCACTGCCTCCAAGGCATCGTATCAGGCGATGGTCCTGCAGTCTCACTCCTCTCACTCCTCGTCCCTCCCCTCTCCCTCCTCCTCCCTCCCCTCTCCCTCCTCCTCCCTCTCCTCTCCCTCCTCTCCCTCTCCCTCCTCTCTGTCCCCCTCTTCTCCCTCCTCTCCCTCCCCCTCCTCCCCCTCTCCCTCCTTCTCCCCGTCCTCCCCTTACACCACGGCCACGGTCTCTGCCACGGCGGCCGAGGCGTTCCGCGAGGCTGTACGCAGCAAGCCCCACGGCGAGGAGGCTCTCGCCTACCGCCTGTGGGTCAGGGAGGTGCTGATGCCCCTCAGCGTCAAGGCGGCAGAGCTCATCATCGCGAGGGCCGATCTTCTCGAGGGAGACACCATCGAACCGCTCCTCCTACAGCTGGTGGCGCACGTGTCCGCGTGCGTGGGGCTACGCTACGCCAAGCACTTCGCCCCCCCGCCCCCCCCCCCACCCGCCACGCGCGCGCCCCAGGCCAGCCCTTCGGATCGGGTCGGGTCGGGGCGCCCCACCCACTCACCCCACCCGCCTTCAGACCGCACCGCCCGCCACGAGCCTTGCCCCACCGCCCCCACCCACTCAGGTACAGGGTGATCCTGAAGCAGTGGGAGCAAGGCGAAGTGGGCGAGTTCTCGACCGTGCCGTACCCGGAGCAGATCCACGAGTGGGTCGCGCGCGAGTTTGGCCGGCTCAAACGGAGGCAGGCCATCTTGTTGGGGCTGCGCGGATCCACCAGGGGCGGGCTGATGCGGCTCGCGGCGAGCAAGCTGTGAGGCATAGCGGAGCCTCGCTCCGTCCTCCTCGCGGTTAGCGCTCGCGTGCGCTCGTGAGGGCCGCCGACGGGCGAACAGATCGCCCGCTCGAGACGACGCCCGCGCCTCGAGAGGCTCCTCTGCCCACCCACCGCCGCGCCCGGGCGAGACGCGTCGTGCGCACATCGGCCGGGTGCTCTCGCGGTCCCTGCCGAAACTTGCGCGTGGGCTGGTCCTGCATCGGCTCGCCGGCGAAGCTCGATCTCGCGCGCGCTCTCGGAGCTAGAGCTTGTCGGTGAGAGCGAGGCGGTCGTGCCGCCGCCGTCTACGCTCTCCCTCCTCGCGGATCGAGAGGCCGTCTCTGGGTCACCGACTGGTTTGGGCCGTGTCTTAGCTCCTACCTTTCCACTCGCCTCTCCCCTCCCCACCGGCCGCCCTGAACTCATTCACGCCTTCCCCAGGGGTCCCTCCGCTCACGCCGTGGTGCCAAGGCTCCGCGGGGTGAGAGTGAGTGAGAGTCTCGGGAGGTGGCTGGGTCAGCGGGGTCCGGGGTCCGGCTTGGGCCACGTGCACTGTGTGTGTGTGTGGGGGGGGGGGGGGGGGATGCTGCTGATCTCCTGCCTCCTTCCGCCATACCAGACGGTGGCGCGGCGGGGAGAGATTCCGCTGCTCATCGCTCGACGCCGAGAGCGGCGCGTAAGAGTGCCCATATTTGAGCGCCTCCTACTCTGAGCCAATGTGAGAGCCCTCCGGTGAGCGAGAGGCTTGCTCGTGTCCAGTCTAGGGCGCGGGGGGGACATGCTTCTTCGGCGATGCGCAAGCCCATAACCACGTGGAAACGGTATCTGCGTGCAGTCTGTCCCTCCTTGCACACCACTTTCGTCGGGATCTCCCAGCCCGTAGCCAGGGTTGCTTGCCCGTCTGTAGCCGTGCCAACAACCGGCGATACGTGTGCGCACTCAAGGCCCTTCTCGCATCGAGCAAGGCGATCTCGGCCACGCATTGCCCGCTGCGAGTCTTGTGAGATCTTAAACATCGGTCGATCCGACGCTGAGGTGAAGTTCGCATTCCGAGTCGGTAGTAAGTTGGCGGATCTGCCACCTACGCCGAGGGCAGCGCTCGGTGAGCATGTCGTTGCTCTCGTCACGACGCCTCTCTCGCGCGGCGTTAGTCGAGCGCGCTCCTGGGGGCCGACGCTGCGCCTGTGCATCGGATCGTCTCGCGTGTCGTCGGCGCACGCATGCAGCCGCTTCTGCCACGTGGGGAATGCCTTCCCATTGAGGAAGCACCCCACGCCTCCCAAAAGAGGCGGCGACGACGTACCGGGACCGCCAGCATGGTGGCCACGGCGCAGCAAGGTCTCGCGTGAAGGGCACTCTGCGGGTGCGGGCGGCGCGAGCAGCACGTAACACAAATGGGAGAAGTGGCCCTGCAGGGCCCGCACACTTTACGGGCCCAAGGAACGAGACGGAGTCAACGCAAACGCCCAGGGAGTCCGCTAGGGCGGCGTCCGAAACTGCTAGCTCCAATGCGGCGCCATGGGGGGGCTGTCCAGCACGTCGGAGGTGGGCTGCTGCAGCGAGCGAGTCGTGGGTGCGAGAAGGGGCCTAGACCTAATATGAAACATCGCATAACACGACGGGGAATCCATCGCAAAGGTCACCGAAGGAGCGCATAGACGGCTTCCCTGATGGAAAACAAACCAGCATTACGCCCGAGAAACGAAGAGAACACAGGCTCCTACCACCTTCTCTCCAACCCCTGGCCGAAGCAGAGCGCACGGCCTCCCCGAGCCCAGGATCTCTGCTATGAGGGAGCTGGGGGAGGGGAAAGGGGTTGACGGCGGCGAAGGACGGGTAGTAGGGAGTAATATAAGCACGCTGCCTCGCGCCGCACACGTAGCGGAGATTTGTAAGAAGATTTTTTTTGTACTCCTCTCCCCATCCGCGTGGGACCCCCCACCTATACTGCTCATGGCCCCCCCCCACTTGTACAGCTCTCCCCATCCGCGTGGGACCCCCACCTGTACTTAGGCCTTGGTAAAAATATGAAATAATATGTACAAAATCGTGCCCAAATATGTAGTAAAAATATGTCGAAATATGTATACAAAATGCGCCCAAATATAAAAAACATGCATACCGAAACCCGCCATCACATACTTAATTAGACTTACTAAAGAAGACGGCCAAAGGGCTCCGGCCCGTTCGTGAAGAAGAAGGCCTGGAGCCACCCGAAAACCGAAAACCCGGACGCACATAGCCTGGGAGACATACTAACGAACGATACGGATACGGGCAGATACTACCTTCTTAAAAGGGGCACATCGGATAAAGGTACCCAGCTTTATAGGACGAGTCCTACAATGTAGGACGACGTTGTGAACTATGAAGACACGGTTCAATCTAGGAATGGCATTTAGCCCGGTCACTCACTATGCGGGTGCGGAGGGCACCAGCTACAATGGATGAATGAAGGGCAAAATAAGCTCCCTATAGGTTCCGGTAGGATGGATCAGCAAAAAAAATTGGGGGTTCTCCGGCGAAATTTTCGAAAAATACCGAATTTCAGGCCTTCGAAGACGGTGCGCGAAATACAGTCGGGCCCCCCTCCGGTATATTTTTAGTGAGGCTCTTCATGCGGGGCACAAGCATGGAATGACGAGGAAACCTTGGACGCCAACTCACTGGGTCTACAAGGCGTGGTTCTATGCACACTGGACCATAAGTCAAGCTCATAATTTTGCACTTAAATGTGTACGAACGTATCACAAAACTCAAGACGTTTACGTTGACCACTAGTCACCAAGGGCTAGAGCGGCTAATTTGGCACCACGACCGGGCGGACGGCATGGTCTTTTTTTTCATCCCTTTCAACTAGTGACAGCAAACGACGTCAAATCAAGATATGCTGCCCTAGTGGCCGAGCGAGTTGCCCTCTCCAGCCTCGCACATCTTGTCGAATATCGGCATTGGCGCGAAAACCGCCCGAACGTTAACGTACCAAGATGCGCTCGAGTACCGAACTTTCGAACGCTACCGGGCGCGCTGCCGGCGCTTTCTCGGTCTCGCACTGGGATAGAATGCCGCACCAGGCACCATATCCATAGATGCCGACCTAGCAGCCACGCCAATCGCCGCCGCCGCCCGCGCGCATCGCGAAATCGACGGCCGTGTGTGGCGCCGATGACTACGCTAACGTCACCCGGCCGAACGGGCCGAGCGCCCAACTTCCGAACGCTACCGGGCGCGCTGCCGGCACTTTCTCGGTCTCCCACTGGAAAAGAATGCCGCACCAGGCGCGATATCCAAATAAGCCGCCCTAGCAGCCATGCCAATCGCCGCCGCAGCCCGCGCGCATTGCGCCATAGTCGGCCGTCTATGCGCCGACAACACGCCAACGTTACTCGGCCGATGGGCCGGAGTGCCCAACTTTCGAGCGCGACCGGGCGCGCTGCCGGCGCTTTCTTGGTCTCCCACTGGGATAAAATGCCGCACCAGGCACCATATCCATAGATGCCGACCTAGAAGCCACGCCAATCGCCGCCGCCGCCCGCGCGCATCGCACCGTAATCGGCCGTCTATGGCGCCGACAACACACCAACGTCACTCGGCCGAATGGGCCGGAGTGCCCAACTTTCGAGCGCGACCGGGCGCGCTGCCGGCGCTTTCTTGGTCATCAACTCAGATAGAATGGCCCACCAGACACCATATCCACAGATGCCGACCTAGCAGCCACGCCAATCGCCGCCGCCGCCCGCGCGCATCGCACCGTAATCGGCCGTCTATGGCGCCGATGACTACGCCAACGTCACTCGGCCGAATGGGCCGGAGTGCCCAACTTTCGAGCGCGACCGGGCGCGCTGCCGGCGCTTTGTTGGTCTCCCACTGGGATCATCTGGCCCACCAGGCACCATATCCACAGATGCCGCCCTAGCAGCCACGCCAATCGCCGCCGCCGCCCGCGCGCATCGCACCGTAATCGGCCGTCTATGGCGCCGACAACACGCCAACGTCACTCGGCCGAATGGGCCGGAGTGCCCAACTTTCGAGCGCAACCGGGCGCGCTGCCGGCGCTTTCTTGGTCATCCACTTAGATAGAATGGCCCACCAGGCACCATATCCACAGATGCCGACCTAGCAGCCACGCCAATCGCCGCCGCCGCCCGCGCGCATCGCACCGTAATCGGCCGTCTATGGCGCCGACAACACGCCAACGTCACTCGGCCGAATGGGCCGGAGTGCCCAACTTTCGAGCGCGACCGGGCGCGCTGCCGGCGCTTTCTTGGTCATCCACTGGGATAGTCTGGCCCACCATACACCATATCCACAGATGCCGACCTAGCAGCCACGCCAATCGCCGCCGCCGCCCGCGCGCATCGCACCGTAATCGGCCGTCTATGGCGCCGACAACACGCCAACGTCACTCGGCCGATGGGCCGGAGTGCCCAACTTTCGAGCGCGACCGGGCGCGCTGCCGGCGCTTTCTTGGTCATCCACTGGGATAGTCTGGCCCACCATACACCGTATCCACAGATGCCGACCTAGCAGCCACGCCAATCGCCGCCGCCGCCCGCGCGCATCGCACCGTAATCGGCCGTCTATGGCGCCGATGACTACGCCAACGTCACTCGGCCGATGGGCCTGAGTGCCCAACTTTCGAGCGCGACCGGGCGCGCTGCCGGCATTTTCTTGGTCATCCACTCAGATAGAATGGCCCACCAGGCACCATATCCACAGATGCCGACCTAGCAGCCACGCCAATCGCCGCCGCCGCCCGCGCGCATCGCACCGTAATCGGCCGTCTATGGCGCCGATGACTACGCCAACGTCACTCGGCCGAATGGGCCGGAGTGCCCAACTTTCGAGCGCGACCGGGCGCGCTGCCGGCGCTTTGTTGGTCTCCCACTGGGATCATCTGGCCCACCAGGCACCATATCCACAGATGCCGCCCTAGCAGCCACGCCAATCGCCGCCGCCGCCCGCGCGCATCGCACCGTAATCGGCCGTCTATGGCGCCGACAACACGCCAACGTCACTCGGCCGAATGGGCCGGAGTGCCCAACTTTCGAGCGCGACCGGGCGCGCTGCCGGCGCTTTGTTGGTCTCCCACTGGGATAATCTGGCCCACCATGCACCATATCCACAGATGCCGACCTAGCAGCCACGCCAATCGCCGCCGCCGCCCGCGCGCATCGCACCGTAATCGGCCGTCTATGGCGCCGACAACACGCCAACGTCACTCGGCCGAATGGGCCGGAGTGCCCAACTTTCGAGCGCGACCGGGCGCGCTGCCGGCGCTTTCTTGGTCATCCACTTAGATAGAATGGCCCACCAGGCACCATATCCACAGATGCCGACCTAGCAGCCACGCCAATCGCCGCCGCCGCCCGCGCGCATCGCACCGTAATCGGCCGTCTATGGCGCCGATGACTACGCCAACGTCACTCGGCCGATGGGCCTGAGTGCCCAACTTTCGAGCGCGACCGGGCGCGCTGCCGGCGCTTTCTTGGTCATCCACTGGGATAGTCTGGCCCACCATACACCATATCCACAGATGCGGACCTAGCAGCCACGCCAATCGCCGCCGCCGCCCGCGCGCATCGCACCGTAATCGGCCGTCTATGGCGCCGACAATACGCTAACGTCACTCGGCCGATGGGCCTGAGTGCCCAACTTTCGAGCGCAACCGGGCGCGCTGCCGGCGCTTTTTCGGTCATCCACTCGGATAGAATGGCCCACCAAGCACCATATCCACAGATGCCGCCCTAGCAGCCACGCCAATCGCCGCCGCCGCCCGCGCGCATCGCACCGTAATCGGCCGTCTATGGCGCCGACGATACGCTAACGTCACTCGGCCGATGGGCATGAGTGCCCAACTTTCGAGCGCAACCGGGCGCGCTGCCGGCGCTTTTTCGGTCATCTTTTGCAATAGAATAGCCCTGCAGGCATAATCTCTACAGATGCCGCATTAGCAGCCAAAGTTTTCGGCCTTGCGGTCTCGGCGCACGCCATCGCGGTGAAGGCGGAGGTGAGAGGTGAACACCCCACACACCAGCTTTCAAGATTTCGGATCACTGGGGGGCATGAACGCGAGGGACCCGGCCAAGCTGCTCTTGGGGGTTCAAGGCAGGTCCGGAACGGCCGGTCGCGGCCCGCCCGTCGCGCCCCAAGGCCAATTGAGGTGTTTCACCTCCCATCGTCCGAGCGAGCGCTTCTCGACGTCAATCGGGCCGTGGCCCTGGGCGTCGGGCCGGATCGAATCGAGGCATTCCTGCGGTGCGAGGGGCCAGGATGGATCAATACGAGTGTGTGCGACCCTTGAGCACCAGCGTGCGACCTACCCTTGACCCCCCACCCTGCTCGCGAGTGCTCTGGGCTCTCCATGGCCACCACCTCCAGGCCATTCTTCGGCCGATCGCGGGCGATCGGACGTCGCGGAAGCTCCGCGTTTCTAATAGTGATGCGCCCCACATTCACCATTCCGATTCCCTCCCGTGAGCGCCCGCCTCAATCTCCCAAAATAGCCCGCCACGCGCGGGGGAAGGGAGGGGAGTCCCTCACCGACGCCATTGCCCTTCGTGGGGCGGGAGGGGGTCGTTCGGAGGGGGGAGGGAGTTGGCGGGGCAGGTAGGGGGGGACCCTAAGGAATCCTTGGACACCCAGGGGAGGTGGAAAATAGTGGTTAAAATGAGTGAGTGACCGGGCTAGGAATGGGGAGCTAGGATTTGGTTTCTGTGTTCATCTCATTGCCCTCATTGAGTCCTCCTAGAGGCTCAAGACACCATTCTCAAAGCATAATGAGTTAGTTGCCACTCGCGGAAGCCTTCCCGGCAAAAAACGGCGTTGTCCTACGAATTGCCGCAAACACCTGAGGACACGATTTGAGGCTCATGATGAAATGCTCTTTGGCATGGGTTCTTTTCGACCTTCAGTGGAAACCAAGCTTGGTTTTGAAGCCCAATGAGAGTTTTGGCTGCTTTTGCCTCTTGCGGGGCAAAAACAAAACTCTCGACGCACCCGGTGGCCTCCGATGGCCGAGGTACTCAGTTCACGCTGGAGCCGAAAGCTCGGTCAAGACGAAGTCTACAGCCTTGGCCATAGTGGGAGCTAAGGATCTCAAGACTGAGCTGGGACTATCCTTCAGTTGGTGGGAAGTCCCAATCCTTCACTCTTGAAAGTTGTGTGGCTTTCGGGCTCAGGGTCCTACAAATACACCGAAATCGTAGGACGCGGTCCTATAATGTAGGACGGAACTTTTTAGCCGACATATTATAATGTATGTCAGCTAAGTTTATACTTAGCTCGCCCATGGGGGGGCACGAGCCCCCCCCCCCTCTCTACTCCTCCCCCGCCATGGGGGAGGAACCACCCATCCTCCTGGCACGCCTGATGGCTTGCCAGGAGGCCACTGCCCTGCTGACCCTCTCTCCCACTGACAGGCTCGCCTGATTCGCCCATCCTGGCCCGGCGTGGCCAGCCCATTGCTCCAACCCCTCCTCCCCCCCTGTTCGACAGGCAGACAGGTGCAGCGTGGGGGCCCCTGAGGCTCAGGAGCGCCAGCGAGGGAGAGGCAGGGGAGGCCAGGGCCCAGCCCCAGCCTCCTCTGCCCCCTGAGCTGGCCTCCATGAGCCTCCAGGGTCGCCAATGGGCAGCTGCAGGCCTGCCGCAGGCGCGCCATCGCGCGTGCCGCAGGAGAGGGGAGAGAGAGCGCGGAGAAGGGGGTGGGCGGAGCGAGCGGAGCTCCGCCCACCGAAAAATAGGTAAGTCCCGCACCTGTTTACAGGATAACGTCGGGACTGAGGTCGCCGCCCACTCGGAGACACAGGAGGAAGAGAGGGAACAGATCACTGGGGGGAGGCGCGGGCCACCGGACCATATCTAAGCCCTTCACCCCAATCCCCCTAGTAGTGCACGGGGGGAGCCGCCTGATGGCGGGGGGAGAAGGGCTGGGAGCGTGCGATTCTACACCTTATCGTCCGATCGTCAGTGAGTACTCTCAATAATATGCCGGCAAATTTATTCGTGACATTAATAAGCTAAACGAAAAATATCATGACGTAGTCGAGGAAGCTTACAAGGTAATAATGAGTAAACAGGGAAACACCCCTTGAAGGGCGTGTCTCCACGAAAGAGCGGACAAGACGCCCCCGCCGGAGAGCAACCTTGCTCGTCAGATATTTTTGGGGGCGGGCGCGCGGAGAGAGAGGCACCCCCCCCCTTCCCATCCACAGCCCCTCTACCCCATCCCCCGGCGAGTAGGCTCCCCAGGCGTTGTGGATGGCACAGGCGTTGTCGAAGGAGACCCTCTCGGGGCGCGCCCTCATGCCGAGCCAAGGCGATGAGGTTCTCGTCGCGTACGTGGTGCTCCTGGGCCTCTCCTTCGGGGTGCTCGCGGGGGGGGCTCATGGTAGGGTGAGACTGGAAGGGAAAGGAGACCAAATGAAGGCAAGCCGCCTAGTAGGAGGGAGTCGGCTTCGCTCGATCGCGCTGGTGACCGCAGCGAGTTGCTGAGAGAACTGTGCGGCCATGGCCTGCATCAGCTCAATATAGCGCAGCTCTACGGGGTTGAGCCCCGGTGAAGCCGAAGAGGTTGGCGGCGGGACCGTAGCGGACGGTGGAGAAGGAGAAGGAGAGAGATGAAGAAGGGAGTCGGGCAGTAGGCCCGGGGCCTCTCCACAACGAGACGGCTGACTTGGGGCGACCGAGGCGACCGAGAGGCGTTCGAGCGAAGGATGGTAGGGCTCGTAGGCGGCCTCCGAGTCCGATGGTAAGGGTGGTGGTGCCTCGAGGCATGCGCGAGGAGAGGGGAGGAATCCTTCCAGAGGATTATCCTCACCCTGGTGAGACTCGGGCTTGGACCTGTATCCGACGGACTCCGGCGGTGAAGGCGGAGATGATGGCGGAAGCACCGCAGAGAGATCAGGAGGAGAGGCGAGGAAGGGCATCACCTCCCCCTGTGAAGGTGGTGGTGGATGACCGTCCGGAGAGGAGAAAGGGGGCAGGGCAGGCATGATGCCCGACTCTGGAGAGGTGGGGGTGACCCCCATTGAGACGTCCAGCGCGGGACGCACCGGGAAGAATTCTACACCTGACGAATTGGGATGGCCCTTAGGGCCTAAGGGCAATGAGGAAGGTGGCAAGCCGGCGGCAGGCGCGGCTGAGGAGACGGCTTCGGAGACGATGACGGGCTTCAGCCCGTCAGCAGAGGAAGGCGGGCAGGCGGGCTTGAGCGAGGGCGAGGACGGCGGCGAGAACGACATGGAACGAGCGGCGGGAGGCGAGGGCGAGTGTGGAGGAGGGCTGTGATGGCAGGGGCTGGCGAGGCGAGGCGAGTTTGTAGGGTATGAGTGTTACGAGAGCGAGAGCGACGAGAGCGAGAGCGACGACGGATGACGACTGACGACAAGACGACGGACAACGCGACACCCAGGAAAACACTCCGACTCTCGCCCCACGACTTTCTCACATAACTCGACTAAAATCAAACCCAAACACTCCGGCCAGACGACGACGGACGACGATCAGAAGGCGATCTGTCGGCGATCCCGTCTGGAAGGGGAATCGCACCATAACGGAAACGAGGGGCAATCCTGCCGCACAAGATTCCAAGAGACTTACCAAATAAGACGAAAGGAGTGCGATGTGCCTAAGGGGGAGATACGAAGAGGTCGTAAATTAAACCTGATTGCCCCCAGAAGCAGATAAAGAACCGCTGTAGAGATAGCAAATTAAACCTATTTGCGAGGCGCCTGGGAGGAAGAAAGGTGGGGAAACTTCCCTTCTCTTTCGAGAGAAAGAGAGAGGGCGCTCCACAACCCACGATCCCATGCATCCAAGCGAAGCTTTTGACCGAGAACGAGAACGAGAGAATTATAACGATAAATACCGAACGACGAAGAGAAGAGCGAAGCCTAACGAGTGTCGATTCGCGAATGCGACACTCTCCTCGCTTGCCCCTGCCATCACAGCCCTCCTCTCATTCACCCTCGCCTCTCGCCACTCGCTCGATGTCGCTTTCGCCGCCGTCCTCGCCCTCGCTCAAGCCCGCCTGCCCGCCTTCCTCTGCTGACGGGCTGAAGCCCGTCAGCGTCTCCGAAGTCGTCTCTTCAGCCGCGCCTGCCGCCGGCTTGCCACCCTCCTCATTGCCCTCAGGCCCTATGGGCCTTCCCAATTCGTCACTAATGGGCCCCGGATATGTGCTAGTTGGGTGTATTGGTATTGGGAACTTTCTACCGAAAAAAATCCTCAAATTTGCTCAATTCTGAGATGGTCATTTTTTACCCCTAATAAAAAAAGCTGTTTGACCGCCCTACCTGTCACAACGCGGGTCCTATGATCTATGATGTGTAATTTGGAAGAGTGAAGAGTGAAAAGTTGACCCAAATATGTAGTTCAATATGCAATATGTCACATATTTTTAACCAAGCGCTACCTGTACTGCTCGTGGGCTCCCCACTTGTACTGGTCTCTCCCTCCGCATGGCCCCCCCACTTGTATTGCTCGTGCCCCCGCCCCCCCCCCACCTGTACTGCTCTCCCCATTTGCCCCTTCGCGTGGGCCCCCCACCTGTACTGCTCTCTCCCTCCGAGTGGCCCCCCCACCGGTATTCCCTTGGGGCCGGGGAGAGGCCACCGCTGAGTCCCGACCCTCTCTCTCTCTCTCTCTTGGGGCGAGGGAGAGGGGGGTCGGGGCGGGGGGGTGGTCGGGAGAGAGGAAGAAGGACGAGGAGGAGAGGAAGAAGAGGAGGAAGGGTGGGGTGGAGATCTCGCGGGGATCGGTCCATCAGGGGTGGGGTGGGGAGAGGGATGATTTGTGGGAATCATGGAGAGAAAAGGCCGCGAGAGAGAGAGAGAGGGAGGGGGGGAGGGAGGGGCATCACAGAGGAGAAGATTCCTCTGTGTCTGCCGGCGGCGGGGATCTCTCTCCTCTCTTCTCTCTCTTCTCTTTTCCCGCCGAGAGGGCGATTGGGAAGGAAGCCGAGGAGAGCCGAGAGAGGAAGTAGAGAAGGGGGGGGAGAGAGAGGAGAGAGGAGAGAGTAGGAGAGAGGAGAGAGGAGAGAGGAGAGAGAAGAGAAGAGAGAAGAGAGAGAAGAGGGAGAAGAGGGAGAAGAGGGAGAGAGAGGGAGAGAGAGAAGAGGGAGAGAAGAGGGAGAGAAGAGGGAGAGAAGAGAGAGAAGAGAGGGAGAGAGAGAAGAGGGAGAGAAGAGGGAGAAAAGAGGGAGAGAGAGAAGAGAGAGAAGAGAGAGAAGAGAGAGAAGAGAGAGAGAAGAGGGAGGGAGAGAAGAGGGAGAGAAGAGGGAGAGAAGAGGGAGAGAAGAGGGAGAGAAGAGGGAGAGAGAGAAGAGAGAGAAGAGAGAGAAGAGAGAGAAGAGAGAGAAGAGAGAGAAGAGAGAGAAGAGAGAGAAGAGAGAGAAGAGAGAGAAGAGAGAGAAGAGAGAGAAGAGAGAGAAGAGGGAGAGAAGAGGGAGAGAAGAGGGAGAGAGAGAAGAGAGAGAAGAGAGAGAAGAGAGAGAAGAGAGAGAAGAGAGAGAAGAGAGAGAAGAGAGAGAAGAGAGAGAGCGGGAGAGTTTCTGTTGGAGGGCGGGATCTCCTCCGTCCGTCTCCCCCCTTCCCCCCCACCCCCACCCCCCACCTCTCTCTTCTTCCTCCCGACTGGGCCCGGTAGGGGGGTGGGCTCTCTGCCTGGCCTCCCAGCACCCTTCCCTCCGGCTCCTCCTCCGCATGCTCCTCCCTCCGGCTTTTCGCGGTCGCGCCGCCACGCGACGCCCCCACTCGACCTCCTCCTCAGCCTTCTTTGCCTCCTCCTCCTCCTCCTCCTCCTCCTCCTCCTCCTCCTCCCGCTCCTCGTCTCCCTCGACCCACTCCCCCTCCTCAGCCACCCCCTCGACCTCTCTCACCACGCAGCAAGGCCACCTCGACACCGGCTCGATCCCTCATCAGAGGGCGCGACCAGGCCTACCGCCTCCCTGCCGCTACTGGCCCAACTGCCGGTACGGAGACAGGTGCCGATTCAGTCACCCTGGCGGCTCTGACCAGCGCGCCGCCGGAGGGCATGCCGGCCAGGGTTGCAGCCGCAGCACGTGCCCAGTCCAGCGTGGCGGGGGGCTCATCAGTGCTCAACTCGCAGACCGAGGGCTCCAGACGGAGGCCCAGCGGCTGCGACGCTACTTCGACAAGCTGATGTTCGACGGGGGCGCCCTCTTGAGGACGCCCGACCAAGCCGAGCAATACGTCCGTGCCCTCGAAGCGTACAGTGATGACGGCCTGCTGTGGCGCCTGACCACACGCAGAGGCCATGGCAAGCAGCGCCTTCGAGAGGCCGCAGGGCTCGGCGGAGTGCCCATCATCGTTCGACTCATCCGCGTCCTGATGCAACCGCGGTGGACGGAGCCGAAGTACCTCTCGGCCGTCAGAGCATGCGCACTTGTGCTGTGGGAGATGCCGCTCTTGATTGAGCAGCTCACAACGGCGATCTCTTCCGGCTTGATCTGCGAGCGGGAAGATTTGGTGGCCATCATTGACTATGGCAGGAACTTGTTCTTTGCCACGCTCGACGCGGCGGACGAAGCAGGCGGCGAGCTCGTTGCGCTGGCAGAGGCGCTTGCCAGGCATAGCCACAACGCCTCCGAGGCCACCATCCGCTGCGGTGCGGAGCGGCTCCTGCGGCTCGTCCGTGGCGTCCGCTCCGGCATGCCGCCTGGGACGGGCGGCATCGATGAGCAGCTCCCGGGCGGTCGGCACTCGAACGACCACCCGAACTTCCGAAAGATTTCGGTTCAGCCAACGATGGACGAAATCTTGGCGGAGAGCCCACCTTTTCTCCCTCATTCGGGCAGCGAGGTGCCCTTCCTCGCTGACGATCCCGAAACTCAGCTGTTGGACCGCAACTTTCGCCTGCTACGCGAAGACTTTCTCGCCTCATTGCGCGAATCCCTCCATGGGGACCGGAATGCAAGCTTCCTGACCGTCCAGACCATGTGCGTTGATGTGCGCCGCGCGGTCGACAAGGCACCGGATTCGTCGGCCGCTTCCGAGCCGAGATCTCGGATTTGCAAGGGCCAAGCGGGCGTACTCTTACGCGTGAGAGAGCACCATGCTGTAGAGCAGATGGTCGAGGCGGGGTACATGCGCCGGGGCAGTCTCGTGCTGCTCTTGCTTCACAGCGACGATCCCTGCACAGAGCCTTCACCCATCACGTTCGCACGCGTGACAAGCCCGCCTCATACGGTCGACGAGATTGATAGCTCCGAAGAGACCGTTGGCGACCGCGACCGCTATGAGATGAGCGTCAAGCCCGACAACTTGCTCCTTCTGCTGCTCGAGCCACGATGGCTCAGGGCAGTGCAGGTTGGCCGCTCATTCTTCTCTTACGAACCCGTGCTAACGCGGCTCCAGACGATGGTCACGCTACCCTTCCGTGCGGAACTCCTGCTGATGCGCGGCCGGACCGGCGAGGTCCTTGAGCCATCAGCACCGGACTATGAGGGTGCGGAGCACATCATCCCGACGCTGCAAGCCAACCTCGCTGCGGCCGGCGCCGCCGTGGATCCGGCCCAGCACGCAGCCTTTGAACACGCTGCTAGCCACTGCATCGCGAATATCGTCGGCCCACCAGGCACCGGCAAGACTTTCGTCGCAGTCGAGCTGGCACATGCGATTCTTAAATCGAGCTCAGAGAAGCTGCTCATTGTGTGCTACACGAACCACGCACTGGATCAGTTCCTCACCGAGATGGTGCGCAAAGGCTGGGGACGCAGGGGGGACGCCTCTCTCGTGCGCGTCGGCGGAAACAGCCGGGATGCGCGAATGCAGCGCTACTCTTTGCACTGCCGAGCTCGCCAGACGCCATTGGACTATCGAGACCGCTCCCAGCTCCACGCACTTTACACGGAGCGCTCGGAGCTGGCCTTGGAGATGGAAGAAAAGGCCGCACAGCTTCAACAGATGGGAGACGCCCCGCCCAGCTGGGACGTGGTGCGCGAACTACTCCAGGTTGAGGACCCCGAGCTTCTGCGCAGGTTGTCGCCGTTGCAAGATGATGAGGAAGGGTTTCTAGTGACGAGTCGAGGCAAGGCGATCAGCTCTGAGAGCGACTACCTTTGGAGGCGCTGGCGTGATGGACGAGGCCCTGGTGCTTTCGAGTTGCATGGTGAATACCCCTGGACGCTCGACACCCCCGCACGTGAGCGTCTAATAGCTGATTGGCGCCGCGAGATCATTCGCGTCTTGAGCTCCACTCTTAGCAGGTGTGCGCGAGCCCTGAGCCGCAACGGACGAGGCGCCCCCTCCTCCTGCTCGGCCATGAGTAGCTCATTCGCGTCTACCTGCGCACCTATGCAACCGTCTTCAGGCTGGAGAAGGAGTTCGATGCACTCGACAAGAGCATCGAGAAGGTACACGCCAGCGGCCGTCTCAGGGTTCTATGCTCTGCTAGGCTCATTGGCGCCACGACGACGGGCGCAGCCATGCACGGCGACCTGCTTCACAGCGCCGGCATTGGTGTTCTAATTGTGGAGGAGGCAGGCGAGGTGCTCGAGGCACACTCCTTGACGGCGATGAGCATCGGTGTCAAGCACGTCATCAACATTGGCGACTACAAACAGCTGAGGCCAAAGGTGGAGGTGCATGCACTCAAAGTGGGCGTGGGCGTCCACGAACTGAACCGCTCGCTCTTCGAGCGCCTCGTGATGGGCGGCGCTGCGCATTGCACGCTCGCACTTCAGCATCGGATGCGCCCCGAAATCTCACGCATAGCTCGGGCAATGACCTACCCGGAGCTTCGTGACGCGGACGACGTGCAAGGCCGACCTGACGTGCGCGGCATCGCCAAGAACGTAGTCTTCATCGACCACGGTGTGTTCGAGGACGGGCCGACGGAGACATCGCGCGACGACGATAGGCTCGTGAACACAATGAGCAAGCGCAACACGCACGAGGCGGAGCTGGCCGTCCAGATCGTCCACTACCTGCTTGCTCAAGGCTACGCGCAGACCGACATTGTGATCCTCACGCCATATTTGGGGCAGCTGTGTGAGCTCAGGCGGGCACTGCGACACACCAAGGTGGACTCATGGATAGGTGAACGTGACCTAGCAGAGATGCAACACCTCGTCGGGGAGAATGTGATCACGCAGCTCGAGCTCGCCAGACCCGCGGCGGCCGGCGGGATTCGCACATCTACCATCGACAATTTCCAAGGCGAGGAGGCGGAGATCGTCGTCGCCACCCTCGTCCGCTCAAATCCCAGCCGGCAGCTTGGGTTCTTGCGTAAGGACGACGCGGAGCAGCGTCTCAACGTGCTCTGCACGCGTGCGCGCAGCGGGCTCGTCCTGATCGGCAATGCCGAATGCTTGCAGGCGGCGGCGCATTGGCGGGAGTTGTTGAGCTTGCTTCGGGAGAGTGGATCTGTCCTTGACGGTTTGCCGCTGCGCTGCCAAGTGCACGGGCAGCTCGACGACCCGTCCACGTTGTCGACACCCGAGCAGATCCACAGGCGAGTACGCGGGGGCGCTGGCTGCGGCTGCAAGTGCGACGAGATTCTCGCGTGCGGCCACCCGTGCCCTCTCGATTGCCATCCGTTTGATCGCGCGCACTCCAAGCAACTCTGCAATCGGCTAGTGCGTACCCGATGCAGGGCAGGCCTGCACCCCATCGACAAGAAGTGCTGCGACGACGCACCCCCACCCTGCTCGGTCAAGGTTGTGGAGGAGTGCGGAAAGGGCCACTTTGTGGTGCGCGAATGCTGCGGCCGATCGGCCAGCTGCCGCGTGTGCGCCGTCCTCTCGCAAAGCGAACGTCTGTGTGCCGATGCGCTCGCCGATGCTGCTCGGGAGGAAGTGGACGTACTCGAGCAATTGGCACGCGCACGACTGCGTGCGAAGCTGGCGGCCGCGCCGCCAGCCTCCGCCGCGGCCGCGCACAGCGCTGATGTGCCCGCCTCGCCGTCGGAGGACGAGACGGACGATGCGACCACCGGAGATGCCCCACCGGCCGCGGTCAAGGACGGTCCCTTGGGGCCCGAGCTCTCGCGTGAGGAAGCGCGTGCCGCTCTGTGCATGGTGGCAACACAGTTTGAGCAGCGTCAGCGTCAGATACGGCGCGAGCTCGAAGACGCTCTCGTCGAGCAGCAGGAGAAGGCTCGCAAGGATCTGGCTGCGGCGCACGACGAGCTGCTTGCCAGCCAGGCCAGAGACAAGGAGGCGTTGCGGGCAAGGCGCGCCGCCGCCGAGGAAGAGTTGAGGCGCATGGAGGCGCGCATGGAGCGGCAACGCTTGGAAGCGAAGGAGGCCGCGGCGCAGGAGCTCATTGCTCAGGACGCCGAGCTGCGCGAGCTTCATGCGGTGTTGGCGAAGGATCTCTCGAGTATAGAGGGCGCGCTCGGGGAGGCGAAGGCAGCGCGCCCACCGCCGGCCGTGGTTGCCAACGTCAGGGAACGGATCGAGGCGATGGTACCGACTCGCACCTGTGTGGTGTGCATGGAGGATCGGCGCGCGATTCTCGACGGCGTCGAGTGCTGCGGCGGCGAGGCCGGCCATTTTGTGTGCGACGAGTGCTTCTCTCGGCACGCGCAGGCGCAAATCGAACGGCAAGAATTCGACGGAGAGGTCCGGTGCCCGATGGCGAGTGCGGCCCTGGGCCAGTGGCGATGCTCGAGTGATCCCTACCCGTTTGCGGTTTTGGCGCGACATTCCTCGGCGCGCGTCGTCGACTCGTGGAGCAGCAAGCGGCTCGAGCTGCGCGAGCAGGCGCTCGCTCGGAAGATGGAGACGGAATACGAGGCACGCCTCGAGCAGCAGATACGGGAGAGGCTCGCTCGTCAGAGCGAGGAGGCGGCCGTCGAGAGCGCGTGCAAGCACATCTGCGACAAGATCCTCACTCTTGCCTGCCCTCGCTGCGGCGCCGCCTTTGTCGACTACGACGGGTGTCACGCGCTGACATGCCGTCGGCAAGGCTGTGGATGCGCCTTCTGCGCTCTGTGCCTGGAGGACTGCGGAGAAGACGCGCACGCCCACCTGGCGATTTGCGAGTCCAACGCGTCAAAGGGGCTGTACGGCGGCGGGTTCGAGGAAGCCCAGCGGGTGAGGCGTGCCAAGGCGGTGGAGGAGTACTTGAAAGGGAGCCCGCTGCTGCGCGAGCGAGTGCTCGCTCGGTGCGAGAGCCAGCTGCGTGAGCTGGAGATGTGGCCGCTCTGACGGCGAGGGGGAGGGAGGGAGAGAGGGGGGGGGAGAGAAAGAGGGAGGGAGAGGAGGGAGGGTAAAAGAGAGAGGGAGAGAAGGGAAGAGCTGCGAGGGGGGAGACGTGTGGGTTTCAACCTGTGCGCCCCCCAACCTCTTACTCCCTCCTCCCCTCCCCTCCCCTTTCCCTTCCCGCCCCTCCCCTACTTTCCCTTCCCTTCTCCCTTCCATTCTCCCCTTTCCCTTCCCTTCTCTCGCCCTCTTCCCTTCTCCCTCCCCCTCCCCCCTCCCCTCCCCTTTCCCTTCTCTCCCCCTCTTCCCTTCTCCCTTCCCGCCCCCCCTCCCCTTTCCCTTCTCTCCCTTCCCCCTTCTTCCCCCTTCTCTCCCCCCCCTCCCCTTCTCCCCCCCCTCCCCTTCTCCCTTCCATTCTCCCCTTTCCCTTCCCTTCTCCCCCCTCTTCCCTTCTCCCTCCCCCTTCCCCCTCTCTCCCCTCGCGCAGCATGCCACCCGCAGAAGAGAAGAGACGAGAGAGAGAGACTTCTCGACTGCGGTTTACTTTGTACCTTTGTCTCTGCCGCCAGACTCGGCTCTGTTTACTTTTTACCTTTGCTTGTGCTGCTAGACTCGTCTTTGTTTACTTTTTACTTTTGTCTGTGCCGCCAGACTCGGCTCTGTTTACTTTTTACCTTTGCTTGTGCCGCTAGATAGACTCGTCTTCTGTTTACTTTTTATTCATTCATTTTTAACAATTTTTTATGGGTCGCGGCGCGGCAAAGGAACGGAACTAGCGCTAACTCAAGACAGGACTCCCTGCCGCGGCAAGCGCAAGCACCGCTTCCCCCTTATGCCACCCAGCTCTTCACTAGCTTTCTACCTGCGCTAGCTGGAGCGCCCCTCCCTCCACACTCAAACAGCCCCCCACGCCAGGATCCCGTTCTGGTCTCGCAGGCAAAGACCAAAAGCGTTCAATCATCCCCATCCCTGCTAGCACCTTCTGTTGTCACCTGGAGGTAACTTGACTCAACCTTGATACTTCATTTGTTGAACCCCACACGTGGTCTTACTTCATTCACTCGATTTGTGGCAGGGTCGATATCTCGTTGAAATCACGATCCACATGTCTCCCCTTTGGGACGCCTTGGTGTTTTGCGCGCACGCGGCTACCCTGGCTGCCGCAGACCACGCGGAGATCGCGCACGAGGAAGGCTCCCGCCGGTGCGCGGACGCGCTGTTCATGGCGATATTGCTCGCGGCGATGTCAGCCTGAACGAAGGGTCCGATTTACTCAACGTTATTTTTGACCTTCTAAATCTCCTCTAATAATTTGTCCAGTCACGTGGAAGTTGCGAGGGAAGCGGTGTCCCAAGGCGGAGGTGTCAGTATAGACGTAGTAGAAATGCCAAATCGGGCGTTTGCCCGATTCAACTTTCGTGATCCCTTCTACAGTGGTTTTGGCGCGTTGCTGGTTGCCCCTTAATACATGGAACCCTTCACGCTCCAATGCGCTAGCGAGATGTCGAGTTTTCGTCTTGTAGGCTTTTACGGGGTCGAAAATGCGGAATACGATGTAGCGTTGCCACCTCCTTCAAAGAGGACCGGACGGCGCTAGACTTGCGTGGAGCCGAGTCGGCTAGAGCGCCATAGGTTACCGCAAACTCGTGTGAGACTCCCGAGAGAGCTGCTTGGAGCTTGTCGCCATATGCGGCCTTGAATTGGTCGTGCGCGTCTTCATCGACATAAAAGATCCAGGGACCTTTGCGTCTTTGCGTCCTTTATCCATCCCATCTGGGGTGGCATCTAGACCTTCAAGCTTTGAGAGAAGGTATTTCATGTAGGTTGCTACATCCTCACTTTTGATCTCCTTCTTGTCCTCAGCTAGCTGGGCTAGCTGAATGAAGAAAGGAGTGTCATCCGGTTCCTCCTCATCATCATGGGGGGGTGACGAATTGGGAAGGCCCATAGGGCCTGAGGGCAATGAGGAAGGGGCCATGCCGGCGGCAGGCGCGGCGGAGGAGACGAGTTCGGAGGTGCTGACGGGCTGAGGCCCGTCAGCAGAGGAAGGCGGGCAGGCGGGCTTGAGCGAGGGCGAGGACGGCGGCGAAAGCGGCATCGAGCGAGCGGCGAGAGGCGAGGGCGAGTGTGGAGGAGGGCTGTGATGGCAGGGGCTGGCGAGGAGAGGCGAGGCTGTAGGGTATGAGTGTTACGAGAGCGAGAGCGACGAGAGCGAGAGCGACGACGGATGACGACTGGCGACAGGACGACGGACAACGACACCCAGGAAAACACCCCGACTCTCGCCCCACGACTTTCTCACGTAACTCGACTAAAATCAAACCCAAACACTCCGGCCAGACGACGACGGACGACGATCAGAAGGCGATCTGTCGGCGATCCCGTCTGGAAGGGGAATCGCACCATAACGGAAACGAGGGGCAATCCTGCCGCACAAGATTCCAAGAGACTTACCAAATAAGACGAAAGGAGTGCGATGTGCCTAAGGGGGAGATACGAAGAGGTCGTAAATTAAACCTGATTGCCCCCAGAAGCAGATAAAGAACCGCTGTAGAGATAGCAAATTAAACCTATTTGCGAGGCGCCTGGGAGGAAGAAAGGTGGGGAAACTTCCCTTCTCTTTCGAGAGAAAGAGAGAGGGCGCTCCACAACCCACGATCCCATGCATCCAAGCGAAGCTTTTGTCCGAGAACGAGAACGAGAGAATTATAACGATAAATACCGAACGACGAAGAGAAGAGCGAAGCCTAACGAGTGTCGATTCGCGAATGCGACAGTGAGGCGAATTGTGTGTGTGTTGTGTGTTTGGTTTGGCTTCGGCTCCGACTGTGGGTCCGCTCGCTTGCGCGAGGGCGGCGGTGGATGTTGGGAGGGCAGAGGTGGGGCCTTCTGTGCTTCTTGTGGTTGCTTCCCTTTGGGGCCGGCCGCCTCAGCGTACGACTTCTGTGGATTGATGTTTGAGGGGTTGGAAGCCGTAAAGGCTCCAATGATTGTTTGTTGAGTGAAGTGCCCGCCCCCGAGGGGTGCACTGAAGGTAGGAGTTGCCTCCATGGGGGTGGCAGCAGGGCTGCCACCCACCATGGGGAGTCCTTGTTGTGGTGGAGCGGCGGCAGAGGCGGGCGGGAGGGCCAGAGGCTGGCCCTGTTGGTCTGCAGGGAACAGGACTCTGCCTGTTCCCTGCTTGTGTGGCTGTTGGGGAGGCGAGGGCGGTAGGATCATGTCCACATCGCTGTCGGTCAGGGGGGCAGCCTGCGAGCGCTTCGGCTCCGGCGGCTTGGGGCGGCCCCGGTGGGGCGTCGTGGCGGCGGGGGGCTGGGAGGTGGGAGCGGTCGGCGCGCGCTCCATCGCTAAAACCACAACAATAGTTTTTGCGGAGAGAGAGAGAGAGAGTCTCGCAGGGCGACTGCAGAACGAGAAGTCGAAGTCATGCCGGTTTATTACCTTAAACGAGCCAACAATAACAGTAACAGCAAAAACAAAATTCGAATCGCAAATTTCGAGACCTAAATCTGCAAACCTGGACTTGAGACCATGGGCCATGGGGAATCCGAATCTGTGTGTCTTGTGCGTTAGTGGCAACACTGGGAACTGTTCAACTGTAATTGTGAGCGCGTACCTTACACGAATATTCATGCCTAGAGCCTTCAGATGGGCAGGAATACAACAGAGACATACACAGCACAATACCAGTCGGACAAGGTCTAAGTTCTACCGAACCACCTTTTATTTTAAGAGCCCCCCCGGTGCGCAAACTAAGGTTATACACGCCAGCTTCCACCGAGGAGCAGAAAAACAAAACTCCCTGCGGGGCCTCGAGGAGAAGAGAGAGAGAGAGAGAGAGCTTGGGCTTCTTCCCCTCTCTCCCTCTCTTGTGCCTCCCTCTCGTTTTCTTCTGTCATCAGTCGTGTTTTATCGTTCTTCCCTGGTGCTCCTTCTCTTGTGCCCTTCGTCCGCGCGCTCGCTCCTCCTCTCGTTTTCTTCTGTCCACAGGCGTGTTTAAACAGTTTTCCCGAGGAGGTCCCTCTCTTGTGGCGCACTCTCGCTTCTCCTCTCGTTTTCTTCTGTTCTCAGGCGTGTTTTATTCGCGGAAAAGAGGACGAGATTCACCTTTATCCTCTCTCTCACCTATCTTTCATCCTCTCTCTCACACCTCTTTCATCCTCTCTCTCACCTCACTCTTATTCGTATTCTCTCACCTCGCCCTCCCCCCCTTCTCTCTCTCTCTCTCTCTTCTTCTCCCCTCCATCTCTTCTCTCTTCTCTCTCTTCTCTCTCTTCTCTCTCTTCTCTCTCTTCTCTCTCTTCTCTCTCTTCTCTCTCTCTCTCTCTCTCTCTCTCTTTCTCTCTCTCTCTCTCTCTCTCTCTCTCTCTCCGATGGCGGCGGGCGAGCCGCGCCCCTCCTCCTCCACCTCGGCGGTCTGGGCGTGCCTGGCGAGCATCATGAGCTCGGATCGTCTCGTCTCGCTGCACCGGCTGGCACACGCCTGGCCGTACGAGCTCTCCATCGCCTACCTGAGCGACGGGATCGAGGGAGAGAGGAGAGCGGGGCTTTCCCTTCTCTCCCTTGAGGGGAAGTTGCCGCCGAGGCCAGAGCGGCTCTCTCTCACGCTGGTGGATGACGAGGGATACAGGTGTGCGGGGGGGGGGGCTCAGGCGTGGGAGGACCCTCACGGCGCGAGGGAGAGGGAGGGAGGGAGGGGGAGAGGAAGCGAGAGAGAGGAGAGCTTTCTCTTCTCGCTCTCGAGGAAAAGATGCCGCCAAGGCCGGAGAGGCTCTCGCTTCACTCCCTCCCTCCCTTTCTCGTCTCCCCCCCCCCCCCCCCCCCCCCACCCGTTCACCCAACCCCCTCCTCTCTCTCGCCACTGACGAGCCGGCACACGGGAGTGGTGTTCGCCCCACCGGAGGCGCGGCCCCACGATGAGTGGAGGGATGGCGCGCACCCCACACGCCACCTCGCCCCCACCAGCGCACCTCCGCAGGCCACCACACACCGCCAGAGGTAGAGGCACGGGAGGGTCTCTGATCCATACCCTCTCTCTGCTGCCTCCTCCTGCCCCTCTTTTGCACGTGCTTCGTCCTTGGCCGCCGCACATCACCTCCACCACGTGCCACCACACGCCTCGGGCGAGGGGCCTGCTCTCGCTTGGAGGATGCTGGCCACGAGTCCGCCCTTGGGGCTACAGACGGGCAAGCATGCGCACGCGCCAAAGTCAACCCCTCGCAGC
This sequence comes from Isochrysis galbana, assembly GCA_018136815.1. Lineage (NCBI taxonomy): Eukaryota > Haptophyta > Isochrysidales > Isochrysidaceae > Isochrysis > Isochrysis galbana. The sequence goes on along the minus strand of CM030943.1, from coordinate 3,339,911 downwards.
CACCACTCACCCATTGCACTCCACCAACGAGGCTTGAGAGCGACTCTTCCCCTCCTCCTCTCCCATGCTGGACAAGGCGTGTCAACCCCCCCACCCCCATCCCCCCACGGCCAGCATTCGCCACGCGAGCGGCTCGAGAGTAGCTCTCCCGTCCCAATGGCGGACGAAGGCTATAGGTCGTACCACCACTTCCACCACGCGCGGCCTCACCCCAACCCTTACCGCCCAGGCCACCACGGCCCGCGGCCCCGGATGGGCCGTGCCCCACGCGGCACACGCTCGCCCGCCTCCGCACACGCCGGCGGCCTGTCGGCGAGGCCCCCGTTCCCCCCCTCCCCGGCGAGTCTGCCTGACCGCCTCCGCGAGTCTGCCCAGCCGCCTCTGTGCGCCTCCTCCATCTCGCCCGTCAGGCAGCCGAAGAACCGCTTCCCCTTCAACCTGCTGCGCAACCGTGCTGTCGAAGGCTGCTCGTCCGACATCGTGCTCGTCGCCGACGTCGACTTTGTGATTGGCGGTGCGCCCTGCCCCGCCCGTCGCCCCCCGCCCCCTCCTGTGGGCTGAGTCACTGCGGCCCCCCTCCGCTCCGCAGGTTCGCTGCACGAGCTGCCAAGGCACGTGGCCGCTGTGCAGGCGGATCCGCGCTTGGCCCTCATCATCCCCGCCTTCGACGTGCCGACGCCCACCGAGGACGGCGTCGCGGCCGCGGATCGCGCCGCGCCGAGCCGAGCCGAGCTGGCGCGGCTGTGGCACGCCGGCAAGACGGAGGTCTTTGCGGCGCGGCAGTACCCTATGGGCCACGCGTGCGATGAGACCGAGGCCTGGATGCGTGCGCCGAGCGGGACAGCCATCGCGGCCTCGTACCGCTTTGGCTGCGAGCCGTACCTGCTGCTCTCGCGCAGGGCGGCGCCGCGGTACGACGAGCGCTTCGTCGGGTACGGCAAGGACCGCGTATCCTTCACGTACGAGCTCGCGGCGCGTGGCACGCGGCTGGCGGTGGCCGACGGCCTCTTCTTGGTCCACTATACCACTGTCCAGCGCGGGCGGTCGTACGCCCACGCTCCGTCCGACTGGATGCTCGGCGAGACATGCTGGCCCGACTTTGCGCGGCGCGTGGCCGCGCAGTACGGCGGCTTCCGGGTGCAGTCGTGCGCGCAGGCGCTCGTGGGGCTGCAGGTGGCGCGTGCGCTCGCCCTGCCTGACGCCGCCGAGCCGCGCTGCGTCGCCGACGCCGACGCGCTTTGCGTTGACGGCTGCTCGCCCGAGGCGATCCGCTTCCGCGCGGGAGAGCCCGAGCACCGCACTGCGGCGCGGCGCGCCCGCGCCCCGCCGGCCGCCGCCGCGCCAGCCGCGCCCGTGCCCCGCTCCGAGCTAGACGAGCCGAGCGTCTTCCTGCTCGGCTGCGACGGCTGCGGCGCTGAGGCGCTGCGCTCCTATCTGGAGCTGCGCGGCGGACTCAGCCTCGGCCGGCTGCTGCCGGGGGAGCGCGCGTGGGAGGGCGAATCTCCCAACTTCTTCTCGCAAGAAGACCGCTACGTGCGCGGCCTCGCCTGGTACAAGGCGCACTACGCCGGGACACCCGTCACGGTGGACGCGGGCTCGCCCACCGAGCCACGCGCGGCGGCGTGGATGGACGCGAGCGCGTACCTCGCTTCGCCCTTCGCGCCCGCCCGGATCCGCGCGCAGCTGGCCGCGCACGCGCCGCGCCACCGCTTTCTGATCGTCCTTCGCGACCCGGCAGAACTCGCGTGGGTGCTGTGGCAGCGGCGCGCGGCGACGCCGCGGGCGGAGGGCGCGCACGGCACCATTTCCTCCGTGTTGCACGGCTACTTCGAGGGGCACAATTTCTCGTCGCGCACCAGCCTCGAAGCGACGGCGCTGTACCGCTGCCTCGCGTCCACCGCGAGCCGCCGCCACCGGCCGGGCGTCGGGCGGCCAACTGCCGCGCTTGCGCCGACGGCCGAGGCGTGGCAGCACTGCGTCACCACCGGCTGCGGTTGGAACGGCTGCGTGGTGGGAGCGGGAATCTATGCGCCGCAGCTGCGCGCGTGGCGCGAGGCGTACCCACCCGAGCAGCTCGCGGTCTTCACCCTGGGCGAGCTGCACAAAAACGGCGGAGCCACCGCCGTGAGGCGGCGCGTGGACGCCTTCCTCGGCCTCCCTGGCGGGGGCGACGCACAGTGCAGCCTCGAGGCGCTAGAGCACGGCGCCCAGGCCGCATTGGTCGAGGGGCGCGGCGTGCCGGAGGGGGCGGCGCGCACGCTGAGCGCCTTCTTCGCCACGCTAAGTGAGGCGCTCCGGCACGAGCTCAACGCTATCGGCGAGGACGTGGCCGCGCGGTGGCCCGACGAGGCGTGGCTGTGGGCCGACCGCCGTATGCGGGGCGGTGAGGCGGCCGGGCATAGTACCGAGCCGGCACGTGAGGGCGTGGGCGGGGCGGCGAGCACGCCTGCGGCCGGCGTCAACCGCGCATACACGCTCCCCAAGCTCTTTTTGCTCGGCTGCGAGAAGTGCGGCTCCACCTCGCTCGCCTTCCTGCTGGCGCGCCATCCTCAGCTCCAGTTCGCAAGGTGCGCCTTCCACTGCCCCGGGCAGACGGATCACCAAAATACCGGAGTGTGCGCTCCGGCCGACCGCTGGACCGCGCCCTTCCTGATTTCCCTCCCTTCCCCCTGCCGCTCCCACTGCTGACTTCAGGCACACTCTCGCCTCCGAGCCCACCTTTTTTCGCAAGGAGCTCCACTTTTTCGACCAAGACCACCGCTTCGTGCGAGGGCTCGGCTTCTACGCCGCGCACTTCCCCACGTGCGCACGGGGCCTCGGTGGCGGCAAGGAGGGCGAATTCCTTGCCGCGGCTCCGAAGCGCGCAATCGAGGTGTTGCTGCACGACGCGCGCACGGGAGCGCCTGTCGGGTGGGACGCCAACCTGAACGTCGCGACCACCACTCCGAGCTCGTTGCTCGTGATCCCCGACGTCAAGGGCCGCTCCGGCGCCCCCAAGGCGGTCGGAAGCGCGGCATACGCCCTCCTCGATGCGACGAGCGGGCGCGCTCTGCGAGTCGAGAGTGGCTGGACGCTCGCCTCCGTCGAGGTCGAGGCGGGCCGTCAGCCGCCGTTCGTCTTTCAGCTGCGCGCGGGCCGCGATCAAGCTTTCGACCTGGTGGACATGGAGACGCATCGGCACCTCCGCTGGGAAAACAACACGATGCGCGTCGTGCCGCCGGCCGACTCGTCCTACGCGGCGTGGCGAATACGCAGGCGCGCCCCCCCGCACTCGTCGTCGAACGCGGCACGTCTTGCCGCCTGCGGATGCCACCCGCGGCACCAACCCTCAACGCGCCAGCCCCCCTATTGCAGGGTGTCCAACAGCCGATGTCCATATTGGGCCGCCGCGTCTCGCAGACGGAGGTGAGCCCTCGCTCTTCCATGCCGCCAATGGGCGGGGCAACACGCACGACGGGCAAGCCCACGCTGCAGCGAGACTTCCGCTTCTCATCATCGCCTGCTCTCGCACTTCAACGCAGGGACGAGCCAACGTCGGAGTGGGCCGTGCGAGTCCTCGAGACTGCGCTTGGCTGGTGCAGGTGGGATTGTGGCCATCGGTGCCGCGCCGGCATGCCTCACGTTGGCCCCGCGCTTTACGGCATCCGCTGACGCGCCGCCCACTGCTTCCCGGTCACCCCCAGCTCTTGGTGTCGCAACGGCGAGATGTTCCGGGCGGTTGTCCGGCGACTCGATCAGCGCCCTCGCTTGACCGCGGAGGCGCGCCGTGAGGTTAGCGTGGGAAGCCCTTATCTGCGGGGTGAAAGCCCATGGCGGGGAGAGAGGCGTGCCGTGTCGTGTTGCGTGGTCGTATTGTGGCCATCACCACCACACACAACCCGCCGTGATGCTCTTAGGTGTGCTCCGACGTGTGTGTGCACCACCGTGCGTCGGTCGTCTCGAGCAACGGCATGGTGCCGGAGGGCCTTCCAGGTGCACATTCGCCCCACGCAAGCCAGCCCAGTGTGTTGTGTCGATCCCACGCACATGCTCCCTGCGAGTCGCAGCGCCCGATGAACACCGGCGACCGAGGAAGTATGCATGGGCCCGCACGCAACCATCGACGCTCACGAGCGCTTGCCCCCCGCCCGTCTCGTGTGCGCAGGTTGCGTGTGTAGACCTTCGGCTTCGGAACCCGATTGCGGCTGCCGAAACGTGCCGATGTCGACGGAATTGCTGGCGATCGATGCGACGCCAATGCTCCATCGGATGGAAGCCGCGTGGAGGATGAAGGCGGGCAACGCACACCCACGCCTGCGGCGAGCCATGACAGCACGCACATGCAGGTTTGGAGCTTAGCCGTCCGCTTCCCATGCATGCACACGCTACCTCGCCTCGCAGGCGTTGCTTCCGGAGCCGTCATCGCTTAGGTTCCTGGTGATTCTGCGCGAGGTATGCCGTCGCCACCCGCACGTACGATGCGTGCCGAGCCTCCGGCTGCGGCACTCGATTGCGCTGGCCGGCATTGTCCCGGGTGTGCCCCTAGGGCGTATGCGCAGAACGTGTTGCTGCAGCGCCGCCACGCCCACGCCGTGCGCCACCACAAGTGTGATTCACCAACCGCTATCGTGCCCTATGACGTACTCAATTTCGTGCCACTCAACGTGTGTGCAGCCAGTGCAACGGGCGGTTTCTCACTTTGCGATGCTGAAGTCCCTCGCACACAAAGGCGAGGACTGGGCGCAGGTCCGCAGCCGCCTAATCTTGATGCACGCCCCGTTCATATGCCATTTTCACGTAGCTTGACATGCGCTTTTGCGATCCACGGCGCGCCACAGATTTACGTACGAAACGAATCGTCCGATGCACGGCTGGCTGCGGAGGTGAGCATCCTCCTAGGTGGCGCACAAGAGATTCGCGTCAGAGGAGGAGCTGCTTGGTGGCAGCACTTGCATGCCTGCTCTCATCACTCTGTGCTCACTCTAAGTACGCATACCCTTACTACTCACAGCCACATTCGCTGCTCGCAACAGGCACACGCCCTGCAAAAGTGCTTCCGCACAGTGCATGTGAACGGCACCAGTCGCAAACGGATCACGCCCAAGGTGAGACGCTGCCATTGTGCGCGCGCCCAAGGAAGGCGCGCGCTCGTTCGCTTGCCGTGCCCCGTGTTGGGTAACAGGCTAAAGACCTAGCGACATCCCCTCGAGCTTTGTTCGCAAGCTTCGCGTGGCGGGAGCGCCGCTCTGGCACATTTTCTACGAGTCGCTCGCACTGGCGCTGCCGTATCTCCAACGACTCGACTCCCCGCCCCGCGCTAGATGTGGCACTCTTGCACGGCGACTGCGTGCGGCTTCCATGCCTGCATGGTGGCGCAGTCCATATACGTGCCTCAGCTACAAATCTGGACGAGCCAATTCACACACGAGCAAATGCACGTACTCACACTAGACGACTTCGCCTCGGCGCCAATCGATTCTTTGAAGAGAGTGGCGGGCTTCCTCCGCATACAGGCATTTCCGCAAATGGTGCTCGACCGTCACTGGAACTGGAATAGACGCTCGCAGGGCTCGCGCATCTCGAACTCCAAGTCCACGCTGACCACTCTAACCAACTTCTTTATTCCGCACAATGCGCACCTAGCTAGCTTCCTTGCGCGACATGGACAGGCACATGCGGTCCCCGCCGTGCGCTCGTGGTCACACAGGAGCGTGTGAGTCAATAAGACAATGTTCCTGAAGCTACATGAAGCACCACGCCAACCATTCGGGCCTACTACCGTGTGGTGCGCGTGCGGTGCTCCATTGGCCTTTTTCATGGCCTTCTCCATGACCACTCTATTTTCACTTGGAAGTTGACTCGAACTTGACTACTCGCCTCTTGCGTTTTATCGCCTCTCTTCCTCCTCAAATTCTCGCGGTCACATAACTTTTCACCGGTTACTTGTCTCTCCTCTTGCTCCCATCTTGCTCCCACTCTCAGTCGACAATCTCGACATTCTGTGTGTGTAAGTGTGTGTGTGTGTGTGAGTGCGTGTGTCTGTGTCTGTGTCTGTGTCTGTGTCTGTGGTTTTTGACTACTTCTCTATGCCCGAAGTCGCGGGACGCGCGCCCAATGCGAGTGTGTGTGTGCCATCTTGAAAACGTAGTACATTACACACTACAAGCGTCGAGTTTTTTGCACCTGCTTGCACCTTGAATTTCTAAGAAACGTCATCTGAGGCCGTCTGCAGTCAGGCTTCTACTTGCGCTCGCTATGGGGGAATAAACCTTATAGTAGTAGTAGTAATATTGTTACCGCAAGAACTACTTTTAGAAGTAGGAGGCCAATGGGGGCCTCGCGCCCCCCTCTCCCTCTCTCCTTCGCAGACACCCCTTGGGTGGGCTTGCACAACTACAGCTAACCTCAGCCCTTGCCTTCTGGCAGGGAGGGGCTAAGCATTCAACACAATACATTAAAGCAAATGGAGGCAGAAGCTTCCCGTTCAACGTGGCGAGCGGCGTCCCCCAAGGATGCCCGCTGTCACCGCTGGCCTTCCTCTTAACGGCGGAGGCCCTCACCCGGGCGATAAACGAAGACGACGACATAGACGGCATCGTGGTGAACGGAGCCGAACTGAAGATAAGCCAATTCGCGGACGACACACAACTCCTTGCGGCCGACTATGGCAGCCTGGCACGATCACTCAATGTCGCATTCGCGAATCGACGCTCGTTAGGCTTCTCTCTTCTCTTCGTTCGGTATTTATCGTTATAATTCTCTCGTTCTCGTTCTCGGTCAAAAACTTCGCGTGGACGCCTAGGATCTAGGGTTCTGGAGCGCCCTCTCTCTTTCTCTCGAAGGGACAAACTATTGTTATAGTTCGAGCGATGGAGCGCGCGCCGACCGCTCCCGATCCCCAGCCTCCCGCCGTCACGACGCCCCACAGGGGCCGCCCCAAGCCGCCGGAGCCGAAGCGCTCGCAGGCCGCCCCACTGACTGACAGCGACGTCGATATGATCCTCCCACCCTCGCCTCCCCACCAGGCGCAGAAGCAGGGAACAGGGAGGGCCCTGTTCCTTGCAGACCAGCAGGGCCAGACTCTGGCTCTGCCGCCTGCCCCCACTGGCCTGTCGGCCCATCAAGGACTCCCCATGGTGGGTGGCAGCCTGGCTGCCACCCCCATGGTGGCAACTCCTACCAGCAGTGCACCCCTCGTGGGCGGGCACTACACACAACAAACAATTCTTGGGGCCTTTACGGCTTCCAACCCTCTCAACAACACTGCACATAAGTCATACGCTGAGGCGGCCGGCCCCAAAGGAAAGCACCCCCATGAAGCAAGGCAAGCTCCACCTCCATCTTCCCAACAGCCCCAGCCGCCCTCGCGTAAGCGAGCGGACCCACAGTCGGACCCAAAGCCAACTCCACCCATAGCCACACAATTCGCTTCTCCCCTTCATGGTCAAGATGAGGAGGAAGAACCGGAGGATACTCCATTCTACATTCAGCTAGCACAGCTAGCAGAGGACAAGAAGGACATCAAGAGCGAGGACCGCAAATCGAACTCGCTTTGGGCATCCAGGGTAGTGCTAGTCGGCGAGAAGGATGGCTCCGTGCGCTTCTGCGTCGACTATCGCGACACCAATTCGAAACTGCGAATTTCCGAAAGCCGTGGATGCGATGTACCCCGGGGTGTGCTGAGAGCCTATGAGAGCCTCCCTCATCCCTCACTCCTTAGTAGATCAAGCAATATGTCTGTTGATTTTCACATACATGCGAGCGCGCGGCGATCCTCTCATACTCGTCCGTTTGATATCATATATCATTGCTGGTACTACTGCATTAATAGAGGAACGGAGGTGGCGAGGAAAGGGAGAACGAGCAAAGAGCTTGCTCCTGCTGTAGGTGCCTTCCCGGGTGCCAGGAGCATACCACTTGAAGTGCCAGGAGCATACCACTTGAAGGACGACTTACCCGCTGGCAAAAAGGCGCAACGAGCGGGAATTTTCAGAAGTCGAGGATTTCCACCGTACGATTTCGCGAGGCCCTCCCGTCTCATAACCCACGAGGTGTTCCACGCCCTTTGCTGCCTCAACAAGAGCCTGGGGTGTAAAAGCGCGCGCACGTTACAACAATCGTATCGATACGCATGCGACGTAGGGGCATGGAAATAGATATGCATGCTGCGCCGATGTACCGAAAAAATCGTGACGACGGACCAAGGAATACAAGGAAGTGCTTGCAATGAGGGCGAAAGGAGACGAGGAGACGGCCTCATTGATGATGGCTCGTTATGGAGCTGACGGAGATGATCCGAAGACGCGTCGATCATTAATTAAGGTGAACTGATATCTACGCTGGCTCCACAATCATGTGGCGGCCACCAACGGCCAGTAGTAGCGCAGTCCAGGAGTACGCACATGTGCCGTTGGCAAGGCCCACGTCGGTGTCGCACCCTAGCACCCGTTCGAATGGTGCCGTTGGGGCTGTGGTGGAGGTGCGTGGGCCTCGTGCAGGCGGATCCACCTTCGAGGGCCGCCTCGCTTGAGACCTGCCGCGAGACGGATGGCGGATTCTGTTGGTGGCATTCGCGGTCGGAACGGCAGGCTTACTCGCTCTTAGCACCGAGCCGATTGAGGAGCCACGCGACTGCCGATTGGACAGCATGGGCATTGGCCTCAGCGCCGGCGATGGCGTGGCCCTCGCCGGGATACTCGAGAGCGTCGTGCATCGGCGCATCCAACGCACCCTCCTTTGAAGCACCGGCGCGCCGCTCACGACTTTCTAGTGCTGCCACCCATTCGCGCGCTTGTGAGGGTGGCACACGCATATCGGAAGCTCCGATGAGGGTGAGCGTGGGCACGATGACGTTATTGACCGACGAGATGGGCGAGCGGGCGTAGAGGGTGGAGACCTCCGTGGGAGAGAGGGGCCACTCGAAAGACGAGGCGCCGAAGCCCTCGGCGATACACCTACGAGGGCGTCGGCGTGGGCGCGGCGCGCAGGGGCATGGGATGGGTGCTGCCGTGGGCGAATAGGCGTTGGAGCACGACTTCCCTGCCCCAACCATCGTCCCTCCACACCCCACCCAAGGGAGCGGCGTACCATTCGGGGATGTCGGTTGCCGCGAGCATCGCGGGTAGGTCAACTACGGGGTTCCACAGCACGCCTCCGGAGAAGAGATTGCGATGCTCGGGCGAAGCGAGGAGCCACGCAGTGAGGAAGCCGCCGTGCGAGCCGCCGAACAGAGCTCCGCGCTTGGGGTCGAGCGCCAAGCCGGGCGCCTGCGCGCCCTCAGCCGCGCCAAGTGGGAAGGTGGCGAGTGCGAGCCGCGTGAGCTCCGCGACATCAGTCACGTCCATCTCGCCCGCGCGGCCGAGAAGCGACTCGGCGAAGGGCTTGCCGTAGCCCAGCGAGCCGCGGTAGTTGGGGAGCAGGATGGCCACCCCCGCATCAAGGAGCAATGCGAGGTCGACTAAGAAGGTCGACGCCGACATCGCATGGGGACCGCCGTGCGGCCTAACCACCCACGGGAGCGCGGCGCCCTTGGCGGCCTGCTCGTCGGTGAGCCCTGGCATGATGACAAACGTCTCGGCCCCGCCCTTGTCGGCAGGCAGCGCCAGGCGGTGCACGGTGCATGCGCGGATCGAGGCAAGCAGCTCGGCGCGAATTGGTGCGAGAGCGGGTGTCGCCGGCAGCTCGGCGGCGTCCTCGAGCTTCGCCCAGCCGACCACCTCAAGCGAGGCATCAGTCCCCTCCTTACGGGTCGGCATGAGCGTGCATACCCACAGCTGCGGTGGGGACACGAAGGACGAGACCTGCAGCACCGCATGCGCGCACGGCGCCTCATTGACTGTGGCATCAGAGTCCGGTGTGCCCATGGGAAGCGAGCCCAGGCCGGCGCCAACGATGCGGACGCTCGTGCCCGCCGCCTGCTGCCCGCCGCCGCCGGAGGACGGTGGGCAAAGCCGCGCCAGCTCGGGCGCGGGGGCGCCGGCTGCACAGCCCGCTGCCGTGCCGACTGCGCTGAGCACAAAGGTGGCCGCTTCTCCGCGCTGAAGGGAGGTGAAGAGGATTGCATCGTCGTCCAGCCAGCGCAGACTGGCCAGCTCGTCGTGGAAGCCGCACCAGCCGTACCAGCTGATGGGCGCGCCGCCTGGCCCGCGCGCCACGCCCGGTTTGTTGGCGTCGGAGCCGGCGCCGCCGTCGACAGCCACGCCTGCGTCAAGTAGCGTCACCGGTGAGCCAATTGGCCGCGGCGACCCGCCGCCCGCAGGCGCAGGGTCCCAGCAAAGCAACCGCAGCTCGAACGGGGTGGAATGGCCGGCAAACTCGTCGGCAGCGCGCGCGTAGGCGAGCCGTGTGCCGTCGGGCGAAAGACGTGCGAAGCTCGCCACGAAGCCGTCATCGAGCACCGACAGCTGTTGCGACGCAACCGGGGCGTCTTTAGCGGCGGTGGCAGCGCCTATCGCGTTGGGCATGTGGCACAGGAGCGTGCGCCGGTTGAGGCAGGCGGAGAGGCCGGCACCGCGCTTGGGCAGGAGAGAAAGCGAGAAGATGAGGCCCTCCTCGCTCCCATCGAAAGTCGGATGGACAGGCACTGCGCGCCACTCGTTGTCGCGCCGAATCCCGTCGGGAAGCGCATGAAGCAAGTCATCGCCCGTCCAAACGGCGAGCGAGCCCCCCTTCGCCTCGCCCCACTTCCACGCGACGATCACCGAATCTTCCACGCCGATCGTCTCGCCAAAACCACGCTTCGGGCGGAACTTGTCAAACGGTTTCATGCCGCCGCCTGGCGCCTTCTCCGTCGCCCCGCCTCCTCCCTTCTCCTTCTCCTCTCCCGACCCCTTCTCCTCCTCCGCCCAGTAGCCCTTGACCTTGTCGCGCCCACAGAGCTTCTCTGCGGTCCAGACGATGGCATCCCCGCTCGGACTGAAGCGCGGCGCGCCGAAGACGCCGGCAGAGAGCGGCTTCGGGCCGAGGGTTTCTTTCAAACCCTTTGAGCCCACTCTCGCGCCTTTGCTCCACACCTCAGCCACGAGGCCTCCGTCGGCCTCGAGCAGCCGGAACTCAAGGGGAAGCCTCGGGTGGCTTGCGCGGCTCTTGAGGCCCACGGGTGCCGGAGAGGAATAGGCGTGGAGGCCGGCAGGGAGAGAGGCCGGCGTGGTGTGAGCAGAGAGCAGCGAGGTGTGAAGAGAGAACGTGGAGGCTTGCGAGGCAGCATCGGCCTCACGAAGCGCGGTGTCGGACCAGTCGACGCGCACGGTGGCCACGCCCTGCCCGCTGCGCACCTCCGCCGACGCCCACCGCCGAGAGAGCGAGGCCGCCGCCTGGTGGCGAAACGGAAGAGAAGCCGACGACGCCATCACGACACTCAAGCAGAGCATCCGCGTCGTTTCTAACTTCTACGCGAGTGAAAAAAAAACGACTCTAAAGCCTATCTCTTGAAAAGCTTAAGGTGGTTCTTAAGGTTTTCTAACTCTGGCGCGAGACGGCGGGTGGCGGGCGCGTTGGCTGGCCACCTGCCCGCCTCTACAGGCCCTCGCTCCATGTATGGGGCGTTGGAGTTCGGTGATCCGTAGGGGATGGAGGCCCAGGGAGTGGATGGATGTGCGATGGCGCGGCTGCAGCGGCTACCCGGGGCTTCCCCGCCCGCGCTGCATGTGTCCTGCGTGCAGCGCGGCAAGAAGGCGACCAGCACGGCGCGGCTGTGCTCTGTGCACAACCTGGAGGGCGATGGGGCGGCACAGGCGGCGGTAGATAAAGGGGTGCTGGTGATGATGATGCGCAGTGCTGGTTGGCTGCGCGGGAGGCTGCTGGAGGCAGACGGGCAGACGTGGGAGGCCTCCTGGGAGTGACTGCTCCTCAAACGGCAGAATCGTTTGTGGGCAAGAAGGGCGGCAGGGAGAAGCGGTGGTGCACACGCATGGGATGCGTGAGGGGCTAGTCCGGACGTTAAAAGCCACCGAAGCAAGCTTCCCCCGTTTGTGGAGTCCCAGATTCAGGACATGTATGGGGTGTGTGAGGTGGGCTTTCTCAAGGAGTCTGTTCGCAAGCGATTAGAAGCGCAGGGCTGTCGAGCAAGTGTAACTAGTTTAATTCCATGTCCTGTGAGTGACCGTGTGCGCAATGGGCGTTGTAGCATCTTGTCATGAGACTCTGAGACCACTTCCAATGTTTCATTTTCATTTACCGCTACCTGCGTCCCCGGATGCCCACATTAGTAAAAATGATCGGAGTACTCATATTCTTTTTTTGGATACTGTTGGGAGGGTGGAAAAATAGACAATATGTACGATTCTGAAACATTGGAAGTGATCTCAGAGTACCAAACCTATTCACAGCCTTACACGCATCCCATGCGTGTGCACCACCGCTTCTCCCTGCCGCCCTTCTTGCCCACAAACGATTCTGCCGTTTGAGGAGCAGTCACTCCCAGGAGGCCTCCCACGTCTGCCCGTCTGCCTCCAGCAGCCTCCCGCGCAGCCAACCAGCACTGCGCATCATCATCACCAGCACCCCATTATCTACCGCCACCTGTGCCGCCCCATCGCCCTCCAGGTTGTGCACAGAGCACAGCCGCGCCGTGCTGGTCGCCTTCTTGCCGCGCTGCACGCAGGACACATGCAGCGCTGAAAAAACAACGAGAGAATATGGGGCTACACGCCCCGAGTAACAAACACATTAAGAAAATGATAAGTCCGCTCTACACGGTGGACAAGGACTTCAACCTAGGAACATCGGAAGACCTCCTGCAGGCGGCGAGAGGTCTAGACATCCGTAACATCACCTAAGGCACTTAATACCGCGTCTTGGAAGAAACCGCAGGGGGATATCAATGAGGATCCCACGATATACAATGGAAGGCAACTTGAATTAACACTAGCATAAAGGACGAATCACAGTCTCCAGCCCCCTTCTCTCCAACTCCCGGCCGAAGCAGCGCGCGCGGCCTCCCCGGAACCAGCTTCTCCGATAAAGAGGGAACTGGGAAAGGGGGAGGGGGTTGTCAGGGGTTAAGGTTGGGTAGTAGGGAGGAACACTAGCACACTGCCTCACGCCGCACGCGTAGCGGGGAATTTTAAGAAGATTTTTTTTACAAAAGTGAGCTTCTACAAAAGTATCCCGAAATAGACGGCGCCCCCGCCCCCCACTGTCTGGAAGCCGCGCGCGCCGAAGAGAGAGAGAGAGAGAGAGAGAGAGAGAGAGAGAGAGAGAGAGAAGGGAGAGGGAGAGGGAGAGGGGGGAGAAGAGAGAAGAGAAGGGAGAGAAGAGGAAGAAGAGAGAGAGGGAGAGGGAGAGAGAGAGGGGGGGGAGGGAGGGAGAGAGAGAGAGAGAGAAGGGAGAGGGAGATGAGAGGCGGAGAAGAGAGAAGAGAAGGGAGAGAAAAGAAAGAAGAGGGAGAGGGAGAGGGAGAGGGAGAGGGAGAGAGAGAGAGAGAGGGGATCGCTTCGCCACAGATCGAAGGGAGGGGAGGCCCGTATACTAAGATAAACCCTCCTGTCACGAGAGTTGCCTTGGCTGAGAGGAGAGGAGAGGAGAGGAGAGAGCGAGAGAGAGAGCGCGAGAGAGAGAGCGAGAGGGAGAGGAGGGAGAGAGAGTTGAAGGGGGGGCCGTGGAGAGAGATGGGGACTCAGCAGTCCCGCGACGCGGGCGAGGGCTCGCGCGAGCAGAAGGAGAAGAAGACGAAGAAGTACGAGGCGCCTCCGCCGACGCGCGTGGGTCGCAAGAAGAAGAAGGTGCGGCCCTGCCCCCGTTCCCCCTCCCCGGCGGAGAGCGGCAGAGAGAGAGAGAGAGGAAGGGGGAGAGGGGGGGGGGGGGGAGGCAAGGGGAGAGGGACGGGGAGGGAAGGGGAGGTGGCGGAGGGGCGGAGGGGGAGGGGGAGCGGGAAGGGGGAGGGAGGGGGAGAAGGGGGTGGGGGGGGGCAGGCAGGCGGAGAGAAGGAAGGAGAAGGAGGGAGGGACCAGTGCCATAAGCAGAGGGAGAGAGGAAGAAGGGAAGTAGGAGGAGGCGCGCTTTCTCCTTCGGTGGCCCCTCCTGCCCTTTCCCTCCCTCCCCGTTCGCCGGCCGGGCGACTGGCAGACGCCCGGAGAAGACGGCGAAACGAGGGAGGCAAGGGGGGAGCGCAGAAGAGCTTTCTACCTCCAGAGCTCTCGCTTATCGCGCCCCGCCCTCCCACTCCGCCACTTCTTCTCCCTCACGTGTTCTCTCGCTCGCTCGCTGGCTCCCCCAGCCTCCCTCTCTCTCCATATCGCTTTCTCTTCTT
>CM030943.1:3263921-3325584 GCA_018136815.1 Isochrysis galbana | reverse complement strand
CGCCTTGCTCTCCCACCCCCAGCTCTATGCGAGAGCGAGCGCGCGTTCCCCAACTTCTCCCCTCGCCTTTCTCCTTGCTCGTTCCGTCCTTCTGCCCTACACCCAGTCGCGCGCCTCCAGGGAGAGTGAGAGCCAACGGAGCCTCGCCCCTCCACGCGAGACCCCCGCATCCCTCTCTCTCCCCTTTCTCTACACCTCGGCCCGCCCCCCACGCCCACAGAAGTTTGACCCCGCGACGACCAACCGCACGCCCGCGGTGGTGCCCGCCACCAAGTGCAAGCTCCGATTACTCAAACTGGAGCGCGTCAAGGACTACCTGCTCATGGAGGAGGAGTTCGTCGCGCGGCAGGAGCAGGTGAACGCGGCCTGCAGCGGAGGGTGCGGCGCCCGGCGACCCAAGCTCACGCCTGCACGCCCGCGCCGTCGGCAGGTCAAGCCGCAGGAGGAGTCGGCGCAGCAGGAGCGCTCCAAGGTGGAGGACATCCGCGGCTCGCCCCTTGGCGTCGCCACCCTCGAGGAAATGGTCGACGACAACCACGCCATCATCTCGTCGTCCATCGGCCCCGAATACTACGTCAACATCATGTCTTTTGTCGACAAGGCACGCCGACCGCCGCGGGCTGCCCGCAGGACCGCCGCCCGTCGCTTGACCCTCCACCCGTGACCATCCCTTGACCGCCTCCAGGATCAACTGGAGCCGGGTTCCTCGCTACTCACCCACAACAAGGTCAACTCCGTCGTTGGCATCCTCGCAGACGAGGCGGACCCCATGGTGTCTGTGATGAAGGTCGACAAGGCACCCCTCGAGTCATACGCCGACATTGGAGGGCTGGAGACCCAGATCCAGGTGCTGACCGTCTCGCCCGCCCCGCTCGGCTCGCACCACCATTACCTTACTCCCCACCGGCTCTGCTCGCTCCGCAGGAGATCAAGGAGGCCGTTGAGCTGCCCCTCACCCACCCCGAGCTCTACGAGGACATCGGCATCCGGCCGCCCAAGGGCGTCATCCTCTATGGAGAGCCAGGTGGCACGCCCGCCGCGCACGCACTGCCAGGGGCCGTCCCCCGTGGCAGCCGCGCGTGGCGCGCCGACGCACCCGCCCTCGCACCCACCCGCAGGGACGGGCAAGACACTGCTTGCAAAGGCGGTCGCCAACCAGACGTCCGCAACCTTCCTCCGAGTCACGGGCTCGGAGCTCATCCAAAAATACCTGGGCGATGGGCCCAAGCTCGTGCGCGAGCTCTTCCGCGTCGCCGAGGAACAGGTGGCGCGCGCCCTCCGCCCATGCCCGTCGGAAGGAGCGCGACCCGCACGCCGCGCGTGGCACCTTACCGCTCTGCCCGTGCGCACGCGCAGGCGCCTTCCATCGTCTTCATCGACGAGATTGACGCCGTCGGCACCAAGCGGTGCGCCGCACGCCCCGCGCGCGTTCGGCGGACGGGCGACACTGACTGCGCGTGCGCTCTCGCCATGGCCAGCGACGTGGCTGGTCGCGACCGTGCGCGCCTCGCCACCCACCCACAGCCTGGCGCTCGGCCGGTAGGTACGACTCTACATCGGGTGGTGAGCGCGAGATCCAGCGCACGATGCTCGAGCTGCTGAATCAGCTCGACGGTTTCGACGCTCACGTGGACGTCAAGGTGGCGTGCTGCGCCCGGCAGCACCCCGACGTCGGTGCAGCTGTGCGCACACCGCGCCGACACCGACCAGCCGCCCGCCCCTCGCGCAGGTCATCATGGCCACCAACAAGATCGAGTCGCTCGACCCGGCGCTCATCCGCCCTGGTCGGATCGACCGCAAGATTGAGTTCCCCGCACCGGACCAAAAGACGCGCCGCCACATCTTCCAGATCCACACCTCGAAGATGAGCCTTTCAGACGACGTGAACCTCGAGGAATTTGTCATGTCCAAGGTAGGCCACCTCGGCCTTGCCGTCGGCGCGCGGGCCTGCCGCCGCTCGCACACGAAGCGCGCACGCGCCGAAGCCCGAAACGAGCCCCCTCCACCGCCCCTCTCGGCGCAGGACGAGCTGTCCGGAGCTGATATCAAGGCCATGTGCACAGAGGCGGGGCTCCTCGCGCTCCGCGAGCGGCGGATGAAGGTGTCGCAGGCCGAGTTCAAAAAGGCACGCGATTACGTCATGTACAAGAAGCACACCGGCGCCCCGGAGGGCCTCTACCTGTGATGTGCCCCCTGCTACAGGGTTGCTACTGATCCCGTTGTCTCTCCGTCGCGGCGGCCGCGGCTCGATGTGCGTGCCACCGGCGGCTTGTGGCGGGCTCCCGCCGTGTGGGCTGACTGCCTCGGATGGCGCGCATGGGAGTGCCCTTGTGGCCACAAGGATGTGGCGTCCATCATGGTGGCGCGCACGGTAGGCGGGCTTTTTCGAGGAGGGGTGGGGTGAGCGTGGTAGTAGCACATTTGGTCGTTGTGTTCGGTTCGAATTTCCAACTAACTTGATAGTTGGTTGCAATGTCAACTAACTTTATAGGTGGTTGCAACTAAGTTTATACTTTGTTCAGGATGGGGGAGCGCCTCGCGCCCTCCCTCTGCCAGGCTCCAGTTCCTCTCTCGGGAGATTGTCGGTCATCCCGGTGTCCGAGCCGTCTGTGACCCTCTGCTCGATGACCGTTCTGTGACTGGTGAGGTGGTGATGGAGTGAATGTGCTTGTGGATGTGTGAGTTGCTTGTGGCTGTGGCTGTGGTGAGGCTTGGCCAATGTGGTGCGCGGAGGGAGAGGGAGAGCGCGATGGCGGTGAAGAGGCGGTTTCACAAGTCTTGTTACATGGCGTGAGAGCGGGGTCGAAGGGCATGGCAGCAAGCGGGACGAGGTGGAGCACACGGGGGACAGACACGGAGAGGGTGCTTCCGAGCGAGCGCGCCAGAAACAAAAGACGGACAAGAGAGGAGAACGACCGGGGGAAAAGAACACGGGAAACTCTAGGAACAAGGGAGAGACTAATGAAACGAGGGGGGGGGGGCGGATGCTGGAGGGGCGAAGCGCGGAGCGGGCGCACGGGACTCCGAGCCTCGTCGGTCAAGGAAACAAAAGGAACCGCTGGGGTTGCATGGGAGGAGAGGAAGGAAGGGATCCCGGCTGGAGCTGCATGCGAGGGAACCGGGGAAGGGGGGCGGGAGGAGAGACACGCTCTATGAATAGAGTGTGTCGGAGACGCCCCCCCTTGCATGCGAGGGAGCACGTTCTAAGAATAGACCTACGAGGAGATCCGCGCCCCAGCCTTCAAGTTCTGCGAACACATGGAGGAGGGCATGAGCGGCGCCATCCTGGCGAAGCTGCTCGTCACAGCATCTGGCATGGGCCGTGGATGTGGAGACTTCCGCGTGGATCTGGCCAAGGAACGCTACCCGTCGATGTGGGCACTCATCAAGCCTTACATGGGCCGTTGGTGCAAGGCAAACCTCATGCTCGTTGGCGACTACTCCGACGAGTACGACAGGCTCCCCAAGACCAAGTACATTGGAGACGAGGCCGCCGTCGCGTACCTCTGCATGGAATATATCATGGCTGAAACGAATCCCATGGTGCAAGTGCACCGAGCAGCTGGCAAACTCTACATGGAGAACAAGAAGGCCGCCCTCGCACGCGTCACGGACCTCGCCACCCAAGATCAGCCAAGCGACACCGTCGCCTGCCAGCAGAATGACGAGGAAGAGGGATGTGAGAAAAAGACGAAGAAGATGAAAACTCAGCACGCGTAGCTGGGGGTATAATAGACCAAAATGAAAACAAATAACCTGACAATTATAATATTGAGCCTTGTGTATATACCAAAAAGAAAACAAATAACCTGGCCCTCTTTTGACGGAACGCGACTTGCGACTTTCCCATGCGTCCAAGCGAAGCTTTTGACCGAGGACGAGAACGAGAGAATTATAACGATAAATGCCGAATGGCGAAGAGAAGAGCGGCAAGCCTAACGAGTGTCGATTCGCGAATGCGACACGCCCGCCGCTCTCGCCCGCCCCCACCCCCCCCTTTCGAACAGCAAATCACCCGGCAGCGAGGGGCATTACATTCCTCAATCCACAGGAAACGTAGCCCACACGCCGCCCGTCACCACCTGATTGGACGCCCCTCAATGTCAGTGTCAGTGTTTGACCCCAAGCCGCCAAAGATCATGTGCTCCCTGCCTGCGGAGCTGTAGCCATCAGTACTACCGTGCCAACCGCCAACTGTCGACTCGCCGTCCGCCGCCACTCGATGTGCCCTTGCCGGATGAGGCACCCCTCGTTGCGACAGCTCGGCCTAAGTAAGCTCGGCCACGCTACCACGTTCATGCGACTAGGAGTTACGATTAGGTATTAGGATGCTTGCGTACAACGATCCCGGGATGCCGACCACGAGGGGTACACGAGCCACCGCGGACACACCGCCAAGAGTTCCGCTATAATCCTCGACTCCGCGCATGGAGACGTGAGACGTCAGAGACGGGACTAGCTAGGGTAGGTGAAACCTGCCAAGAAGCATTCACTACTTCCAAGACGGAGACAACACAAAGTTTGACGGAACTATTTGTCGTGGTGGGCTGCATGCCGATGTCAAGGTTTGAAGGGAGTGATGTTGCTTGTGCTACAGGCCTAAGGCTGAAGGGGTGCGATTGATGTCTGGCTAGCCAACTTGAGTGTCAGAACATCAAGGCTTGTGAGAGAGCGTGAATCAAAGCTATTACTCACTCTATGACAATTCGGTTGTTTTGATTGTTTTCCGGCGTGCCGGATTGGTCGTGCTCAGCAACTCGTCGTGGTCTCACGACACGCTCAGCCCCCGAGTACGAAAAGGCATGTCTTCCTGCACTTGGTAAGGTGGTCTGTTGCTGCATATAAGCCGGACGTTTGCTCCCCGCTACTTGCGATCTCTTGGATGGGCTTTGCCCCGCCTTGCCATCGACCCAAATATGGATTGAGTGGTTGAGCTGCACGTCTATTTGTCGGCTGAAAGCCTCATGTGCTTGCAAGAGAGCAACATGCTTTTCAAGGGCCGCTATCGCTGTATGCGGAACACATTTTGAGTCGTGCTGGCGATCGTGAAGAAAGGCTTTGAAGAGTGACTTTAGCCCCTTCACCCCAACTCCTAGCCTTTGGCTGTGAGCTTTTCTTACATCGTGCTTAACGACTAAGACTTGTCGTTCGTGAGAAACAGGCAGGGGCTTATGTGGATCCATCATGTCAGTCCAGCTCATGCCATGCGTTTCGTGCAACATCTCGTGCTTCCGCTGTGGAGTGGGCGGCGAAAGCGTCTTACAAACGGCAGAGACGAGTGGTCCTCCACGCAGCCATTCATCAGATTGTTCAAGCACCCATTTGAACAACTGCAGAAGGAACGAGGCAGATTCTAGCTCGTTCGCCGTAAAGAAGAGGTGAAAGTCATGACGCCGCTGCATCTCCTGCAGAAAGCTGGTGAGATTTCCGCCAAAGTTGATGAGCGCCTTTGTCGTCCGGTTGTCGGTTTCCTTTGGAGCGGCTCCCTCGATGAGCAAGATCCTCTTGCACGACTCCCCCCCAAAATGCTTGACCATGGCGTAGGCTTGGCGTGGCATGCGGGGATTGTCTTCTGTGAGGGAATCTTGCAGATCCTGCCAAGTCTTACGTTCGACGATGAGGGGCACGAATCGGGCCTCGTTAGAGCCCGGCTCTTTGATCTGCCATGCGTAATCCCCGACGGGCAGTTCGAGCATCTTGCATGGCATGTCGAGAATTTCACACCACCTGAAACATCAATCCGATAGCGGGCGAGAGGAAAAGCATCACAAGGACCAGATCAAAGCTTCCGTCGCGCCCGCGCCTTGCGCAAGATGCGCTGTGTCACATGCAGTGGGATCGCCACACACCATGTGATCATGTCCTCAACTTTGTGCTCGTTCTCATCTACAAGCAGAGTCGGCTTGAGGTTGCTCGTGCACGAACTGTGGCGCCTCGCAGACTTGGCGGCGAAGGACTGACAGATGGCCTTTTGCAACAGCTGTTGGAAGTCGAAGCAGCCTCGCGCAATCTCTTCTGCTGGTGGAAGCAGGCATACCTTCCCATTCGCACTGACGTCGATGTACTTCTCGTGCGCGAGCCAGTGTTGCGCGAGCACGCTGCGCTTGATCTGCGTGTACGCTTGAAGCGAGAGAGCATACCGACAGGCGAGCTTCTTCAGCTCTTCAAGATCGACGGACAACGCCGGCTTCTCCGGGTGCTGGAGCTGGAGCTGGAGTGCTGCTAACACGCAGTACTCGATGTCACCCGGCCCAAACTGCCCAGATCTCTGGCCAGTGGAGGCACTGCTCGAGGCTGGGGCCATCTCTCGCGCGAGAGCTGGCCGCACAGGTAGGTTCGCACGCACACAGACCTACCAGCGGCTACAAGTAGGTGGTACAAAAAATAGTCGAACGCGAACGCAACTCAAACTTTTTGACCGTTTGAACATAGTCAACTACCTACTACTCCCTTGACCCCCAAAGTGAACACTGTGGAAAACACTGACAATTTTCCTCGCGCGGCGCTCAACACCTCTCGCGGCTGCGCCGCGAACACACCCAACCCACGGCGCGCGCCAATGAACACCCGTCAACTACATACTCACCCCCCCTAAAAAAGGGAACGCGCGTACTATTTTTACCACCTACTTGTAAGCTGCGAGGCTGGGGACCGACGGGCTTCGGGCTGAGAGAGGTCGTCGGAGCCGACGAGAGAGTCGACTCGGGAGGAGTCTCTGCCATGGTCCGGAAACAGAATCCCCTTTCAATCCCCCAAAATAGAAAATAGCAAGTGCCGGCTCTGGAACGGCCCATCCTAGATGGGAAATACACGTATTTACCGTATTTGGCCAGAGATCAAATACATAGATGTATTTGGCTGTATTTGAAGCGCGTCCTGGGTTGCAGGTCTCGAACGTATTGGATATGTATTTGGCCGCAGGCCAAATGCGGCCAAATACAAATACATCGGTATTTGGCTGTATAGTACGGGTATGGGTGTACGGTTGAAGGGGCGCAACGAAGACTACCGGTAGTCTTAACAAATCTATCTGAGCATTAGTACCACTACTCTCACTAGCCCGGTACTAACACGACAGCCCTCAGCGCACCTGCCCGTACACCTTGGCGCGTGCTGTTGTCACAAATACATACTCCTATGCACCCTTCCACATCTCCCCCCTCGCAGGCCCCCGGCTCCCATTCTAACTCCCCACAAGTTAAAATGAGGGAAAACCCATTGAGGCGGTCCGGTCGACGCCGGCCGACTCTCCGGGAAAAAGCACCGGGGGGGGGGGGAGGAGCCTCTCGTCAAAAAAGGAGAACGGCCCTTACAGCTCGCGCCGCGAGCGGTCCTCGAAGAAATAAATGACTGCGCCCCCCGATATCTGCCACAGGGACGTCTTGAGCCACTCCCTTCTTCTCGCCTCTCCTGTCGCCAGCCGCCCCCCTTCGCCCGTTTGCTAACGCAAACGGGGCTCGTTTCTCACCACACTCCATCGGGGGGGGTGCAAATCCCCCCTCTCCCTCGTTCCATTCTCTTCCGCCCCGGTCCCTGCGGCGCGTCGCCATGCGGCGCGCCATGGCCTGCTCTCAGAGGTCCTTCAGGGGCGCCCAGAGGGCCAGCAGGGCCAGCTCAGGGGGCAGTGGAGGCTGGGGCTCAGCCCCTGGCCCCCCCTGCCTCTCCCTCGCTCGCCTCGCTGGCCTTGGGTGCCGCCCTGAGGCCCCTGTCTGCCTGGCGACCAGGGGTGGGGGGGGGAGTCAGTACGAGAGCAGGCCCATGCGGGCCTGGGAGTGCGGCTCGCGGCCCGCGCCCACTAGGGGTCTGGGCTGATTTGATGAGTGCCCTGCCCCTGCCAGAGGGCAGGGGCTGGGGTTGAATGTACGGGCCCACCCCGGGGGGTGTCCGCGATGGAAAGAGGGGGGCGCGAGGCCCCCATTGACCCCCACTTATAAAAGTAGGTTGACTACCGGTAGTCTTAAAGACAACGACTTCACCTTGTCATAACTAGGTCAAATTAGCACCCTGATCTGTATTTTTTGGGCCCAGGCAGCTAATATGGTCACTATCTAATAGGCCCCTAGCATAAATAATAAAAGATTTCGAACGCGAAATTCGATTTTTTGTATACAAATATTGAAGACTACAGAAATTGACGTTGAACGACTCGCGGGCAGATTCACACAGACAGACTCACAGGGCAGCTGAGACGCCGGGCCCGGTGGATTGGGGCCCTCACAAGCACTCCCGATAGACTCGCCGCGAAGGTCCACCTGACCGCGACGAAATCACGCTCGCTATCGGCATCTGAAGTCGGGCTCCAGACGCCCTTTCGCGCGCTGCCAACGCGACCCGCAGTGGGGGGTCTCAAGTCCAGGTTCGCAGATTTTGGTCTCGAAATTTGCGATTCGAATTTTGTTTTTGCTGTTACTATAATTGTTGGCTCGTTTAAGGTAATAAACCGGCATGACTTCGACTTCTCGTTCTGCAGTCGCTCTGCGAGACTCTCTCTCTCTCTCTCTCCGTCCGCCTCTCCTCGGCCGACGGCAGGAAGATTCGTCCAAAACATTCTCCGGTCCCAAGATATCTCGTGGGGGGTCTCTCTGCGCTCCGCGAGGGAAAGGACGCGATCTCGCTCCGAGATTGGCCTCGCGCCCTCCCACGCTGCCCCGCCGTGCCCTCGGTCCCTCGCCCCCCCCGCGGCAGGTTCTTCCTCTCGGCGTGCCATCCGTCGCCTCCGGCCGTTATATTATTCCCCCCCCCGCGCGAGGTTCTTCTCCTCCGCGCGCGGTTCGTTTCCTCCGGCCGTCGTTCGTTCCCCCCCCCCGCGCGCTGTTTCCCCCCCCCTCGCTTCGATTCCTCTCGCGATTCCTTCGATGATTGCCTCCATCTCGTCCGTTCTTCTTCGCGATTCTCGCGGAGGGGGCACCGATGTTTAACGTTAGTTTCGCCGCGTTTTCGGTGAAAGAAAGGAAGAACGAATGGCACGCGCCTCGCGTCTCGCGTCTTGTTTCGTCGCCCCTTGCTCGTTGCTTGTCTAGAAGGTCTCTCCGCACATCGCCTTCTTCCCCCGGCGCGATTTTGGATCTCTCCTCGACCCTCCGCGTTGGCTTCAGCGGACGAGTTTCACTTTAACGATAGTTCGAACCCTTCGTTTGCGTAGTTTGGCGCTCTCTTTCCGTATTTCTTCGCGCATGACGAGCGATCGCGACCTCAGCCTTCGCCGCACGGGGAGGGTTTGTTTATCGTATGATTCCGGAGTGTTTACGTTAGTTTTCCGAGCCCAAGGTCGTTGGGGTTTGGGTTTCTTGTGAGTGTTTTTGTAGCCACTTCGTCGAGTCCCATCGTGTTCCCAAGCGAGTCCCCCCGAGTTCCCGAGTCTATACCCCGAGTCAACGAGTCAATACAAGCCAAGCACGCGCCTGAGCCACCCCCAGTCGCCTGCCACTACCTCCCACAAGCCTCCTTCCACACTTCCGCGCCCTCCGTGCGTCGTGCGTCGTGCGTCGATCACCATGCCCGTAGCCACCCCCGAGGAAAGCTCCATGAGCTCCCCGCAAGAACCGCATTCCGCGCTAGCTGCCGGCGCGCCCTCGCAAGCGCCAACAAGCAAACGATAGGCTCACTCGTCAAGCATCGGAATCTTCGGAGTCAATTACCTCCTCGTATCTCGATGTGGGCGTGCCTCACGCCGACGAATTGCGTCAAGCGCTCTCTACCGACGAGCTCGCTAGCTCGATCCTTGCTGAATTCGAGTCGATCCTTTCGAAAGCTCAATCTTCGATCACCGCCGGTCCGGTCTCTGTTCCTGACTCTAGCTCCTCGTCGAAGAAAAGTTCCCGATTCCTCCTTCGCGATGGCCTACTCTACTGCCGCTCCTCAGAAGCGGAAGAGGCTCCTCTTCGTTTATACATTCCGGAGTCCCTTCGTGACACGTACCTCCGCGCCTACCATGACCACCTTGGTCACCCAGGTGCGACAAGGATGTCTACCCTACTTCGTACTCGAGTGTACTGGCCTGGCATGTCCGCCTCTGTATCGGAATACGTTCGAGAGTGCCCCCCCCGCGCGAGGTTCTTCTCCTCCGCGCGCGGTTCGTTTCCTCCGGCCGTCGTTCGTCCCCCCCCCCGCGCGCTGTTTCCCCCCCCTCGCTTCGATTCCTCTCGCGATTCCTTCGATGATTGCCTCCATCTCGTCCGTTCTTCTTCGCGATTCTCGCGGAGGGGGCACCGATGTTTAACGTTAGTTTCGCCGTGTTTTCGGTGAAAGAAAGGAAGAACGAATGGCACGCGCCTCGCGTCTCGCGTCTTGTTTCGTCGCCCCTTGCTCGTTGCTTGTCTAGAAGGTCTCTCCGCACATCGCCTTCTTCCCCCGGCGCGATTTTGGATCTCTCCTCGACCCTCCGCGTTGGCTTCAGCGGACGAGTTTCACTTTAACGATAGTTCGAACCCTTCGTTTGCGTAGTTTGGCGCTCTCTTTCCGTATTTCTTCGCGCATGACGAGCGATCGCGACCTCAGCCTTCGCCGCACGGGGAGGGTTTGTTTATCGTATGATTCCGGAGTGTTTACGTTAGTTTTCTGAGCCCAAGGTCGTTGGGGTTTGGGTTTCTTGTGAGTGTTTTTGTAGCCACTTCGTCGAGTCCCATCGTGTTCCCAAGCGAGCCCCCCCGAGTTCCCGAGTCTATACCCCGAGTCAACGAGTCAATACAAGCCAAGCACGCGCCTGAGCCACCCCCAGTCGCCTGCCACCACCTCCCACAAGCCTCCTTCCACACTTCCGCGCCCTCCGTGCGTCGTGCGTCGTGCGTCGATCACCATGCCCGTAGCCACCCCCGAGGAAAGCTCCATGAGCTCCCCGCAAGAACCGCATTCCGCGCTAGCTGCCGGCGCGCCCTCGCAGGCAATCTCCAAGAGTGAGATGAGCCTTGCTCTGACATCGGGAGGGACGGCCGTCTATGATGGCCCCCGAAGGTTTACAGTTTACACTCTAACTCTCGTAGATCTCTCCGCCCCCACGCCTCTAAGTCTAAGTCTGGCCATAAGGGTACCCGGGAGAGTCGACGTCACGCTAAGCGCCACGCCACTCCTCCCGCGGACCCAGCCCTGTCTGATGAGCCGGACATTCTTGAACAATGGCTACGACACTATGGGCGCCACGGCAAGGCCTACTCCGACTCCGCTAATGCCCCACTCGAATACCAGGTGATGGCGGCCCGTGAGGTCCCCTCTGGTGAGTCCTGGCATGCCCGCATCATCTATACGACTCGCACTCTTACGAAATGGGTGCGCGCTCGTACGTTCGTCCGCACTAAGGGCGGCACTCGCGATGCTAAGTCTAGCCTCGAGAGCCTGCAATCGCTACGCTTCCCCGCCGACCTTCGCTCTACCGATCCGAACAAGGCTGCTCGTGAGTTCCTCCATCGTTATCCTCCCTTCTAAGGCATCTATGTCGTGTTCGTTCATTGGGCGAGTTTCCAGCGCTCCTTCGAGTTCGTGGTCTCTTGTGCTGCGACGTTCTTGGTATAGCCAAACGTAGTATTTGCGGAGTTCGCTCCGTATTTCTGTGTCGTCTGCCGTCGTGCTCCTCGTGTCGTCTCCGGGAGCGTTCCAGTCGCCTGTGACGAATAGTTCTGGGATCGCGCTGGTAGAGGTGCGTAGATGATGCTCGCTCTCTCTCTCTGTCTCTCGCGACGTGTTTGAGTTACCGGCGATGTGGGGTCTCGGTTATTTCATGTTTTGCTTGGTTTGGGTGAATGATTCTAGTGTGTTCGTGAGTCGGTGTC
The DNA here is from genome assembly GCA_018136815.1 of Isochrysis galbana. Classification (NCBI taxonomy): domain Eukaryota; phylum Haptophyta; order Isochrysidales; family Isochrysidaceae; genus Isochrysis; species Isochrysis galbana. The sequence goes on along the minus strand of CM030943.1, from coordinate 3,313,822 downwards.
GCAGCATCATTGGATCCGACGTCCTGTCGTCAGTCGTCATCCGTCGCTCTCGCTCTCGTAACACTCGTACCCTACAAACTCTCCTTGCCTCACCAGCCCCTGCCAACACAGCCCTCCTCTCACTCACCCTCGCCTCTCGCCTCTCGCTCGATGTCGCTCTCGCCGCCGTCCTCGCCCTCGCTCAAGCCCGCCTGCCCGCCTTCCTCTGCTGACGGGCCTCAGCCCGTCAGCGTCTCCGAAGTCGTCTCCTCCGCCGCGCCTGCCGCCGGTCTGCCTCCTTCCTCATTGCCCTCAGGCCCTATGGGCCATCCCAATTCGTCATCGCGCTGGCAATCTCGCGCGCCCAAGTTCGCGCCAAGGTTCGCGCCGCGGCAACTTTTCGCACCTTTTTGACATGAAAACTCGTCTCATTTCTTTTGTTTTTGTTTTGTTTTTATCTTTATCAAGCTCATGCTGTCCTCGCTCCCATCTCCATCTCCCATCGCATCTGGCATCTATGGTCTATGGTCTGTGGCATCTGGCATACGCCCCAGTGTACCCGCAGCATGCAACATGTCTCGATCATTCGAATTGCATGTTGTAACCCCCTCTAAGAGACATCTCCCTGGATCCTGAGTTTTGGAACGGAGGTAGTATTTCTCCTCTAGCCTCTAGGGTAAAGCACCTGGGTATGAGTACTTCGGCCCGGGCAGTAAAGAGTAAAGAGTTGAAGAGATACCGCTGGGGGAGGGCGGAGGGGGCAAGGCGGCGGGGGGCCTTCTTTACGGTTAGTATTCTCGCGAAGGCGGGAAACCCGCCGCCGCCGCCGACGGGTGGGGCGGAGCTCTCTCTCTCTCTCTCTCTCTCTCTCTTCTCTTCTCTTCTCTCTTCTCTCTCTTCTCTTCTCTCTTCTCTCTCTTCTCTTCTCTTCTGTCTCTTCCCTCTCTCTCTTCTCTCTTCTCTCTTTTTTCTCTCTCCCCGTCCCTTTTCTTCTCTCTCTAATATTCCCTCTCTCTCTCTCCGTCTCTCTCCGCCCCTCTCTTCTCTCTCCTCTCTCCATTTTCTCTCTCCTCCTCGCCCTCTCTTCTTCTTCTCCCGAGAGGAAAGTACTAGCCCTGGTCCCCTCCCCCTCTATCTCTCTTCTCTCTCTCTCTCTCTCTCTCTCTCTCTCTCTCTCTCTCTCTTCTCTCTCTTCTCTCTCTCTCTCTCTCTCTCTCTCTCTCTTCTCTCTCTTCTCTCTATTTCTTCCTCTCCATCGGGCGGCCCACGAGAGAGAGAGAGAGCGAGCTCTCTCTCCCTCTTCCACTCCCCCCAAAGTCTTTTTACCGTAGTTTCGTACGTGAGTTCAAAGGTTCTCAGTGCGGTCATTTCTCCCTCTCTCTCGCGAGGCCCCCCCCCCTCCCTCCCCCCCCCTTTTCTCATCTCCTCGCGGCGCAGTTTCACATCTCCTTCACCGCATCTGGACCCCAACTCAACCTCTCTCTCTCTCTCTCTCTCTCTCTCTCTCTCTCTCTCTCTCCGCGATGAACGACGGCGACAGGTGCCAAACCCTCTCCCCTTCCCTCCACCCCCCCTCTCCGTGCTCTCTGGCCGCCGGCCTCCGCCAGCTTTCGCCCTCTCCCCCCATCCCCTCCTCGCCCTCCCCCCCCCCCCTCCCTCCCTCCCTCCCCCTCCCTCTCTTCCCCTCCCTCTCTCCCTCCCCGCCGCCCGCTCGTCGTCTTCTCTCTCTCTCCACCCCCCCTCCCTCTCCATCCCTCTCTCCCTCCCTCTCTCCCCCCTCCCGCAATCACCAACACCAATCCCCCGCCCCCTTCACCTTCCCTTCCCGCCCCTTCCTGCCACCCCCTTCTCCCCTCGCCTCCTCGCCCCTTTTTCACCTACGCTCTCCCCCCCTCGCCCCCCCCGTCCCTTCCTCTCCCTCCCCCACCTTCAGCGTGGACCTCGACGCTCTGCGTGCTTGCTTCCCCTCAATCTTCGACAACTTCTCAGACGTGCCCGAATGGAGGATTCTCGCAGCGCTCGAGTCAGCCCAGATGGACGAGGCAAAAGCGATCCGCAACCTGAAGGCCAAGCGCAAGGCGAGCCCCCTGGCCCCGTGTCTCACGACCGCGCCTTTTCCTCAGGCCGCAACCACCATACACCACACCACGCCTCCACGCCGTCGCCCGCGCCTGCGCACGTCCGCGCCGCAACCGAGCGCCACGTGGTCCCCCAACCCGCTCGGCCCGTCGCCGCAGGCCGTGAAGGAGCTGGGGATGGACATCGAACAGGCTGAGCGCAATGAGCTGCGCACCTTTGTCGAGAAGCGTGACAGTGTCGTGCAGGTGCGCCCAGTGAGCCGCACCGGAGAGCCGCGGACAGTGAACCCACGCCGCCCGCCTCGGCCTTGCCCGCACGCAGCGCGAGGTCAAGCTGATGAACGAGGCGCGCGCTAAGGAGGAGGCGGCGCGCCGGCTGCGGATGAGTGCGGGCGAGCTCTCAGTCGAGCTGGCACAGAACGAGGCGGCCTATCTGTCAGCGGATGCGACGCGCGAGAAGCTGAGCCAGAAGGTGTGCTGCTTCGGCGCGCACTCCGCGTGCAGCGGGCGCGGCGTGCCTGACCACCGATCTCCCGGAGGCGGTGGCGGGGCACGCGCCCGCAGCCCCGCCGGCGCCTCCGCGAAAGCGTTGCCGCTGCGAGCGGCAGTCCTCAATTTGAACGTCCCAACCCCCTCGCCTGCGGGGCACAGGTCATGATCCGAGACGCTTCTGACACGGCCGTTCCGGAAGCGGAGGCCCTACGATTGACGGCCGAGGCCGCCGGGGAGGCGCCAGACGACGCCGAGGCGGCCGCCGCGAACGAGTCTGGCAACGGCGACCAGCCTACCGCTGACACTGCTGGCGATCAGCAGCCCGAGGCCCAAGCCGGCGCCGTCGGTGAAGCGGATGGGGCGGCCGGGCCGGCGCCGCCGTTGCCGCTCCGCCAGTTGGACGACTTCTTCTTGTACGACGAGAATGGGCAGGCGGTTCGGCTGGAGGTGATCAGCGTGCTCGGCGCCCCTACGGTCATAGGGCTGGTGCCGCGAGACTCATCTCTCTTTGCCGTGGCTGGCAGGTCCTGGAAGAGCGGCGCGCCTCTAAGATCTTTGTCGCCGGCTTTGTGGGCGCCAATTGGAACACCCTCGATGAGCAGGCGAGCGCATGTGGCATCGCCGTCCGCGGCCGAGCCCTTCCCCGATGCTACCGTGCGTGTCCCCGCTGGCGTATCAGCTCGCTCTCCTGTGGTGGGTGCTGCAGCGTCCCATTGCGTGCACGTTCGATGCTCGCATCGCTTTGCGCACAGGATGACTACGACAGCGAGGGCGCCAGCTTCTATGTCCAGCGCCTCGGCCCGTTCGAGCGCTACACCGTCTCCGGGTACTCTCTCCAAGACGCCTCCATTTTCCCCAAGCCTGGGCTCTTCTTGAGCACCGAGTCTGCTGAGTGAGGCCGCCACCTGCTTGCCAGCCCTGCCGGCGGCGTGAGCCAACGCCGCACGGTTGCAGCGCGCACCAATCGAGATGCTCGCGCGCCCCAGCCCCGACCGAGCCGTCTGTGAACAGCCGCGCCTCCCCCAACCTCTCCGACCAGATACGAGCTTGGCCGTCCCTCGGCGGAGTACGCGCCCTTTTTCGCACCCGTTGTGGAAAAAGTGGAGCTCTGCACACGACTGGTGCGCTGCCCGGTGCATCCTAGCGCAGCGAGCGGAGGCGACGCTCGGTCACCTCGAGCCCGTTCTCGGAGACATCAGGGAGCAGCGACGAGTGAATGCGAGAGGCTCGATTCGGTCGCAGGCCTCGCGATGCGTAGGGGCTCGCACGCATCGTGCCGGGAGGCGTGCCGAGTGCGCCCACGCGTGTCGCACACACGTCTCACTTGTTTGCTTCATTGCACTCGCATGCAGGTGCGTTCGCTCGAGCGCAACCCCTCGCAGACCAAGGAGGAGCTCCTCGCCTCGATTGCACTCTGCACCGACTCGCCACTCCAGTTTGATGAGGAGCAAGTGTTGGGCCACTCCAAGTGCGCCATGCGCGGCATCCGCACGGCCCGCGCACGCGGCCCGCGAACTTGTCGTCCGTGCGCCGGCACCCGTGGTGGAGGGGCTATGTGCACCCGTGTTGGAGGGGCTACGTCGGCTCACAATGCCCAAGGCATTCCGGAACTCCGATTCGCGAGGCCGAGCTACTTCATGATTCTCCTCCCACTCAACTGTTGCAGGTTCATCCTCAATCAAATGCTCTCATACGACGCCGGCGCCACCCGGGACGACCTTCGGATTACACAATGCGCGGCGGTGCGTTGCCTGGCCACCGCACTTGCCATGCGCACTCCGACTGCCGCTAGGGCGTCGCCTGAGCGTCCATCCGCCATGCGACGGCGTCTAAACCTATACGAGAGGCTCACCCGGACCTGACCACCCCGCGCGGCAGGTCAAAGAACTCTTCGCTCAGTCGGGCTTGCCTTTCCGCCCCGCACGCAGCAAGCGTGCTACCTCCTTGGTAGACCTGAGCACAGTCCGCACTTCCGGTGAGTCGCCTGCCCGAGGCCGGTGGATGTGGCCTGTAGCTGGGAAACTGACGGGATGGCTTTGATGCGCCAGTTCCCGAGAGGCTACACGAGGTGGCCGCCCGTTGCGTGAGAGCCGCATCAGAGCGCCTCGCACGACGTGTTGCCGCCCTCATGACACTCACTCGCACTCCACACCTCTCGCATGCACGCAGCGGTCAAGGTTGAGTGGAGTGGAGCGGGCAGGCTGCAGGCGAGCGGTCATATCGAGTACGACGCCGTACACGTCGATGGGAAGAAGATCTCCGTTGGCGATGCCGTCTACCTGCAGGTCCCAAGGCGCCGCGGCCTGAGCGTTTCGGCCGAGCGCTGCCTGCGGATGGCGTGCGCACGCCCCGGGTGCAGCGGCCCGATCAGTCGTTGACGCACGTAGCGCTCCGCGCTAGGGCGTCACCTGTGCCACCCTTAACCGCCGTTCTCGCCCCAACCGCAGCCCTTCATCATGAACCCCAGCAACGAGGCGCCCCACGTCGTCAAGGTCGAGGGGCTAATGGCGGAGGCCAACGGTCAAGGGCGCCTCCTCTGCCGCGCACGTCGGCTGTGGAGGCCCCGGGAAACCTTTGGCGGGACCATCGTTGGCGCCGCCTTCAAGGACGACGAGCTGCTCGAGGACCCCGACACCATTGACATCAAGGTCGCCGAGGTGTGCTCGAACGCACGCGGCCGCACCCACCACGCCGTGCATGGTGCCCGCTGCGCGAGCGCTCGCTTGCGTGAGGAACCACGCTGGTGGGTGGCCTTGTGCTGCTGGGAAGGCGGGTCCGGCACGCCCTCCCTTCTTCTTCCCGCCGTAAAGCCCGCTCACGTTCCCACCTACGAGCCCAGTCGCACTACGCGCCCTTTCCCTCTCCGCCTGCCACACGCAGCTGAAGGAGCCAGTGGCCATTGAAGGCCTCAATGCCACATCGGGCAAGCAGTGCAAGCTCTCGACGTCCGACTGGCAATATAGCAACCGCTGGGCCTCGTACAGCATCAAGCCGACCGCCTCACGCAAGCGGAAGCTTGCGCCATCCGCCGCCGCCGCAACTGATGGGAGCGACCGAAACGAGCTCAACGTGCTGGAGCTCTACTCCGGCAGGCAAGCCCGCCGCCACAGATCGCGTGCAAGCACTACGGCACGTGCGCACACGTCGCCGGAACTTGCGATCGGCGCAGCCCCTCGCAGGTGCCCGTCCCGCCGCGCGGCCTTGTTCCGACTTGCCTGCGTGACATGCCTGCCTCAACCTTGGCTCGTGCAGCGGTGGGCTGTCGTTCTCCGAGAAAGCTACGCCGGTCGGCGCGTCGCGCCTCAAGGCGCGCTGGTCATGCGAGTGGTGCAAGGAGGAGGCTGACACCTATCAGCTCAACCACCCGGATTGCATGGTATTTCATCTCGACTGCGAGGACTTCCTGAAGGTGCGGCGTGCTCATGAATCTGTTCTCGAGAGATTCGGAGCACCGCAACGTCGCCGCTGGCCATGCCGTGCGGCGCCGGCGGGTCGGGTACTTCCACCACCGGCTGAGTCTCGATGCCCATTCGTAGGTCTGCGCTAAGTGGGCGTCGATGATTGATAACAAGCCGAAGGCGGCCAAGTCTAAGAAGATGGACGGCAGCGACGGCATGGCCAAGGTAGGCGGCTTGGCATTAGTATCTGGCCAGCTCCGCGCCGCCGTCGTCAGCCAAGCCCAATGCGCCTCGCCTCCCACACCGCCGCCTCCCCCCGTTGCGCAGAACTGCAAGTTCAACAAGGTGACGGAGGTTCGCGGCAAGGACCATGTCCTAGAGTACCTATGCCATGCACCTGGCTCGAGGAAGCCGGAGTGGATCCGCCAGGAAGAGGTGCCAGACGATCTGATCAAGCAGTTCGTGATTGAGAACCGGTGCGCCCTCGGCGGCCCAGGGCACGCACGTTTCTCACGCAGATCCTTGCACATCTCTATGAGCATGAGGCTAAGGCACGGGCCTCGCCCTTGCGCCCGTCACACTGTATGCCTTTTGCCTGACCTCCATGGCACACTCGCACAAGTGTTGACGGGCACTGTCGCTCTTGACGCCGCTCCAGGAGTAAGCTGCCGCTACCGGAGAACGTAGACGCCGTCATGGGCGGTCCGCCGTGCCAGGGCGTCTCCGGGTTTAACCTATTCCGACACTCAGGTGTGGCGCGCTCGGTCCATCGTTGCTCTCTACCCCTGTCCCTCCGTATGTCGTTCGTGCCTTCACCTTGACGGCGAGCTCCTTCCACTCTCATCGGGCAGACCCCCTCGGCGACAACAAGAATCGGCAGACGATACACTTCACCCAAATGTGAGCCATCCCGTAGCACAGCGGAGAGTGCCGAGTGGGTCGGTGTCGCGCCAGCGGAGCGCACTACCACACGCCACGGCGCGGGTCTCGCGAGCACAGCGGTCCCACTGGCACGCAGCTTTCCATTCCATCCCTTGAGGCGGAGTTTTTAGTGGGCCGCCGCCGTAGGGGTCCGGAGGCCGAGGCGCAGCCCATCCGGCTCACCAGTGGCCGCCCCGTGGCTCACGCCGATCATGTGTGCGCCGAGTCCGGCTCAGGTGCCTCTTGCAGCAGCCTCGGTTCGTCATCATGGAGAACGTAGTTGGCATCCTCATGTTTGCCGACTCGCTCGTCATCAAGAAGTCGATGGAGGCATTCATCCAGGGGGATTATCAGGTACCACTCGCCTAGTCCGTGACCTCGACTTGTGAAGGGAGCCGCAGGCTCCGAGGCCGCCACAGAGTAGATTCCGCCGCTGGAGGCGGCGGGCAAGCCCGACTCGATGTTGCGCTCTCATGGACTGCGCGCGCAATCCCTCCCACTGGAGACAACTTGCCAGCATCCGGTCGCTGAATCGCGTCCGCTCCGCAGGTTCGCATCGGCGTGTGCGTCTCGGGAACCTTTGGCCTACCACAGAACCGAGCGCGCACCATCTTGTACGCCGCCCGACGTGACGAGATGCTGCCCGAGTACCCTGCACCTACGCACCGGCTGCCGCCAGTGCCCATCTCGATGATGACGACTTGGATGAGGACGCACCTGCTGAATGTACCCGACGCCACGGTGTCGGCCTCGCTGCAGCCGCCTCTTACCCTTCGGGATGCATTCCGGGATTTGCCATCGATCAAGGTGAACCCCCCCCCTCCCCTCCCCCCCCCTCCCCCTTCGGCCTCCCATCCACCCGATGTGCACACGCCTTCCCAGAGAGGGAGCCCTCCTCACTCAGGCGACCGCCGGCCGAGCCTCCCTTCTCCCGAATGACTTTGGGCGCATGCGCTCCTCGGCCGAGAAGGCGGAGCGGGAGCGCGCGAGGGGGCGGGCGGAGGCGAGGCTTGCCCGCAGCTCCTCCACTGAACCCCACCCACTCACCCTACGCGTGCGCGCGCTCACGCTTTCCGCCTTGCCTTGCTCCTCACCTGCTGTCTGCAGGCAAAACAACGCGACTTCCGGTCTAACCAAGAGAATCGGACGCCCAAGGAGGAGACGGCGACGCCCTATCGCGCAATCAAGTGCGCCGTGCCGAGCCCGCTATCGCTCTCGGCACTGGCGATGCCGAGCCCCGAACTTATGTTCGCGCCACACCCCTGATGGAAGGTATTCGGGCACCAATAGCTCGGGGGAGCGGGTGCAGCCAGTGAGCGACTTCCAGCGCGATGCGCGCAAGGGCTGTAAGGGCCTCGAGCTTCACGACCACGAGTCGCTCGTTCTCAACCTCGACGACCAGGTGCGGGGCGCTCTGCGAGCCGCCGCGTGTCGGCGCGCCCAGTTTGTGTTCGGCGAGACACCGGTGACCCTATGTGCACGTGGCAGCACCCCCGCCCTGGCCATGGGCCGCCACCATATCGTGCTGGTGATACGCATTTCATCGCATGGGTGATCCGCGGCATGGATGCCTCCGGCGCCACCCTCGTCATCCCCTTGCCTTTGGTACACTGGCAGGAGCGCGTCAATCTCATCCCTAAGGCCAAAGATAAGCTGCATGGCTGCTGGCGCGACCTGCCGGAGGGCAAGAAGACCTCCTCGGGCAAGCCGATCATCCCCGAGTACGCTTGCGCCGGGCTGTTGTCGTGCACCGCGTGCCTCAGCGCGGCCAGTCCGCCTTTGCGATTGCTGTTGGCGGCCTACGCGGCGTGCTGACCCTTGCCACACCGCTCACGGGTCTCCTCCTCCTCATGTGTCTGCGACAGTTATGCGCGCTCCTATAGACGCCCGAATGCTTGCTTCGGGCGCCTCGCCTGGGAAGACATCGTGCCGACGGTGGTGTGCCGGCCCGAGCCGCATAACCGGCCCATCATCCACCCGGACGAAGACCGGGTGCTCTCTATTCGTGAGAATGCGCGCATTCAGGGCTTCCCCGACTGGTACCGCTTCACCGGTTGTATCTACTCTCGCTACCGCCAGGTGCGTGGCCCACGCATGCGCGCCGCTCGAGCATAGCCTCCCCATGCCACGGTGTGTGACGCGCTCGTGCTCCTCGTGCTGACAGGTGGGCAATGCCGTCTCGCCGAAGCTGGCGATGGCGCTCGGCCGGCAGATCTTGCTCGCGGCCGATGCAAAGCCCGGAACCAAATGAAACAAACTGCAGGCGTAGCTGCGGCGTCGCCCCTGGCCGGACGTCGAGCCGCCGCCACCGTAGGGCGGGAGAGAAGGCCTCTGTTCTCTCTGACTGTTTGTCCGATGTGATGATGGAGCCCCACCCGCGGCTCAAATCGCACTTTCCACCGTCTCTTCTCTCAACATTGTTTCTGGCTGCTCGTGTCATGATTGCGAACTTTCACGCGAGTGGATGGCCCCCTCTATTTCTGTGAAGCTCGCTGTAGCCGCGAGCCTCACAACGCGCCCATCGCCCCTCTCCATCCCTCCCCATCTCTCCCTGGTCTCTCTCTCCTCTGCGAGGGGGCTTTTCCATTGCTCGTGAGGCGCGACGAACCGTCGGAGGTGAGAAGCGTGAATGGAAGTCTACTGGTTCCCCATGTCGAGTTTCCGTTGCCTTATCCTAGTGAGTTGAACGACATCTTCGACGCGCTGCCAATCGAGCTAACGAAGGTGGTTAGCCCCAATCCATTGAGTGTGCTTCTGTCTATTGAGTCCAAACAGACGGAATATACATTTACATGCGGCCCCAACACATCACATAACGAACGGGTTCGTGTTCGGTCGTTCGAAGGTTTGTCGGTGGTAGGGCGGTCAAACAGTGGTTAACAACTACTCACATGGCACAGCATGGTGGGGCTGCATTTTTGATCGTTCTCCAAAGCCCAAGTAAAATCTCATGGGGGGCTCACCTGTGCGCTAGGAAGATTTGCCCGAGGAAGCTCCGGATGAGGCGCCTCGTTGGGCTTAGGGCGCGTTAGGGCGTTAGGGTGTGGGTGGTTCCTCCCCCACGGTGGGGGAGGAGTGGAGAGAGGGGGAGGCTCGTGCCCCCCCATGGGTGAACCAAGTATAAACGTAATTCTAGCTATTAGCCAGGCAAACAGGGGGGGGGGGGGGTCTCCCAGGTGCTAGGCGGTGCTTTCTTCAAAAGAATTCCAGACCAGACTGGCGGTCGCCTTCAAGCGGGTTGCAGCCCAAGAATTGCAACAATGAAACCCCACGTCCCATCTGAACACACTTGTACAAGGCAGACTTATCAACCTATTGCCCCTTCATGTACGGATTTGAGCGCGTGCATGTGGCAAGTGCGCATGCTTCCCTCGAAGCGGATGCGCTGAACGGCTGCTCCTCCCAATACAGCCGACCCCTCCCTGCAAGGTGCCCCTCGGCTACTCCCTCGCGCAGACGGGTAACTTCCCTTCACCCTCGACCGGGCAGCACACCAGGCGGAGAAGCGCTATCGTTTGCGTCTTTTGGCCCCGAATCACGTACGGCAAGGCGTCGCGCTCCTCGCCAAGTGACCTCTGCGCCTCAAGACCTCACGGGTTCCCGAACCTCCACCCCCACCGGCCCTGCATGGCCCCAGAGCCTATGAGCACAGCTGGCTGCTTGCTGCTCGGCGTATCGTTCACCCACCCGCACCACACCACTTTGAGCGTTGTCGTCAACGTCGCCTGATCTCACACGATACGAGCAGCTGTCGGTCTCACGGCTTGAGCAAAGCAGCGAGAAGCAGCCAGATTGAAAAATCGAGAGAGCTGTCGCACGCATACACATAGTGCACACGTGTGACTACGGCACGCGGCGTGGCAATGCAGCACACATAGCCCATCACGCCGAAACCGGGGAGACGTGCGACATGTGTCCATTCCCCTAGGCTTCAGGTAGAAGCACTATCATCCAGTCCAAGCTTTGCCCTCATCTCCGCGAGCTCGCGCTGCTCCCGCTCAGTATCGAGACGTTTCTGCATCTTCGTCTGCTGATAATACAAAACCACCTGCGGAAACGGCAGAGAGCAGTGGGCGGGTGGGTGAAAGAGGGGGGGGGGGGGGGGGGGAGAGAGAGAGAGAGAGAGAGAGAGAGAGAGAGAGAGAGGAAAGAAAGAAGGGAGGGAGCGAGGTAGGGAGGGAAAGAGGGGGCGAGCGTGAGCCTTCCTCATCGCAGAGCAAGACCGTGAATACAACGAGCTCAGGGTCAGGAGCCCCCCCATCCCGCCTACCGACCTTCCCTTCTCTCTCGGCCACCCCACTCACCAGGTATCGCCCGCACACGTTGAATCCAGAGAGGTGGTCGACAGCGTTCTTCGCATCGTAAATGTCTTCGTACACGACAAACGCAGTCCCTCGTGTATCAGGAGCGCTGCCAAGCCGTACCTGGCGGAGGGCGCCAAACTTGCCAAAGATGTCATACATCTCCTCCGCAGAGATCTTAAACGGAAGGTTGCGCACGTACAGAGCACGGTTGACCTCGGGAGGAAGGCGCAGTGTGGCGCGCTGCCGCGCCGCCATCGCCAGCGCCGCGCGAGCCCCCCCCCCTTTTTTTTTTCTCCCCGCTTTTTTTTCTCCCCCCCTTTTTTTCTCCCTCCCTTTTTTTTTCTCCCCCCCCCCTTTTTCTCTCTCTGTTGCCCCGCTGGTATACTCATAGAGAGATAGAGTACTCTACTCTACTCCTTCTAAAAATAATCTGGATCCAGGCTACTACCGATAGCTGTAAAGGAGCACGTACTCACGGTACTGACTCACGACATCAGGCACTGTGTCGCATTTGCGAATCGACGCTCGTTAGGCTTCTCTTCGTCGTTCGGCATTATCGTTATAATTCTCTCGTTCTCGTTCTCGGTCAAATGCTTCGCTTGGACGCATAGGATCTTGGGTTGTGGAGAAAACTATTGTTATAGTTTGAACTATGGAGCGTGCCGCGACCGCTCCCGAGCCCCAGGCGACCCTCGCCACCGCGCCCCACCTGGGACGCCCCACGCCGCCTGAGGCGGCTCGTCAGAAAGCCCTCTCAGAGCCCATCCAACCCATCCAAACCACACCCGCGCAAGCGCGCGGGGTGGCGAGCACTGGCACCGAACAGGTTGCCACCATGGCTCTGCGCATCATGCAGGGGGTCTTGGAGACCCCCTCCAACAGTGGAAAACCCTCCCACCCCAAGAGCACCTCATGTGGGAGGGCAGCTCAGCTGCCCTCCCCATGGTGGAAACCTCTACCATCAGTGCACCCAACATGGGAGGGCACTTCACAACCATCAACCCCATACGGAGAGCACCCCATGCCTCTGTTTTCCAACTTGTTGACACAATTCTCGTCTTCACCCCACTCTTGTGGGCCACTAGTACCAATCACTCAGTGCCCTGCCTTGGGCCCTCTCTTAACACAAGACTCCCTCTCCCACTCCCCCTTCACACTTCAACCAACCCAAACGGCACGAACCCCCCCGCCCTCTGTTCAAAGCACCAAATATTTCAATTCAAGACACATGTTGATACACTTTTCGTTTTCACCCCACCCTTGTGGGCCACAAGTACCTACAACTCAGTGCCCTGCCTTGGGCCCTCTTTCAACACTTCACTCCATCTCCCACTCCCTCATCCCACTACAACCAACCCAAGAAGCACAGACCCCCTCGCCCTCGGATTCAAACACCAAAAATTTCGACTCAAGACCAGAGGGAGGACATGTTTTGAGGCGGCGTCGCTGCCCATGCCTAGCGCAAGGGTATAGCGCCCCCACTCAAACATCTCCTTCCCCAAAGCTCCTCTTTGAGGAGTTGCTCCTCACCCTCCCATTAGGCCCCCTTGCCTGCGAGACCAAAACAGGATCCTGGCGTGGGGGGCTGCTTGAGTGTGGAGGGAGGGGTACACCCATTGCCTCCGCAGCCGCCCATGGCCCATGGCGCCGATCCCGCCCGCCCACGTGTCGAGTCGAGCGGAGCCGGAGGGCTCTGAGCCACTCCGTCGCGAGCGGCACCGGCGGCTAGCGCGGCGCTTTGGCCCTCACGGGAACAGAAGCTGCAGCGGGCAGAGAAGGTTCCTTGAGAGGTTCCTCCTCTGCGGCCGAGGACGGAAGCTTGGATTTCGTGCTTGTCGAGTCGAGCGGAGCCGGAGGGCTCTGAGCCACTCCGTCGCGAGCGGCACCGGCGGCTAGCGCGGCGCTTTGGCCCTCCTCCCCACCGGGAGTCGGGTGAATGAAATTCTGGACTGGGTCGGGCAACCCCATTTGGGTGTCTGGACGGGGAACGAACGGCGAACGAAGGGCTGTGGGGCGGCGAGGCGCTCCTAGCGGCCCTAGTGTGTTGGGTTTTAAGAGATTGTTAGACCTACAAAGAACTCTTCCCTCAGGGAGGGAGCCTAGGCTGCTTGAGTGCAGCGACGCAGCGAACAACGACGGACAACGGAGCCTGAGAACAACAGGATACACCGACTCACGAACACACCGGAATCATTCACCCAAACCAAGCAAATTATCAAGCAACCGCGACCCCAAATCACCGATAACTCAAACACGTCGCGAGAGACGGAGAGAGAGAGCGAGAGAGAGAGAGAGACTCCGCAGCGACGGCCGGAGCGTGTCTCCCTTGTAACTTCCCACGTAGCGGAGAGTCCGAAGGGGAGCGTCATGTCGCGCGACCACGGCGATCACTTTGGATACAGATCGCAACGAGATATCTTCACGACAGAAGAAATCTTGCCGTTGAGCGTGAACCTTCTAGACGCTTCTAACGAACAACCCTGAGTAGCAACCAAGGGGAAGAAACACCAAAGGGGCCAAGGGCTTGCATGTAACTTGCATCAAGGGGAAAGATTCCCTCACCTAACTAAGAAGCGAACCTACACCGATCTCCAAGGGGAGATGGCAAATTAAACCTCAAATCTCGAGCGGATAGAGCAACCGACTCGCTCGCCAAAACCTTGACCGAGAAGAAAGAAGCAAGGACCTACAAGCCAAGGGTAGCGGACCTAGGGAATGTGAGAGGAAACTTCCGAACGCCAAGACGAACGCCGAACGCGGGGATTCAACGAAACCCTAACCAGGCCAAGCAGAACCTACGAAGAACAGGCCTGGACAACAACGAAAGTCAGCAGGTCCCAAGAAAGAACCGGAACCCAACAAGAAACAACAAGCCTTGCAAGAAGCTAAACAAGCCTTCACAAGGTAACTCGAGAGCCTGAGACAAGCGCGCAGCGAGTGACAGGCGACCTGGCTCCTTTGGGTCAAGATTGCCCGAAAGGAGGAAACCTGGAATCTAGACCTGCCAAACAGGCTAGAAGGAACGAAACGAGAACTCGAATTCTAGATCGCTAGGGACGAACCCTACCAACCTAGATGTACCTGAGCTTCACCGTGTGGCCGCACGGCGAAGGACCTGGAAACAAGAGCCTGGAAATCGCATCATCTAAGATGAATGCGACACCACGACACCTCCACCATTATCTCCGCCATTGAGGCCGCCACCGCCCGGTGCACTGGGACTTTTGATGGCCCGCACCTTCGCGGCAGCCGCGAGCGCAAGGATCGGAGAAGCGCCGGCGCTCCGCACGCTCCTAGTGCTAGTGCCCCAGCGCGTTCGCTTTCGTGGTGGTGTGCGGCGGCTCTGGCGCAGCGGGAACGTAGAACGTAGCTAGCTAGCATGGCGGCGGTAGTTAGTCGGTTGTAGGTCGGCCTGGGCTTGCTGTAGTTGATTGAAGTCTTGCAGCTGGTGCTTTCTAGTACCCAGATTAGCGAATGGACGGTGTTTCCCACTTCTTGACATTGTCGATGCCATTGTGCACTTTGCGCCCGTTCCGAGATCATAAAATGTGGTTTATGATCAGGTCGTTTGCCTTCATTTGGTACCCCTCGTTTCCAAATACGCGATGCGCCGGTATAAAAGAAATCCCCTCCCGTGGGGACTCTCACCCTACCATGAGCCCCCCCGCGAGCACCCCGAAGGAGAGGCCAAGGAGCACCCCGTACGCGACGAGAACGGCGTCGCCTTGGCTCGGCATGAGGGCGCGCCCCGAGAGGGCCTGGTAGACGCCCACGCCGAGCACGGCGTAGCCCGTCCCCTTGTGCTCCGGCTGAGGCTCGTTCGGCGGGGGGCCCGAAAGAGAGGAGGGGGGCGCCGGCGCGCTCTATTGCAACTGACAATAAAGTTAGTTGACCACATACCATGGAATCTGGAATATGGTACTACTATAACAAGAGTGTAGCGTGTGCAGCCACCTCCACTACCAGCACGACTACTGCTAGGCAATTACCCCACGCCGCACCCACCATAGTACACGTCTACGACGCCGTCCGCCGTGCATGGTGGATGGGCGCGCAACGGCACACACATGCGGCGTACGACTTGCCTTGATCTTCCATCGCCTCTCTCCCACTCCCGTCTCTCTCTATACACTCTCGTGCGCGCAGCCTGCTGCCGCAAGGGCACAAACGATGAAAAGAGCCACGCATCGCACGAACGTTTGCATCGCTGTGGTGGCCCACTCCCGCGTTGCGCCCCGCCGGGCTGCCGGTTGCCGCATTGCAACCATCCGGAGTCGAGCCCGCGCTCAGAGGCGGCTAGGGCCGACCTACGCATCTACATGGCCACAGACTAATCGGGTGACACACGAGGAGATCACGTCGGGCGCCAACCGGGCGCACGTGCGCGCTGACCGGTCGTGTCCCGACGTTTCACGGAGGCGAATAGCATGTGGCTCGGTACGAGCGCCAACCCCTTCCTCGCCTTCGCTGTCACAAGTCGCCGTCGCCACGGCATTTCATCAAACCCCACACAACGGCTGCGACGGCAGGCGGTGCAGCTCCCTGTCTTGCGACTGGAGGGCCCTCTGCCGCCGGGTTCGCCCTCGCCGCCGATAGCTCCCTCTGCCCTCTTGCCTCCCCGGTGCCGAAGATACACCCGCGGCGGCATTAAGTGCCGCTGGGGGCCAAGTGCACATATGACCCTCTACCCCCCCCCCCCCCTCGCCCTCTTGCTGTCCACATTTGAAGGCCGCGACCGAGCGCTGCAGCACCCTGCCTGGCTGCAGGCGCCCCCCCCCCCCCCCCCCCCCCTCCTGCACACCTCTCCCACCTCCTCCTCTCCCGGTCAGCCCATCCGCCCATTCTGCTGCGCGCGACCGTCGTTTCGCTCTCGATCAGGCGCCAGACCCTGCTCGGTGAGCAGGGTCTGGCAAGGCTGGGCGTATTTCGATGCATGACCGGCGATCGGGGCGGCACCCCGCCTCGAGTGTCCGACTTGCCACCCTGATAGCTTTGTCTCCACAATGGCACTGGACTCACAGATCATGCCAGGTACCGCTATCGGCAGAGCCTAGGCGGCGTCGTCGGATTGGAACATCGTATTCAACAGGTCCATGGATCGCTGATTCCTCTCCACCCACACCAGAAACTTGGCCACTTGCAAGGGCGTCAGGATGCGACGGAGGCAGTCGGTGATCGTCTGCGACGTCTTGATGTGCTCACTCACGCGTACTCGCAGCTCCTTGATCAGGGCCGTGCACTGCGCCTTGATCTCCCGGTCAGAGTGGATGAATCCCTTTTGTCCCGAAAGCTCGTCCACCTGCGGCGCACGGGCGTGATGAGTTGGCCGGCGGTGAAGAGAGGCGGCGAGGCGGGCGCGCCGGCCGGGGGGGGCGGGGCACGAGGCGCTCATGCCTCCGCGCACGCGCCTGCGCAGCAGTCAGCCCGAGCTCCGTCGAGAGCGTCTCGAGCAACTGCGAGCCGATTGAGTTTTGGCGCTGGCGTTTTGGGTTGGGCCCTCCGTCGCCGTCGGACGATTCGGCGGCAGCGCCTTCGCCTGCGGCAGGCGGCAGCGGGCCGTACGTGAGCGCGCGGCGGCGGCGGCGCGCGTGCAGCAGCGTCCACCTAGGGCGAGGGCTCGTCCGGCGCGCACCAGCTGCGGCGCCGTCGCCGTCAGCCTCAGCGGACGACGCGGAGAAGGCAACCTGGAGCGGCATGCCGGGCGAGAGGATATCCTCGATTGAATCGAGGTACTCGTTGATCGTCTCCTGCGGATTGCGGCGGCGTGGCGCACATTGGGTGGCCGCGCCGAGCGAGTGGTGTGCTGGCCGGCGGGGCGGGGCGCACCTGTTGCGCTCGCTTGTTGGCGACGTACTTCTCGACGGTCACCTCGGTGGCGTTGACCTCGGGCGTGTCGAGCACCGACTGCTTGAGCAGCGCCTCCATCGAGGCGCGGTGGCGCTGGCCCTCCTCCTTGAGCGTGGGCGTGTCGGCGCTGGCGCCCTTCTCGCGCAGCTGGGTGAGCTCGGCGCGCAACGATGCCACCTCCGCCTCGAGTCCCGACACGTACTCCTTCTTCCTCAGTCGAGCCACGCGCGCCGACTCGGCCTTCCGCTGCATCCGCTGAGTGAGCTTCTGCTCTTTAGACAGTCCGCCGGCGCCGACCTTGGTGTCGCCGTCGGCTTCATCGAATCCGTCGTCAGAGCCGCCGCCACCCGCCGAGCCGCCGGCCGAGCCACCGCCACCCCCCTTGTCCGTGCCGAAACCCTTGCCCATGCCAAAATCGTCCGAGAGAAGCGGCGCATCGGCGGGCGGGAGGGGCGGCATGGACGGCGGGAGCGGGATGCCCTTGAGCGGGTTGACGGAGGGCGACTCCCATCCCGGCTGTGCCACCGCGTTCTCGCCCGCTGCCCAGAGGAAGCACGAGAGTAGGTCGTCGTCGACAAAGTCCTGTGGGCGGGGCGGGGGGGCAGCGGGAGGTTGGTGGGTGTGCGTGCGTGAACGATGGGATGAGATGGGCGGAAGGCTGCGGGGCGCAGACTGGGGGTGACTGAGAGGGGGGCATGCAGGGCGTCAGAGCGCAGGAGGGGTTCAAATGGTGGCGCCCCCCACCCCCTCTTGTGGCCGCCCGGAGGGTGGGGTGGTGGGAGGTGCGCCTGCCCAGAGAGGGACGGGCAAGGTTGGGGGAGAGGTGAACGAGTCGAGGGAGGGAGGGAGAGCGAGTAGCGGGAGGCACAGAGGACAGGGAGTGAACGAGGGAGGGAGGCAGGTGGGAGAAAGAAGGGTTCTGGGGGGAGAGGTGGTGCCTCGCGCAGAGGCGCCTCTGGAGCCGTGGGGGGAAGCGGGGAGTGGGAGGGAGGAAGAGGGATGGTGGGGCAGAGACAGGGAGGGAGGCGAGGGGGAGGGGAGGAAGGAAGAGATCGGCGCCCTCTCCACCCTCCGCCACCTTTTCAGAGAGGTGAGGGGAGATATGGGCGGAAGGGGAGGTGTGGGGGGGAGGGAGGGAGGGGATTTGACTGCGCATCTGTTCGCCGCCGGCACCCCCCCACCGGCGTTGGGGGAGAGAGCGGCGCCCCTTCCCCTCCGAGGGCAAAGGGGGCGGGGCTGGGAGGCAGCAGAGGCGAAGGGCGCCGATGCGGCCCTTGGGGGAGAAGCGCGTATCCACCCTGCAAACCGCATCCACCTCCTCAGAGAAGGAAGGAGGAACGGAGGAGGCGCGGAATGGGGCGGGTGTGCGTGTGGCTGTGCCTGCCTGCCTGCTCGTGCCCTGCTGTCCTCTGCTGGCCGCGCGCGCGAGAGAAAGAGGGAGGGAGGGAGGGAACGGAGGGGAGGGGACGGAGAGACAGAGAGAGGGGCGCGGCTCCCCCCCCCCCCTTTCGCCTTCCCCCCCCCCCCCCCCTGGCCGTACCACTGAGTACAGAGAGGGGGGGGGGGGGAAGGGAGAGGAAGGCGGGAGAGCGAGAGAGCCGAACGGGCGTGGCAGCGTGTGTGTGCCTGCTGCTGTCCCCTCCGCCTGTCCGCGAGAGAATAGAGAGAAAGAGCAGAGTGCGAGAGAGAGAGAGAGAGAGAGAGAGAGAGAGAGAGAGAGAGAGGCGGCGGCCTCCCCCCCCCCCCAGAGAGAGAGAGTGAGAGAGAAAGAGAGAGATACGGGGAGGGTGTGGGGGTCTGAGCAGCTCGGGGGCGCGCTGCCCCTCCCTTGGGCAAGGGGGGAGGGGCGAGGGGCCGGGCGGGAGAGAGAGAGAGAGAGAGAGAGAGAGAGAGAGGAGAGACCTGCACTCTGGCGAGGGCGTCCATCGCCGCGGCCCGAAGAGAGCGAGCGAGAGAGAGAGAGAGAGAAGAGAGAGAAGAGAGAGAGAGAGAGAGGGGGGGGGGGGGGGCTGGAGAGAGAAGAGAGAGGGAGGAAGTGAGATAGAAGAGAGAAGAGAGAGAGAGAGAGAGAGAGAGAGAGAGAGAGAGAGAGAGAGAGAGAGAAGAGAGAGGAGAGAGAGAGAGGGGGGGGGGGAAGGGCTGGAGAGAGAAGAGAGAGGGAGGGAGGGAGAAAGAAGAGAGAGAGAGGGAAGAGAGAGAGAGAGAGAGGAAAGGGGCGAGGGAGGGGGGGGTCGGCGGGGAAGGAGGGAGAGGGAGAGAGGGAGAGAAGAGAGGGGTGGGGAGAAGAAGAAAGAGAGAGGGAGAGGGAGAGAGAAGAGAAGAGAGGGTGACGGAGAATGAGCCCTCCTCCCCCGCCCAAAAAACGAAGAGAATATATCCTCGGGAAAGAGACTCTCTCTCCCTCCCTCTCTCTATTCTTCTCCCCCTCCCTCTCTTCTCTCTCTCTCTCTCCTCTCTCTTCTCTCTCTCTCCCTCTCGAAGAGAAGAGGAGAGAAGAGAAGAGAGGGAGAGGGTGGGAAAGGGGGAGAGAGGAGAGAGGAGAGAGAGAGACGGGGAGAGGGCGATGGGTGCGAGGAGAATGCAAGAATACGTGGTAAATATCTCGTTCAACGTTAATAAACTCCTGTGGGAATGGAGGCGGTGGAGAGGGATGGTTCAGGTTCGGTAGGTCAGTTCCTCAGCGCAAGTACAGGAAGAAAATGGAGGTGGGAGAGGGGGAGAGAGAGAGCGAATTGAACACGGGACGTCCGCAGTTCACATAAATAACTAACGCAGTTTAAGTGAATAAACATCGTTGGGAGGAGGGCGGCGACGAGTGCGAGATGCCCAGCTCAAGGAAAGAATAAATCTGGTCAAATAGGTGAAAGCCCCGAGAGGGAGAGAGGGAGAGGAGAGGGAGAGGGAGGCGGGCGGACGGGGAGAGAAGGAGAGGAGAGAGAGAGAGAGAGAGAGTTGATGGAGGAGGAGCGGCCCGGGCAACGGCGCTCGCGCTTTTGACCCGAAAGGGCCTCCCGTATAAACAAATTCTGGGACCTGTTTAAGAGAAGAAAGTCGCGAGTGTGGATGGGGGGCGTGATGAATATCTTGAGGAGCCGGGGAGGGCGAGAAGCATGTATATGTGGAGCCACGAAAGAGAAAGAAAGCGATGCGAAAACAAAAGGGGTTCGCCGCTCGGCGTCCCTCCCTCTCCCTCTCTCTCTCTCTCTCTCTCTCTCTCTCTCTCTCCGCCCTGCCCCCCCGCCCCCGCCCCCTGAGGAGAGAGAGGGAGAGGGAGAGGGAGAGAGGGGAAGAGAGAGAGCGGGGGGGAGGGGGAGGGGAGGGGAAGCAGAGAGAGAGAAGAGAGAGAGGGAGGGAGGGAGAAAAAAAGGGGGGAGGGGGCGGGGGCGAGGGGAGAGAGTAGAGAGAGAGAGGGAGGGAGGGAGAGAAAAAGGGGGGGGGAGGGGGGAGGGGAGAGAGTGGAGAGAGAGGGAGAAGAAAGAGAGAGAAGAGAGAGAGAGGGGGGAGGGAGAGAGAGAAAAAGGGGGGGGGGGCGTGGGGGAGAGAGCAGAGAGAGAGGGAGGAGAAAGAGAAGAGAGAGAGAGGGAGGGAGAGAGAGAAAAAGGGGGGAGGAGAGAGAAGAGAGAGGGAGGAAGTGAGAAAGAAGAGAGAAGAGAGAGAGAGAGAGAGAGAGAGAGAGAGAGAGAGAGAGAGAGAGAGAGAGAGAGAGAGAGAGAGAGAGAAGAGAGAGAAAGAGAGGGAGAGAGAAGAGAGAGAGAGAGAGAGAGAAGAGAGAGAAAGAGAGGGAGAGAGAAGAGAGAGAGAGAGAGAGAGAAGAGAGAGAAAGAGAGGGAGAGAGAAGAGAGAGAGAGAGAGAGAGAGAAGAGAGAGAAAGAGAGGGAGAGAGGGCAGAGGGCAGAGGGAGCGGGCGACCCCCAAAAACAAAACCCCCCGGGGGGGGGGGGGGAGGGGAGGGGGGGGCCGAAGAGGGGGAGGGGAGGAGGGCTCTTTAACTCTTTACTGCCGGGAGTATGTGGCGCACATATATACCACATAGGGAGCGCAGCATGCAAATGGATGCTTCGAAGTTTCGTTTTTTGGGGTGAGAGAAGAGAGGGAGACATGTTCAACGATATAAGCGACGCTTTCCGCAAAGAAAGAGATGACCAAATTTTTCCCGATCCCCCCCCCTCCCCCTCCCTCCCCCCCCCCCCCCCCCCCCCTTCTCCCTCCCAGTCCCACTCCGTTGCGCCGCGCCGCCCTCCCCTCAACCTCTCACACCTCTTTCTAACGTGCACACGTGGATTATTTGGTAAACTGAAGCATCCAAATGGCTGCTTCGCCCCTGGGCCTATTTTCTCCAGAATTCCATACTACAATCTCGACCTATTGTGTTGAAAATGGGTGGGAAATGTGGGGAAGGATGTCCCTGAGGCTCCCCCAGCACCTCATGGGCGCCCGTCAAGGCTTTGGCGAGCAGGGACGAAATATGCCGTTTGAAGCATCCATTTGCATGCTCCGGCAGTAAACAGTTAACTGTTTACTGCCGGTAGCATGCACATGGGCCAAGGGACGCTTCAAATCGACGTCGTGACATCTTGACATCTTTCGTCCCTGCTCCCCAAGACGCCTTCAGGGGTGCCCATGCATGCGTCCCTGCTCGCCAACGGCTTGAGGGGTGCCCATGCATGCGTCCCTGCTCCTGCTCGCCAACGGCTTGAGGGGTGCCCATGCACATGCATGCGTCCCTGCTCGCCAAGACGCCTTGAGGGGTGGGTGCCCATGCATGAGGTGCTGGGGGAGCCTTAGGGACGTCCTTCCCCACATTCCCACCCATTTGCAACACGATAGGCAATAGGAATAGGTCGAGATTGTAGTATGAGTATGGAATTATGGAGAAAATAGGCCCGGGGGGCCAGGGGCGAAGCAACCATTTGCCATTTGGATGCTTCATTTTACCAAATAATCCAGGTTTGCACGTTAGAAGGAGGTATGGGGCGGCGGAGGGGCGAGGGGAGGACGGCGCGACGCAACGGAGTGGGACTGGGAGGGAGAGGGGAGAGGGGGGGGGGGATCGGGACGAAAAATTGGGTCATCTCTTTCTTTGTTCTGTGTGTGTGATGAGTGGTGAGAAACTATTGTTATAGTTTTAGCGATGGAGCGCGCGCCGACCGCTCCCACCTCCCAGCCCCCCGCCGTCACGACGCCCCAACGGGGCCGCCCCAAACCGCCGGAGCCCAAGCGCCCACAGGCCGCCGCGCCGCCTGACAACGACGTCGACATGACGGCACCACCCTCGCCTCCCAAGCTGCCACAGAATTAGGGAACAGGCAGAGTCCTGTTCCCTGGTGACAACCAGACCCAGGGCAATGCCCTGCCACCCAACCCCTCCGCTCCTCCACCAACTCAAGGACTCCCCATGGGAGGTGGCAGCTCTGCTGCCACCCCCATGGCGGCCACTCCTACCATCAGTGCACCCCTCGGGGGCGGGCACTTAACACAACAATCCATATTGGGGGCCTTTGCGCCCTCAAACCAACAACCAACTCAAGCAGCCAGGACATACGCGCAAGCTGCGCATGGACACAAAGGGAAGGATCCAGCCCAGCAAGCCCAGCAGCCACAAGCCCAACAACCACAGCAGCCATCGCGCAAGCGGGCGGATCCACAATCGGATCCAAAGCCGACTCTCCACAACACCACCCCCTTTGCTTCTCCTCCACCTGATGAGGAAGAGGAGCCTGAAGACACGCCTTTTTTCATCCAGCTAGCTCAGCTAGCTGATGACAAAAAGGACATCAAGAGCGAGGATGTCGCCACCTTCATGAAATTCCTCCTCTCTAGGCTGGAAGGCCTAGACGCAACTCCAGATGGCATGGACAAAGGCCGCAAAGGCCCATGGATCTTCTATGTCGATGAAGACGCACACGATCAATTCAAGGCCGCATACGGAGACAAAGTTAACACAGCCCTCTCGGGAATCCCGCATGAATTTGGAATCACCTATGGCGCGTTAATCGACTCGGCCCCTCGTAAGTCGAGCGCTATCCGGTCCTCCCTAAAAGAGGTGGCGACCTACATTGTTTTTCGCATCTTTGATCCGATCAAGGCTTTTAAGACCAAGACTAGGCATTTGGCTAACTCGCTCGAGCGCGAGGGTTTCCACGTGCTAAGGGGCAACCAACAGCGAGCCAAAACCTCACTCGAAGGTATCACGAAAGTTGAGTCCGGCAAGCGTCCCATCTGGCACTTTTATGTTTACACGGACACGTCGGCCTTAGGGCACCGTTTCCCTCGCAACTTTCATGTGACTCTCGATGACGGAGAAAATTTCAACTTGGACTATGCGGTCCGATCATCAGTGGAATGTGTGACTCCTGAAGGGGAGTTAGCCATCCATGGAGCCCCCGGAGGCTGCAAAGGATACGACAAGCCGTGGGCTATCTCATTTCTCCGTAAAAACCAAGTTAGCTTTCGCCAATGCACGTGCGAACAAGATAAGGCGAAAGCAGAACAACGAAAGCGCCAAAGGGACGCAAGTAACGCCATGGACTACAGGGCCCTCATGGGCCTTGGAGCGGCGGCGCCATGCCGCCGTTTCATGGCGATAACACGCTCCCGGCCTTCTGGAAGCATGCGCTGGAAAACTTTAGAAGGATCAACTTCCTTAGGGGAGAAATCACACGAGAAGGCACCCAGGGCTCCCCGATATGGCGCAATCTTTTCCACAAGCCTCCCCCGGCTCCAGAGGAGCAAGAGATAGTCCCTCAGGAAGATCCGGACGCACACGATCTAGGCGAGATCCTAGTGGACATTGACCATAACTTTTATCTGCGCCGAAGAGGCGACTACCACAAAGTCCAGCTCAATGTCATGGGAGAGCCCCACATCCACGAGCGGATTAGCCCGCAACTACTGCCCGACGAACTATACACCCCGCTGAAGTGGGGACGTGCGTACGACGGCCCGGCGGAAACGGCGTACCCGTTACCTCAAGAATACATGCTAAACGGCACGCGTACAACACTAGAGGATGTAAGTGTCAGGGACTTGACTAAAGCGTTCCTCGCTTTGAGGAAAACCAAAACACAAAAATCCACACTAAGATGGGAAAAAAGGTTACCGGTCCTCTCGGGAAAGTGGAAACAAATATCGCAATTATACAAATATAACTTTTTGACGCCTAGAGACTCTTATTTGCATTTCAAACATGTCCTACATAGGAGGTTAGCTACAGCGAACCGCTTTGCTGACGATCCAACATGCCGCTTTTGCGGCATAGCCCCTGAAAGCTCCACCCACCTGGCCTCATGTATCGCGACGGAGCGCATCTTTGAATTCATAGAAGGACTTCTGGGGATTAGCCTTAGGCCGGGATCCGAAACAGCCCAACGACTTTTCTGATATCAAGTGGACAGACCGCACCCCTCCTCGGGATACTTAGGCATCCTGGCGTGGAGGTACATCCTAACTGACTTTTATAACATCCAATATGGCAACGCGGACGGCAGGTCCGTTAGGTCGATCTTAAGAGCGATCCTTGCGAGATACCACCTATTAGTAACGGCGAAAGTCGGGTTCTTTCAGAGGCTGAAAAAACAACGAGAGAATATGGGGCTACACGCCCCGAGTAACAAACACATTAAGAAATTGATAAGTCCGCTCTACACGGTGGACAAGGAGTTCAACCTAGGAACATCGGAAGACCTCCTGCAGGCGGCGAGAGGTCTAGACATCCGTAACATCACCTAAGGCACTTAATACCGCGTCTTAGAAGAAACCGCGGAGGATATCAATGATGATCCCACGATATACAATAGAAGGCAACCCGAATTAACACTAGCATAAAGGACGAATCACAGTCTCCAGCCCCCTTCTCTCCAACTCCCGGCCGAAGCAGCGCGCGCGGCCTCCCCGGAACCAGCTTCTCCGATAAAGAGGGAACTGGGAAAGGGGGAGGGGGTTGTCAGGGGTTAAGGTTGGGTAGTAGGGAGGTACACTAGCACACTGCCGCACGCCGCACGCGTAGCGGGGAATTTTAAGAAGATTTTTTTTTAAGGTTGGGTAGTAGGGAGGTACACTAG
Source organism: Isochrysis galbana (assembly GCA_018136815.1). Lineage (NCBI taxonomy): Eukaryota > Haptophyta > Isochrysidales > Isochrysidaceae > Isochrysis > Isochrysis galbana. The sequence continues at coordinate 3,288,743 of CM030943.1, read as the reverse complement.
CACACTGCCTTGTGCCGCGCATGTAGCGGGGATTTTTAAGAAGATTTTTTTGTGTGTGATGAGTGGTGAGGGGCTGTGGCTGCTGTGCATGTTGGTGTGGAAGGGCTGTGCATGACATTAACATGTGAGGTACAAATGGGAGGGGGCACAGGAGACGGAGAGACACGATCGGGGAGGGCACGTGCAGCCGAGGGCGAGACCGAGGGTTCGGCCTCGGGCAGCATGAGGACGGGCGTGACGAGCACGGAGAGCACAGGCAGACGAGAAGGGGACAGGAGCGCTCGAGCGGTGGCGCTGATCGCGGGACGAAGAACAAAGGGGCCTCTCTCTTTCTCTCGAAAGAGAAGGGAAGTTTCCCCACCCTTCTTCCTCCTAGACGCCTCGCCAATAGGTTTAATTCGCTATCTTCTCCGCGCTTCTCTATCTACTTCAGTGATTGCAATTAGGTTTAATTTGCAATCTCTTCGCATCTCCCCCTTAGGCCCACCGCATCTCTCTCGTCTTATTCGATAAGTCTTTTGGAATCCTGTGCGGCAGGATTGCCCCTCGTTTCCGTTATGGTGCGATTCCCCTTCCCCTTCCAGACGGGATCGCCGACAGATCGCCTTCTGATCGTCGTCCGTCGTTGTCTGGCCGGAGTGTTTGAGTTTGATTTTAGTCGAGTTACGTGAGAAAGTCGTGGGGCGAGAGTCGGGGTGTTTTCCTGGGTGTCGTTGTCCGTCGTCCTGTCGCCAGTCGTCATCCGTCGTCGCTCTCGCTCTCGTCGCTCTCGCTCTCGTAACACTCATACCCTACCGGCTAAAAAGTTCCGTCCTACATTATAGGACCGCGTCCTACGATTTCGGTGTATTTGTAGGACCCTGAGCTTGAAAGCCACACAACTTTCGAGAGTGAAGGATTGAGACTTCCCACCAACTGAAAGATAGTCCCAACTCAGTCTTGAGATCCTTAGCTCCCACTATGGCCAAGGCTGTAGACTTCGTCTTGACCGAGCTTTCGGCTCCAGCGTGAAGTGAGTACTTCGGCCATCGGAGGCCACCGGGTGCGTCAAGAGTTTTGTTTTTGCCCCGCAAGAGGCAAAAGCAGCCAAAACTCTCATTGGGCTTCAAAACCAAGCTTGGTCTCCACTGAAGGTCGAAAAGAACCCATGCCAAAGAGCATTCCATCTCTTGGGAGCAAGTTCTAGGGAGCTCATCATGAGCCTCAAATCGTGTCCTCAGGTGTTTGCGGCAATTCGTAGGACAAAACCGTTTTTTGCCGGGAAGGCTTTCGCGAGTGGCAAATAACTCATTATGCTTTGAGAATGGTGTCTTGAGCCTCTAGGAGGACTCAATGAGGGCAATGAGATGAACACAGAAACCAAATCCTAGCTCCCCATTCCTAGATTGAACCGTGTCTTCATAGTTCACAACGTCGTCCTACATTGTAGGACTCGTCCTATAAAGCTGGGTACCTTTATCCGCTACAGCCTCGCCTCTCCTCGCCAGCCCCTGCCATCACAGCCCTCCTCACACTCGCCCTCGCCTCTCGCCGCTCGCTCGATGCCGCTTTCGCCGCCGTCCTCGCCCTCGCTCAAGCCCGCCTGCCCGCCTTCCTCTGCTGACGGGCCTCAGCCCGTCAGCACCTCCGAACTCGTCTCCTCCGCCGCGCCTGCCGCCGGCATGGCCCCTTCCTCATTGCCCTCAGGCCCTATGGGCCATCACAATTCGTCAGCGGATAGTTATCGGCCGATAGAAAGTAGAGAGACGTGGAGAGGACCGATAGAAAGTAGAGAGAGGCGGATAGTTATCGGCCGATAGAAAGTAGAGAGCGGCGGATAGTTACAAGTAGGTGGTACAAAAAATAGTCGAACGCGAACGCAACTCAAACTTTTTGACCGTTTGAACATAGTCAACTACCTACTACTCCCTTGACCCCCAAAGTGAACACTGTGAAAAACACTGATAATTTTCCTCGCGCCGCGTACACGCGGCGCTCAACACCCCGCGGCTGTGCCGCGAACACACCCAACTCATGGCGCGCGACAATGAACACCCGTCAACTACATACTCACCCCCCCTAAAAAAGTGAACGCGCGTATTATTTTTACCACCTACTTGTATCGGCCGATAGAAAGTAGAGAGACGTGGAGAGGACCGATAGAAAGTAGAGAGAGGCGGATAGTTATCGGCCGATAGAAAGTAGAGAGACGTGGAGAGGACCGATAGAAAGTAGAGAGAGGCGGATAGTTATCGGCCGATAGAAAGTAGAGAGACGTGGAGAGGACCGATAGAAAGTAGAGAGAGGCGGATAGTTATCGGCCGATAGAAAGTAGAGAGACGTGGAGAGGACCGATAGAAAGTAGAGAGAGGCGGATAGTTATCGGCCGATAGAAAGTAGAGAGACGTGGAGAGGACCGATAGAAAGTAGAGAGAGGCGGATAGTTATCGGCCGATAGAAAGTAGAGAGACGTGGAGAGGACCGATAGAAAGTAGAGAGAGGCGGATAGTTATCGGCCGATAGAAAGTAGAGAGAGGGGAGGTTACAACCGCCTGCGAGAGAGAGAGAGAGAGAGAGGGGGCCGCCGCCCTCCCCTCGCTCTCTCTCTTTTCTCTCTGCTGGCTCCGCTATTTCTCTTCTTAAACCATGCTGAGACTTCTCTCTCACCCCCCTCCTCCTCCGGCTTTGTGCCCCTGCCACTCCCACACACACTCCCCTTCATTCCTTCTCTCTCCCTCACACTCTCTTTACTCTCTCTCGACCCCTTCTTTCCCTTCTCTTCGCCCTCTCTTCTTCCTCTCTCCTCTTCTCTCTCTCTGCGGCTCTCTCTCCCCTCTCCTCAACCACCGCCGCAACTCTCTTAGTCCCTGCTCCCTCTCCTCGCCCCTCCCTCCCCTCTCCTCCAAGAGAACTCGAGGAGAGAGAGAGAGAGACAGGGAGTCCGTCTCGCCCTTCCGCATAGCAGGGCGCTGCCGTGGAGGAGCGAGCGAGCGAGCGAGAGAGAGAGAAGAGACGAGAGACGGACGAGACGAGAGGGAGAGAGTGAGAGGGAGGGAGAGAATGAGAGCCGAGGAAGCCCTCTCGAGGATGGAGAGCCATGAGAGGAGTCTCGCCCAAAGGTGAGCGCGCGCGCCCACTTCCTTCCCCTCCCTCCCTCCCTCTCCCTCTCTACTTCGCCCTCTCCCTCGCCATACCTTTCCTCTCTCTCTGTCGCCCTCCCCGCCTCTCTTCCCACCTGCCTCCGACTCCCCTCTTGCCACTGTGGAGTGCCACGAGAGGAGTCTCGCGCTCAAACCGTGGCTGAGGGAGGCTTTGGATGTACCCCTTAGAGGTACCCCTCCTGACCACTTCCCCCTTGATGGCACCCTCCCATCCTCCCATTCCCCCCTTCCCTCCCCTTCCTTCCCCATTCCTCCCGTCCCCTTCCCTGGAGCATCTCGAGGACGTTTGCCGCCAAGTAAGCGCGGAAGCGCGCCGAGGGAGACTCCCTCCGGAATCTCGGTCCCTCCTCCACCCGCATTTGCCAGTCTCCCTCGACACCACGCACTGATGGTACGCCTCTGGCGAGCCATGGACGTGTCGTTGGCCCTCGGGGTCAGGAGAGGGGAGGCATGAAGGCTCGGAACAGCCGTGTGTGAGAGGGTTGGGGGGGGGGGGGAGGGGGGGTTGGAGTTGCCGGCTCGCAACTTATTCTCTCAGCCAACACGCTGTCGCCGCCTGGCATCTCATGCACCGCTCCGGCTCGGCTACACTGCCGCCGCCCTTTGGCCAGATACCGCTCCTCGGCCTCCCTCCGTCCACAAGCGTTCCCTTACCTTCTGCCCTCCCCTCACCTCGCCCACCACTTCTTGTCCCGCCCCTGGCTCACGTGTCTCCTGTTGTGGCCCCACTGCCCCCGGCGGCAAGTAGACGTGCCCGGAGAGGCCAACGGCTGCTCTCTGCGGCAGCGATGCGTAAGCGACGGCGACCTCACGCCGTTGCCCCGGGATTGCACACTCCGCCTCCCCTTTCGCGCCCCTTGCAGGTTGCGCACCGAGCGTGAGGAGCGGTCGCCCGCCGACTCTCTCATCAAGCCGCACTCGTACCGCCCGCGCGCGGGGTGCGCGCCGCCCGCGAGCTGTGCCCGCCCGCCCACCCGTCTCTGCTCGCTCGTCGACTCCGAACCGCCCGCCCGCCCATCGCAGAGGAGACAAGGCGCCTGCACGGCTCAAGGTGCCCGCGGCGCTGCGCCGCTTCGATGCGACCGAGGGTTCGCTCTCAGCAGGTGTGTTCCGGTCGCGACCACCCAGCTGGGATGCATTCCGCCCGGGTCACCGGCTCAACCACACGCACGCCCGCTGTTGTCGCAGGCGACTTCGCCTCAAACCCGAGCCCTGAGCGGATGACGACCATGAGGTACGCGCGCGCGCGCAGTCGCCTCCATGCCCCCGCCCGAAGGCCCGCGCGTGTCGCTGCCGGTATCGGCCTTCACGCACGCCCTCGCCCTCGCAGGCAAGACCCTTCCAACCAGCCGAGCGTGTGCGACGCCGAGGGCATGACGCCGTCGCAGCGGATCGGCTCCTTCTACTCGCCAGCGGCCCGCCCGCTGACGTGCACCAACTTGAAGGTCACGGGCGGCCCGATCGCGAACGAGTTGGGATCCGAGGCGGACGAGGCCGAGCAAGTGTCCACGACCTCCTTCCTCCCACTCGAGATCTTTGACGGAGGCTACGCCGAGCGCCTGGGCGACGCGCTGTGGGACACTATTGGCGAGCGCGTTGCTGCGGGCAACCCGATCAAGGCGCGCTCGCGGTTCCGCACTGAGAAGGGCGGCGGCGAGAGCAGGTGCGCCCGACTGCCGCCCTCGCCGAAGTGGGGGCGCGGCATGCGGCTGCGCTCCGCTGCCGCTCAAATTGCCCTTTCCACTCTGCCCTTCCGGACAGGTGGCTCCCGTGCGCGGTCATCGACCACCGGAGCGAGCCGAGCCCCGAGGTGGTCGGCCGCCATCGATTCCTCATCCAGTGGGACCATGCTGACCAGCAAAAGTGGGTGACACGCTTCAACCTCCTCTTCGACGATGAGCCCGAAGCTCTCTTCTTCTCGCGCATCGAGGCAGCCAAAGCGCTACGCGCGGCGGTCGAGGCCGACTCGCGGCTCGAGCGCTACGCTGAGCACGAGGTGAACGCGCCCGTGGTGACGGCTCTGCCACCCGCCGTCGCGGAGCGCTTGCGCGCCAACCTCGAACCGGCGGCCGAGGCGGCGCCGGCCGTGTGGGGTGCCTGTGCGGCCGAGGCTGACGCCGAGTACGCGCGCGCGATGCGCCGCGCGACGCTCGAGTACAGTCTACGTTCCTCCGCCTTTCGCACGGCGGTGCGCCCCCTTGCGCTCCGCTCGCGTGCGCAGTCCGCGCCAACGCAGGTGCCCGAGTCGGGCGTGATCGCGCTGGGGGCGCGCGCCGTGCCCTTCGGCGAGCTCCGCGACGCCGTCGCGCGCGGCCTGTTGCGTGCCGACCCGCTCCTCCTCCCCTGCGTGTCTGCTGCGCGCTCCGAGTGCCTCGCGCTGCGCTCGCCGGAGAGGCTACTCCTCGGCGCAGGAGCCGAGGCGGTTGTGGCGGCTGCCGCCGCCGCGGCGGGCGCGGTTGCCGTGGCGGCGGCGCCCACGAGCGCGCCGGGCGGCGCGGCCGAGCTCGACGCGTTTGTGGCGTCCCAGCGGGCGGCTCTCACGGCCGGCGTCGATGAGCTGAAGCGCAAGTGGATTCCGGGCCTGGCAACTCAGCTACAGGGCCTCCTTGCTGCGACGCCCGACTGGGTGGCACTGCGCGCCGGGGCGCCAAGGGAGGCATATGCGACGAGCCGCCTTCCGCGGCTACTGCACGGCGTCGACTTGCTAGTGGAGGACGAGGTGCAGTCACTCGTCCTCGCCTCGGCGGAGGCCTTTGTTGACGTGGTCGCCGAGGCGGCGACAGCCAAGCTTCCGCGAACCGACGGGACGGGATGGGAGCAGGTACTGCCGCCGCCGACGCCACCGCTACTCGCGGTGAAGATGACGCTCGAGAAGGACGGCGCGATTGGTTTTGCGCCGTCACTCAAGGCGGTGCGCGAGGCGCTGCCCGCGCTCGTCGAGGAGCTGCTCAGCGCGTGTGCGACGCTGCCCACGCTTGAGCCGATCGTCGCGGCGGCGGCCGCCGTGGAGCCGGGCGTGCTCGCCAGCGTCTCCATGGACGACGAACGGCTGGCACCGACGCGCGCCCGGCTCGCCGCGCTGCTGAGCGTCGCGGAGGAGCGCCCACGTATGCTGGCCGGCCGCTTCGAGCCCTTCGAGCGGCTCGCCGCGCTCGACACGGCCAAGTACATTAGGGCGCTCAAGGAGCGCGAGCCCACCCCTGATGTGTACGCTGCAGAGGCCGAAGGCTGGCGCACACTTGGCGCGGCGGTGGCGGACGTCGTTCCATCTGAGGTGCACTGCGGCATACTGCTCGTGTGCACTGCCCAGCTGAAGGCGTCTCTCGCTGCCAAGGCAGCGGCGCTGGTGACCAGCATCGCCGAGCTGATCGTTGGTGATGTCCGTCGGACGGCGGAGAAGGCGTCCATGGCGTACGGCGCCATTAACGAGAAGCTGCACGGCGAGTCGGCCAACGCAGAGGAGGCGGCGGCGATGCGCGAGTACCTCAACTCGTGCGGCGAGGAGTTGGCGGCGCTCGACGGAATGCTGCACACCGACCTGCATCCTCGCGTCGAACTGCTCGAGGCGTTGCACCACGCCCTACCAGATGGTACCTTCAGCGAGGTGCACGCCACGCTCGCGTGGCCCGCCAAGCTGGAGCGTTCCGTCAGCGACGCGGCGGAGCGGCAGGAGGCCGAGCGTGCTCGCTTCGCTGAGGAGCTCCGCGCAGACCGCGAGCAGCTCGAGGCCGACATTGAGGCGTGGGCGGAGCAGGCCAAGGCGCTCCAGTCGCTCGGTGACGTCAAACAGGTGGGGCTCCGACCTGGACCCGAGCGACCCCTCCCCCCCCCCCTCCGCGCCCATCGCACCCCACCCGCCCTCGCCGCGTCTCTGACCCTCTGCCCCACCCGCGCGCCGCGACCAGATCGAGACGCAGGCCGCGACTGTCATGGACCTGAAGGAGGCCCTCGACGGCGGCGCCCAGCGCGCCGCGCTCTACCAGTCGCGCGAGGAGCTCTTCGGGTGGGATTGTTCCGAATGGCCACTCCTTGGCGAGACGGCCGAAGCGCTTGAGCCATACCTCTCGCTGTGGACGACGGCTCTCGGCTTCCACCGTGCCTACCCCACGTACATGGAAGGTCCGCTGCTCGAGCTCGACGCTGAGAAGGTTGAGCGGGAGATGGGCGACTGGGAACGCACTTTGTACAAGTTGGCAAAGGTCTTCGTGGGCATCCCCGGCCCGATGCGCGTCATAGAGCACGTGCGCAGCCGGCTCGGCGAGTTCAAGGCGCACTTGCCCTTCCTGGCCGTGATGACGCATGGCGGCATGCGCGACCGCCACTGGCGCGCACTGGCCGAAAAGGCGGGCACACCACTGCAACCGACGCAGTTCACGACGCTGGGCGCGCTGCTCGCGGAGGGTGTCGACGCGCACCTGCCGCTCTTACAAGAGCAGGCTGACGTTGCCTCAAAAGAGATGTCGCTCGAGAAGGCTCTCGACAAGATGCTCTCCGAGTGGAAGCCGCTCGAGTTCGACGTGATGGAGTACCGCGACACCGGCACGCACATACTCCGCGCGCTCGACGACGTGCAAACGCTCTTCGACGACCACATTGTCAAGACCCAGTCTATGCGTGGCTCGCCCTTCGTCAAGCCCTTCGAGACGCGGATGCGCGAATGGGAAACGAAGCTCATGTCGATGCAAGAAATCCTGGACGAGTGGCTCAAGTGCCAGTCGGTGTGGCTCTACCTCGAGCCCATCTTCTCATCGGAGGACATCATGCGGCAGATGCCGCAGGAGGCCAAGCGCTTCATGCAGGCGCGCCCCGCCGACCCGTGCCGCCGCATGCCCGTTCCTTACGGCCCGTGCCGCCGCGTGCCCGAGCCGCCCGCACACCGACCGCATCCGCCCGCCCGCGTAGGTGGACCGGATGTGGCGCAAGACCATGGAGGCCACAGCGGCGCGACCCAACGTGCTGCTTGCGACAGCGAAGGAGGGCATGCACGCGTCCTTCGTTGAGGCCAACGGCCTGCTTGAGCTCATCCAGAAGGGCCTCAACGACTACCTCGAGGCAAAGCGGCTTTCCTTCGCGCGTCTCTTCTTCCTGTCCAACGACGAGCTGCTTCAGATCTTGTCCGAGACCAAGGACCCCCTGCGCGTGCAGCCACACCTCAAGAAGTGCTTCGAGGGCATCGACTCGCTCGAGTTTGACCAAGACAAGATCATCCGCTCCATGTGCTCCGTCGAGGGTGAGGTGGTCCCCTTCATTTCGCCGATCGACCCGCATGCGGCCAATGGCATGGTCGAGAAGTGGATGCTGCAGGTGGAAGCTGCCATGAAGGCGGCCATCGCACGCATCACGCGCGCCGCCAATGCGGACTACAGCGGCAAGGAGCGCACGGCCTGGGTGCTCGATTGGCCCGGCATGGCCGTCTTGGCAGTTGACCAAATTTGGTGGACGCTCGAGACTGAGGCGGCGTTGGGCGCACGTGGGCTCGCGGGACTCAAAGAGTACGAGAAGACGTGCACGCGCCAGCTCGACGACGTCGTCGGGCTCGTGCGCCAACGTTCGCTGACGAAGCTCAATCGCGCGACGCTCGGAGCATTGGTCACTCTCGATGTCCACGGCAGGGACGTGCTGTCTGAGATGGTCAAGGCTGGCGTCGAGTCCGCCAACGACTTCCACTGGCTCTCTCAGCTCCGGTGAGCGGCGATCCCCGCATCGCCGCACGCGCTGCATTGTCGACCTCTGCCATGCTAGCTGGAGGCGCGCGTCGCCCTAACCTACGCGCCCGTCTACACACCCCACGCAATCCACCCGCCCCCGCCCCTACTGACTTAGGTACTATTACGAGCCCGAGCCTTCCGAGGACATTCTGGTTAAAATCATCACCGCGACGGCGCGGTACGGCTTCGAATACCTAGGCAACTCGTTCCGCCTCGTCGTCACTTCACTTACTGACCGCTGCTACCGTACTCTTATGGGGGCCATCCAGCTCACCCTTGGGGGTGCGCCCGAGGGCCCTGCGGGAACTGGCAAGACGGAGACCACCAAGGACTTGGCCAAGGCGCTCGCCAAGCAGTGCGTCGTCTTCAACTGCTCGGATGGTCTCGACTACCTGGCGATGGGCAAGTTCTTCAAGGGCCTCGCCGCCTCGGGCGCGTGGGCTTGCTTTGACGAGTTTAATCGGATCGATCTGGAGGTGCGACGCCGCCACAGTCGCCCTCGCGCGCAGGCGCGGCGGGAGACACCCACTCACCGACCCCCGTGAGACACCCACTCACCCACCCGCATTCTCGAGATGGAGGGGGCCACTGATGCCGTGCGCCGCCTGGTCCTCAATCCACATAGGTGCTATCTGTGGTGGCGCAGCAAATCCTCACCATCCAGCGCGCCATCGCGGGCGGCGTGGAACGCTTCATGTTTGAGGGCACCGACCTGCCCATTGACCCGACCAACGCAATCTTCATTACGATGAACCCGGGCTACGCCGGCCGTTCGGAGCTGCCCGACAACCTGAAGGCGCTCTTCCGCCCGTGCGCCATGATGGTGCCGGACTACGCCATGATTGGCGAGATCTCCCTCATGTCATTCGGCTTCTCGCACGCGCGCCCACTTGCGCGCAAAATCGTGCAGACGTACAAGCTATGCTCAGAGCAGCTCTCCTCGCAAGACCATTACGACTACGGCATGCGCGCCGTCAAGTCGGTCCTCACCGCCGCCGGCAACTTGAAGCGCTCCTTCCCGGATGATGACGAGGCGATCCTGATGCTCCGCTCGATCCGGGACGTCAACGTGCCTAAATTCCTCTCTCACGACATTCCCCTCTTCGACGGCATCACCTCCGACCTCTTTCCTGGCGTCGAGCTGCCGCCGGCCGACTATGAGCACCTCCGCCGCGCGATGGGTGAGGTTATGAATGACATGGGGCTGCAACCTGTGCCGGCCTTCATCGCCAAGGTGCTCGAGGTGTATGAAATGTTCTTGGTCCGGCATGGCTTCATGATCGTGGGGCTGCCCTTCTCGGGCAAGACGGCGAATTACCGCGTGCTCGCCGCCGCGCTTTCGCGCCTCTCTGACGAGGGCGTTAGCGGATTCCAGCGCGTCGCAACGCCTTGTCTCAACCCAAAGTCGGTGCCGCCTGGACGGTTGTACGGTGAGTTCGACCAAGTTTCCCACGAATGGACCGATGGCATCCTGGCTGTCGTTTACCGCAATTGCGCCCAGGACACCTCGAACGAGCGGCGATGGATGGTCTTTGACGGGCCCGTCGACGCGGTTTGGATCGAGAACATGAACACGGTACTCGACGACAACAAGAAGCTCTGCCTGATGTCGGGCGAGATAATTGCCATGTCGCCGCGGATGAACTTGATCTTTGAGCCCATGGACCTCGCGGTCGCCTCGCCAGCCACCGTGTCGCGCTGCGGCATGATCTACATGGAACCAACGGGGCTTGGCTGGCGGCCGCTGCTCGCGTCATGGCTGGCAACCCTGCCTGAGGCTCTGGGCGAGAGCGGGCGCGCCGAGATCACAGCGACCCTGGACTGGCTGCTAGAGCCCATCCTGTGGTACCTGCGCCGCTCCTGCCGCTCGCCCGTGCCCACCCAGGACATTATGCTGGCGCGCGCAGTGATGCGCCTAATCCAGGCCCACCTGGCGCCGTGGGAGCCCGTTGGCGACGACGAGGGCCGGCCGGCGCCCCCGGCTGCCGACAAAACGCGCGACCTCATGCACGGCGTGTGCCTCTTCTGCATCATTTGGTCGGTGGGCGCCACGGTCGACGCCGCCGGCCGCGAGCGCTTCGACGGCTTCCTTCGCCAGCTTCTGAGGCGGGAGACGCCAGAGGTGTTGTCGACGCCAGGCGCGCCGCAGCCCGTCTTCCCATCCGCGACGCCCAAGGCGGCGTTGCCTGCACAGGGTCTAGCCTTCGACTACTGCTTTTCAGTGGAGCGTGGGGCTTGGACCGGCTGGATGAGCGGCTTGAGCGACGTCGCCATCCCGCCCAAAGCGCAATTCCACGATATATTCATTCCAACTGAGGAGACGGTCCAGCTCGGCTACCTGACCGACGTCCTCTTGGCGCGCGGCACGCCGCTTTTAGTGTGCGGGTCTACCGGCACGGGCAAGACGACGCTCGTTCGCGATCGGCTGTTGCACGGCCTCTCGCCCGAGACATACAAGCCCATCTTCCTCAACTTCTCCGCGCAAACGCGCGCGGACGTGTGCCAGGGCATAATTGACGGCCAGCTTGACAAGCGGCGCAAGGGCATCTTCGGCCCACCGCTGGGGAAAAAGTGCATCGTGTTTGTTGACGACCTCAACATGCCTGCGCTTGAAACGTACGGCGCGCAGCCGCCCATCGAGCTGCTCCGCCAGTGGATGGACCACGACGGTTGGTACGACCTAAAGGAGTGCACGTTCCGCGAGATTGTGGACGTGCAGTTCGTAGCCGCCATGGGTCCGCCCGGTGGCGGGCGCAACCCGGTAACGCCGCGCTACCTGCGCCACTTCAACCTGATTTTGTGCACCGACTACGCGCACGCCTCACTAGAGCGCATCTTCACGTCCATCCTGCGCTGGCACACGACCAAGCACGAGCTCGCCGCAGACGTAAAGTCGCTCAGCGGAGCGCTCGTTGCCTCGACCATCCACATCTACAACACCATCTCGAACGAGCTTCTTCCGACCCCGGCCAAGTCGCACTACACGTACAACCTGCGCGACATTGCCAAGGTGATCCAAGGCGTGCTGCAAAGCACCGCCAAGTCGCTGACGGCCCCCTCAGACATGGTCGCCCTGTGGGCCCATGAGTGCATCCGCGTGTTTGCAGATCGCCTTGTCGACCAGACTGACTCGAGCTGGTTCCACGAGCTACTGTGCGGGCAGCTGAAGGAGCGGCTCAAGACGGATTGGGCGTCCGTGATCGGCCAGGGCGAGCGCCTCCTCTTCGGCACCGTGATGGGCGAGGGTGCGGCCGCGGAGTACGTAGCTATGCCCGACATGGACGCCCTGATCGCGCGCGCGCAAACGATGCTCGAGGACTACAACGCCATCTCGAAGCGCCCCATGGAGCTTGTGCTCTTCCCATTTGCGGTCGAACACATCTGCCGTGTACTACGAATCATCCGTCAGCCGTTTGGGAATGCGCTGCTCGTCGGCGTGGGTGGATCCGGCCGGCAGAGCCTGACGACGCTCGCCTGTCACATGGCGGAGTTCGAGCTCTTCCAGATTGAGCTCTCCAAGAACTACGACAAGGTCGCCTGGAGGGAAGACCTGAAGCGTGTCCTCCGCCAAGCGGGCGAGAAGAGCCTGCCAACTGTATTCCTCTTTGTGGACACCCAGATCAAGGAGGAAGCGATGGTCGAGGATCTGAACAACATCCTCAACGCAGGTGAGGTACCCAACCTTTTCGCGGCCGATGAGCTCGCCCAGGTATACGAGACGCTCGCCACGCGCGCCAAGGAGCTCGGCATGGAGGACATGTCGCCAGCTGCTCTATTCCGGCTGTTTGTGCAGCAATGCCGTGCCAACTTGCACATGGTGCTCGCCATGTCGCCCATTGGCGACGCCTTCCGCACTCGACTGCGCAAGTTCCCCGCCTTGGTCAATTGTTGTACGATCGATTGGTTCACCGCGTGGCCGGAGGACGCGCTGCGCTCCGTCGCGGAGTCGTTTCTCATGGACGTCTCGATGGAGGACTCGGTCCGCTCCTCCATCCTCTCCCTCTGTTGCTACTTCCAACAGTCGGCCACCGAGCTCTCCACTGCCTACTTGAACGAGGCGCGGCGCTATAACTACGTGACGCCCACTACATACCTGGAGCTCTTGGGAGCCTTCCGGGCGCTTCTGCAGGTGCGTCTTTCGTGGGCCTCCCTTGGATGTGGCAGCACGGCCCGTCGCGGGCGACGGTCCACGCGCGTCCTTGCCCTTGCGCGCCCGCCGCCGGACCGCTGCACCGCACCCTTGCGCGCGCGCGGCGCATCCAACGCGGCGCGGGCGGATGCCCATCCGCAAGTGGCGCTCTCCGCCTGATGCGCACGCTTCCATCACCGTCCTCTCTTGCCGCTACGCCGAGCAGGTGAAGCGTGACGAGGTATCAACAGCCAAGTCGCGCTACGACGTCGGGTTGGACAAGTTGAGGTCGACTGCGGAGCAAGTGGCGGGCATGCAGGAGGAGCTGCAAGCGCTCCAGCCAAAGCTCGTCACGGCGCGCGCCGAGGCCGACGAGCTCATGGTCGTCATCGAGAAGGACTCCAAGGAGGCGGAGGCGACCCGCGAAGTTGTGCAACGCGACGAGGCGGCCGCGTCGGTCAAGGCTGAGGCGGCGGCCGCGATCAAGGCCGAGTGCGAGGAGGGCCTCGCCGCCGCGATCCCCGCGCTCGAGGCGGCCGTCAAAGCATTATCGACGCTGAAGAAGGCGGACACGGACGAGGTCAAGGCCATGAAGGCGCCACCCGCGGGCGTCAAACTCGTCATGGAGGCGGTGTGCATCATGAAGGAGGTGCCGCCCGTTAAGGTAACGGCACCCGACGGCAAGGGCAAGGTGGACGACTATTGGGAGCCCGCCAAGAAGATGATGAACGACTCGAAGTTCTTGCAGTCGCTCGTCGAGTACGACAAGGACAACATTCCTCCGGCGGTGATCCAGAAGATCCGCCGGTACACCACCAACCCCGACTTCGACCCCGAAGTGATCAAGAAGGCATCCAAGGCGGCGCAAGGGTTGTGCTCGTGGGTATGCGCCATGGAGGTGTACGACCGCGTCGCCAAGGACGTGGCGCCCAAGCGGGCTAAGCTCGCGGAGGCGGAGGCGGAGTTCAACGAGGTCTCGGCACTCCTAGAGGCCAAAAAGGCGGCGCTCAAGGAGGTGGAGGACAAGCTCGCCACGTTGCAAGCCACATTCAAGGAGACTGTGGCGCGCAAGGAGGACCTCGAGCAGCAGTCTGACGAGTGCGAGAAGAAGCTCATGCGCGCCGAGGCCCTGATCGGCGGGCTCGGCGGCGAGAAGGACCGGTGGGCGGAGGTGTCGGTCGCCCTCGGCAAGGTGTTCGACAACATCACCGGTGACATCCTCATCGGCTCCGCGGTACTCTCGTACATGGGGCCCTTCACGCAGCTCTTCCGCGACCGCGTGGTGGCCGATTGGGTGCGCCTCTGCTCGGAGAAGCAGGTGCCCTGCTCTGCTAAATTCTCGCTAACCGCCACCCTGGGCGACCCAGTCGCCATCCGCGCGTGGACGATCGATGGGCTGCCCAACGACGCCTTCTCGATTGACAACGGTATCATTCTCTCTCGCGCGCGTCGTTGGCCGCTCATGATCGACCCGCAGATGCAGGCCAACCGGTGGGTGAAGAACATGGAGAAGGACAACTCACTCGCCGTGTTCAAGCTGACCGACGGCGACTTTGCTCGCGTGCTCGAGAACGCGCTGCAATTCGGGCGGCCCGCGCTCCTTGAGAACGTCGGCGAGGAGCTCGACCCCATGCTGGAGCCCGTCTTGCTGAAACAGTTCTTCAAGTCGGCGGGCGTGCTCAGCGTGCGGCTGGGCGACGCGACCGTCGAATACAACAAGGACTTCAAGTTCTACATCACGACAAAGTTGCGCAATCCGCATTATCTGCCGGAGGTTTCGGTCAAGGTCACCTGTCTCAATTTCATGATCACTCCCGAGGGCCTCGAGGACCAGCTGCTTGGCATCGTCGTCGCCAAGGAGCGGCCGGAGCTGCAGGAAGAGAAGGAGGGGCTCGTGCTTGAGGCCGCCGAGAACAAGAAGCAGTTACAGGACATTGAGAATCGCATCCTACAGGTGCACCTCGCCGCCGCATCCCTCGCGCGCAACTCCACGCCCGCCGAGGTACCCGACGCGGCAAACGAGCGCGACGCTCAGCCGCACGCCCAAGGCCAACCTTTCCCCTCCCCCTCTCTGGCTTGCACGCGCAGGTCCTCTCAGAATCGGAGGGCAACATCCTCGACGACCAGACGGCCATCGATATTCTCTCGTCCTCCAAGAAGATATCCGACGACATCGCACGCAAGCAGAAGATTGCCGAGGCGGCGTCCGAGCGGCTCGACGCCACGCGCGCGGGATATGTGCCCGCCGCCGCGCGCGCCTCGCTCCTCTTTTTCGCCATCTCCGACATGGCCAACGTGGACCCGATGTACCAGTACTCTCTCTCGTGGTATATTGCGCTCTTCGAGCGGGCCATCGCCGACGCGCCCGGTTCTGATGACCTGCGGACGCGCCTGCAGGCGTTGCAGGATGAGAACACGGCCTCCGTCTACCGCAACATCTGCCGCTCGCTCTACGAGAAGGACAAGCTCCTCTTCGCATTCCTGCTTTGCGCGAAGATACGGATGGCCGCGGGCGCCCTTCACCAAGCCCACTTCTCCTTCTTTCTCACGGGCGGCGCTGGCCTCATCCCCGATGGCGCGCCCCCGAACCCGTGCTCGCAATGGCTTCCCGCTCGTGGGTGGGAGGAGATCTTGCGGTTATCGCAGCTGCCGAGACTCGAGGGGCTGCCCAAGGCGTTCGCCGACCACGGGACGGCGTGGAAGGACGTGTGGGAATCGGAGGAGCCGCACCGGGCCACGCTGCCGGCAGGCTACTCCAAATCGCTCTCGCGCTTCGAGCGGTGCTGCGTGCTACGTTGTTTGCGGCCCGACCGCGTCGTGGCTGCTGTCACCGACTTTGTCGCGGCCGAGCTGGGCAAGTACTACGTGGAGCCCCCGCCGTTCAATCTCGAGGCGTGCTTCAACGACTCGTCCAATACGTCCCCCCTCATTTTTGTGCTCTCGCCGGGCCAGGATCCGATGACCGAGCTGCTTCGCTTCGCCGACACGCGCGGCTTCGGCGGCAAGCGCACCGCGGCCATCTCACTGGGGCAGGGGCAAGGGCCTATCGCGCGCAGGCTCATCACCGAGGGGATGCGCGCCGGCTCATGGGTCGTGCTGCAGAATTGCCACTTGTGCACGTCGTGGATGCCGACGCTCGAGAAGATTTGTGAGGAACTTACACCCGACGCGGCCTCGCCGGACTTCCGCTTGTGGCTCACGTCGGCACCGTCGACGCACTTCCCCGTCTCAATCTTGCAGAATGGCGTCAAGATGACCAACGAGCCGCCCAAGGGCTTGCGCGCCAACATGCTGGGCTCGTACCTCGCGGATCCGCTCTCAGACGAGGCCTTCTTCGAGGGCACGGAAGGGTCCAACGCCTGGGCCTTCAAGAAACTTGCTTTCGGGCTCGCCTTCTTCCACGCGGTGATCCAGGAGCGTCGCAAGTTCGGCCCCATCGGCTGGAACATCCCGTACGAGTTCAACGCGTCCGACCTGCGCATTTCAGTGCGCCAGGTCCGCCTCTTCCTCGAGTCGTACGAGGACATCCCGCTGCAGGCGCTCCACTACTGCACAGGCGAGGCCAACTATGGCGGCCGCGTCACTGACGACAAGGACCGCCGCTGCCTCAACGCGCTGTTGAGCGACGTCTACTGCGAGGCGGCGCTCGCCGAGGGCTTCGCCCTCGCACCCGTCATCGCCGCCGATGGATCGCCCGCGTACGCGCAGCCGGCAGCCGAGTCGCACGCCGAGTACCTTGACGCGATCCGCGGCCTTCCGTCGGCCGATGCGCCCGGTGTCTTCGGATTACATGAGAACGCCGCCATCACCAAGGATCTAAAGGAGACCCGCGAGCTCTTCGATGCCATACTCCTAACGCAGGCGCGCACGGGTGGCGGCGGCGGCGGCGGTAGCGGCAGCGACGAGATGCTCGGCCGCATCGCCGACGACATCGCCGCACGCCTCCCCGAGGCATTCGACCTAGAGGCGGCGCAGGCGCTGTACCCAGTCACCTACCTCGAGTCGATGAACACCGTACTGCATCAGGAGCTCATCCGTTTCAATCGGTTGACGGCCATCATCCGCTCCTCGCTGGCCTCGCTGCAAAAGGCCATCAAAGGCCTTGTGGTGATGGACGCGGAGCTCGAAGCCCTGGCCGGCGCGCTCCTCCTAGGCACGCGCCCCGCCATGTGGATGAAGCGGTCCTACCCCTCACTCAAACCTCTCGCAGGCTACGTCTCCAACCTGCTCGACCGGCTCGCCATGTTCTCCAACTGGATCGAGGGCGGCATTCCGGAGACCTTTTGGCTCTCGGGTTTCTTCTTCACCCACGCCTTCTTGACAGGCTCTACGCAAAACTACGCGCGCCGCAATAGCATCCCAATCGATATGCTCGACTTCACC
This sequence comes from Isochrysis galbana, assembly GCA_018136815.1. Classification (NCBI taxonomy): domain Eukaryota; phylum Haptophyta; order Isochrysidales; family Isochrysidaceae; genus Isochrysis; species Isochrysis galbana. Next base: position 3,271,383 of record CM030943.1, on the reverse strand, counting down.
TTCGAAGTACTCGAGGAGAAGCCGATCGCCGCAGCCGACGAGGGTGTGTACGTCCACGGCATGTACCTCGAGGGCGCGCGCTACAGCCACGAGACGCGTGAGCTGGAGGAGTGCGAGGCCAAGGTTCTCTTTGTGCCGCTGCCGACTCTGTGGCTGCGGCCGCAGAAAATTGCCGAGATGATGGAGACCCCGCATTATATGTGTCCATTGTACAAGACTTCCGACAGGCGAGGCACCCTCGCCACGACCGGCCACTCCACCAACTTTGTGATGTTCCTCAAGCTGCCCTCGGCACGCGAGCAGACGCATTGGGTGAAGCGTGGCGTAGCCGCACTCTGCCAACTCGACGACTAGCGGCGGCCGCCACACCGCCGGCCGCGCACACCCCAAGAGAAGCTGCTCCGTCGGTACTAGGTCGATTTGCTGAGGGTCTAGGTGCGTTGTGCGGCCTCGCTGGCCCAAAGGCGGCGGCAGCGGCTTGATGGGGAGCGGGCGAGACACTAGGCCCCCGTGCGGGAGCCAGCATGCCAACGTCGAGAGAAGACGGCGGGGTCGTCGTAGGCCACTGTCGCGAGAAAAGGGGGGGTGGGGCGGGGTGTGCACTTGTAATATGAGGCTAAACCGATGGTTCGATGTGAGCGTGATGTCGCTTTCTCCGGGCTCTCGTGGCGAATGCTACCAAGGTGCGAGCGCCACACTCGATTGTTGAGTTGCCGCTTTCGCGGTGAGTCGCGATCACCTCCTTGCCTTTGTACAGTATGGGCACATCACCAAGGGGGATAGAACTGCAGCGTATTTTTGGTCGCTCGACCATCAAGAAGTATCTCTTCATCTTGTCGTTTCAAAAGATTTTACAAGTAGTATGTGCACTTGTGTTTGCATACGGCTTGCTGAAAGACACCAGATAGAGGCTGCAGCCTTCGTTCCAATGCCAATGCAGACAGCAGACTCTGGGTGAGCCGCCCCCGCATCCCCAAGATCCCAAGAGGCGGCGCAGGGGGTAGATGGTTCTCGCCCCCCCCCCCCCCCCCCCCCCCCACAGGGGAGCAGAGGAGAGTGAGGGGGGGCGCGAGGCCCCCTTCCGCGGCGGCCAATCATAAGCAGATTAGTTAGTCCCTACACCACTATCAAACGCACATTCACAGTAGCAGCACCACTAGTATCGAGCGAGCACCCCTCGTCGACGACGACGCAATGGCTTGTCGGCTTGTGGCTCGCATCCTTCATGCTCATCACTGCACAAAACGGCGGCACTTATGTGCGAGAAAAGACCGCAACGCTCTTTCTGCTTGCGACGGACTTGTTGCACTGCCGTCACTCACTGGACTGCACATATACACGCACAACATACGTCACGACACACCGCGCTCCACCCAAGCACGGGTCACCGGAAGAGGAGGAGACACGACACTGGTCGGGGACAGCATGGCATTCAGCCTCAGGCTCCTCCGCGTGCCATTGCACACCCATGCCTATTTCCTCTCGAAGACGACATTGATGGCCTGCGCTAGCCCGCACGCCTCCGAAAGCGAAGCACGCCCTACTTGGATCCAGCAGTTCGTCTCAGTCTGGATGGAGGTGAAATGACCGAAGCGCCTAGCGTCTCCAGGTTGTGTAAGACGGCGCCGCGGCGCCCAGCTCAAGCCGCACAGCAGCGTAGCTTCGCAGCCGCTCACGTCATCTCCGAAGCTCCTCGACTGACGGAGCAGGCTTGTAGAGCGCGCAGCGCATCGCTCATTTCCTCAATCTACCGATGCGCACTGCCATGAGCACCGCAAGCGGCATGCGCAGTGGCTCCATCAACTCGTTGACACCGAGGGCCATGATCAAGTTGGCGATCTTCGGCTGCACTGCGTCTGTCCGCGCCGAGAGCTCCGTCCCCGCGACCTCATCCACCTTGCGCACAACTTGTCTAAGGTCGAGGCCGCCTTGCTCGGCGGCAGTGTAGAGGGTGGCAGCCCCGCCTGCGTAGAGCCCACTGTAGGAGAGGAAAAACGGAACGCCGTACCTGCGGAGAGACGAGGGACAGTGGCGGCCGGGCGGGGTGGTGGAAAGCGGAATGGGGGTGTGGGGTGGTTGGCGACGGCCTCAAGAGTTCAGGCAAGGGCCGCCCCGTCTCCCCCATAGCGCCCACCTCCGCCTTCCTTTCCCGCTTCCCCGCCTTGTTCAGTCCCTTCCCTGCCACCTCGCCTCTCCCCTCCCCCTTCCCCCCTCCTTCTTCCCTCCCCCTGCCCTCCGCCCCCCCGCTTCCCCCTCTCGCCCCCTCCCTCCTTAACCCCCTCCCCCTCTTCCCCCCCCCCCCCCCTTTCTCCTCTCCTCCTTCCCCTCTCCCCTCCCCCTCCCCAAACCTACAACCTCCCCCCGTTGGCCCTCCTCTCCCCACACCCACACCCGGTACACCCACACCCACCCACACACACACACACACACACACACACACACACACAGAGAGAGAGAGAGAGAGAGAGAGAGAGAGAGAGAGAGAGAGAGAGAGAGAGAGAGAGAGAGAGAGAGAGAGAGCGAGAGCGAGAGCGAGAGCGAGAGAGAGAGTGTGTGTGTGTGACCACCCCACCCCCCGTCCCCCCGCCGCGGCGGAGTGGGCAGCCAGCCCATTCTCACTTCTTGCGGATCTCATGGAGCTGCGACGCCCCGCGCCGCACCCACGACATGGGGCGGCGGCCGAAGAGAGAGAGAGAGGGAGAGAGTAGAAAAAGTAGAGAGAGTAGAGAGAGTAGAAGAGAGAGGGAGAGAGTAGGAAAGTAAAGAAGAGAGTAGGAAAGTAGAGAGAGTAGTAAAAGTAGAGAGAGAGAGAGAGAGAGGGAGAGAGAGAGAGAGAGAGGGAGAGAGTAGGAAAGTAAAGAAGAGAGTAGGAAAGTAGAGAGAGTAGTGAAAGTAGAGAGAGAGAGAGAGAGAGAGGGAGAGAGAGAGAGAGAGGGAGAGAGTAGGAAAGTAAAGAAGAGAGTAGGAAAGTAGAGAGAGTAGTAAAAGTAGAGAGAGTAGCTGTAATAGAGAGAGTAGTGGAAGTAGAGAGAGTAGAGAATAAAGTAGAGAGTAGAAAAGTAGAGAGAGAGAGAGAGAGGGAGAGAGTAGGAAAGTAAAGAAGAGAGTAGGAAAGTAGAGAGAGTAGTGAAAGTAGAGAGAGTAGCTGGAATAGAGAGAGTAGTGGAAGTAGAGAGAGTAGAGAATAAAGTAGAGAGTAGAAAAGTAGAGAGAGAGAGAGAGCGAGAGGGAGAGAGTAGGAAAGTAAAGAAGAGAGTAGGAAAGTAGAGAGAGTAGTGAAAGTAGAGAGAGTAGCTGGAATAGAGAGAGTAGTGGAAGTAGAGAGAGTAGAGAATAAAGTAGAGAGTAGAAAAGTAGAGAGAGAGAGAGAGCGAGAGGGAGAGAGTAGGAAAGTAAAGAAGAGAGTAGGAAAGTAGAGAGAGTAGTGAAAGTAGAGAGAGTAGCTGGAATAGAGAGAGTAGTGGAAGTAGAGAGAGTAGAGAATAAAGTAGAGAGTAGAAAAGTAGAGAGAGAGAGAGAGAGGGAGAGAGTAGGAAAGTAAAGAAGAGAGTAGGAAAGTAGAGAGAGTAGTGAAAGTAGAGAGAGTAGCTGCAATAGAGAGAGTAGTGGAAGTAGAGAGAGTAGAGAATAAAGTAGAGAGTAGAAAAGTAGAGAGAGAGAGAGAGAGAGAGAGAGGGAGAGAGTAGGAAAGTAAAGAAGAGAGTAGGAAAGTAGAGAGAGTAGCTGCAATAGAGAGAGTAGTGGAAGTAGAGAGAGTAGAGAATAAAGTAGAGAGTAGAAAACTAGCGAGAGAGAGAGAGCGAGAGGGAGAGAGTAGGAAAGTAAAGAAGAGAGTAGGAAAGTAGAGACAGTAGTGAAAGTAGAGAGAGTAGCTGGAATAGAGAGAGTAGTGGAAGTAGAGAGAGTAGAGAATAAAGTAGAGAGTAGAAAAGTAGAGAGAGAGAGAGAGAGGGAGAGAGTAGGAAAGTAAAGAAGAGAGTAGGAAAGTAGAGAGAGTAGTGAAAGTAGAGAGAGTAGCTGGAATAGAGAGAGTAGTGGAAGTAGAGAGAGTAGAGAAGAAAGTAGAGAGTAGGAAAGTAGAGAGAGAGAGAGAGAGAGGGAGAGAGTAGGAAAGTAAAGAAGAGAGTAGGAAAGTAGAGAGAGTAGTAAAAGTAGAGAGAGTAGCTGCAATAGAGAGAGTAGTGGAAGTAGAGAGAGTAGAGAATAAAGTAGAGAGTAGAAAACTAGAGAGAGAGAGAGAGCGAGAGGGAGAGAGTAGGAAAGTAAAGAAGAGAGTAGGAAAGTAGAGAGAGTAGTGAAAGTAGAGAGAGTAGCTGGAATAGAGAGAGTAGTGGAAGTAGAGAGAGTAGAGAATAAGGTAGAGAGTAGAAAAGTAGAGAGAGAGAGAGAGAGGGAGAGAGTAGGAAAGTAAAGAAGAGAGTAGGAAAGTAGAGAGAGTAGTGAAAGTAGAGAGAGTAGCTGGAATAGAGAGAGTAGTGAAAGTAGAGAGAGTAGAGAATAAAGTAGAGTGCGAGCGCTTGGGCTTCGGTGGCTTGGGTCGGCCCCGTTGGGGCGTCGTGGCGGCAGAGGGCTGGGAGGTGGGAGCGGTCGGCGCGCGCTCCATCGCTAAAACTATAACAATAGTTTTTCAGGAAGGCGACAAAGGAGGCGAGGGCAACAAGGGCGAATGGGCGAATGTAGGATCCTGCGACGGTGACTAGCAACTAGCCGGCAAGGAGGGGACATAGAAACGCAGACAACTTCTAAAACAAAAAGGTCGATCGCGGATGCGACAAACGAGGGCTAAGGAGGGACTAGGGTTAGAGCAAAACCCCAAGCACGGGCGTGCAAGAACGAGGCGGGGCAGGCTACAAAGGGGCGCGAGAACAAGGTCAGATCGGCCACAAAGGGGCGCACGCAGGCAAGGAGCAACAGGCGAGTTACGAGTAAAGAATCAACGAGTAACGAGTAAAACCGGAACGCAACCGAGCGCGAAAGGCACAAGGTGAGAGAGCCGATCGCGCGAATGCGACACACTTCCGCGCCCTCCGCGCGTCGTGGGTCGTGCGTCGGTCGCCATGCCCGTAGTCAATTCCAACATGGGTCCCGAGGAAAGCTCCATGAGCTCCCCGCAAGAACCGCGTTCCGCGCTAGCTGCCGGCGCGCCCTTACAGGCAATCTCCAAAAGTGAGAGTAGCCTTGCTCTGACAAGCGCGCTCCATGACCCTATCGTTTTAAAGATGGTTGGATTACTTTGTTTTGAGAAAGGGCGATATGCTATTTGCATTCACACGCCTGGTTCTAGCCCTTCCACCTTCTCGTGCTCGCGATGTACGGGATATCCCCGGGGCTTAAGTTGCTAACTAAATGCACAAACAAAGAAGAAGGGGAGAGAAGGGGAGCCCAAGCGACATGGCTACTGCATTCGTCAACGCACACACATCACCAATCATGTCCAAAATTGGCGACAAGGCACAATGCTCACGAAGTCATGGAGCAAATCGACGGGTAGTCGTCGGTTCGCATGACGGATTCCTCACCAGCAAAATCTCCGAGCAGTGAAGACAAAGCGGATTGTCATTCCGGTCAACGACCTGATATCTGCCAACTTGGAACAGCTCTTCTGCGAAAAGTGCTATCTCACCGGCACTGAGTTGCCTCCTAAACCAAGAAAGCTCCGGAAACTGCGTCTTGTAGTGCAACTCCAACGCGATCTGTTTCGGCAGAGAGGAGGGGCTTTTCATCATGCTCCTTAATACGCCGTACTCGAATCCTTCAACATCCATCTTGAGGAATGTCAGTCGATGATGCCCTTGTAGCCCGATGGAAGCGAGCAGAGAGTCCCAGTCCAAGAAGACTCGTGTGGAGACGGATGTCTTAACTTTCACGGAACGCGTGGCGTTACTGTCACCAATGCAAAAGGGATGCAGGTGCACTCTGCCAGCTAGGTCTTCAGGCGGGCGAGTGTTGGGGTTGAGCGTGCAGTCAAAGGTGTCGACGCGGCAGCTCGTCCTGCTCACAAGATCCCTCTCAAAGTCCCACTGGTTGTTACTGCCGATCGAGATGACGCGGCACTCTACCGCCTCGGTCAGTCCGCATGCACGCTTCTCTCCGTCTCCTGTGCCAAAGTGCTCGAGCTTGGCGCAGCGCGGTCCGATGGGGCCAAGCATGTCGAAGCGGGAATGGTCGTGCCGTAAGACGTGGTGCGAGTCGAGGAATGCATTCAACTCAACCGTCAGATTGCGCGACCACGCCTGCCGCAGCGCGAGGCTCGCAGCCACCTCGGAGCACGAGAACATGGAGGTGGTGGTGGAGGTGGGGCGGGGGGGGGGGGGGGCCGCCGAGCCTAAAATTGGAAATTCGTATAATGTTACCCCCCAGGAGCCAACGCCCCGCAGGAGCTCTCGGGGGGCCCCGAGAGCTGTCGGCGGGGAATTTTTCTCCCGATCGCCAACAGCCCCACCGAGAGCTACCGGGGGACCGAGACAATCCCCCGAGAGCTATCGGGGGATAGCTCCTGGGGGGTGCCGTAAGCGGATGACGGATCCGAGGTTACCACTACCTCAGATGGGAACAGAGGTTGGCCCCGGCCAGGTTTTCGCGTCTGACCTGCCCAAATTTCTTTCGAAAATTTCGATGTTTTTGCACTGATTTTCAGACAGGCTTCCCCTAATTTTCGCGAAATTTTTGTTTTTCGAGGTTCGAACGAGCCCCACCGCCTACGCACTACGCACCGCCGCACCGTGCTACCTTGCCACTTGCCTTAGACCTAGCCCGGTCACTCACTATGGGGGTGCGGAGGGCACCAGCAATTATAGGTAAATGAAGGGCTAAATAAGCTCCCTATCTCTTAAGAGGCGAAGCACCTTCGGAGGTGCTGCACGCCGTTGCCGCGCCGCGCCGTGCCCTCCCATGCCTCTCAGACCACCTCGTTGGCGGCTGTAGCGGCATGGGAGGGCGTCTCCATACCCCTCACCCATCATATCTTGGCCCTAGCCCCCAGCTCGACGCGCAGCGCAAGCTAGGTCACCATTTGTGTCACCTGGGCGGCGCTGCATGCGCGCGCCGCGAAAGGTGCTTCACCTTTCACGAGCAGATGGGCGAACATCTAGGCGGTGGGAAGGGGGACTGACAAGCCTGGTTGCCTTTGTTTGTGGGTCGGCACGTTCCGATCGCCACAGTGGCGGGCGAGTGGCTGCTGGTGTTGGCGGCTAGCTGCTGCAGCGGCAATGGCGCAGCGCACGAGCACGAGCCAGCAATTTTACGGCAGGCTGTCTGTGTCTGCGCGCCCGATCAGGGAGTGTTATGGCTAGACACATATGGGCTGCCTGCGCGCTGGCCACGGCGACGCGCAGGCAGTCCACTGCAATGCGCGCACGTGCAGTCTGAATGCTTTTGTGTGTTGTGTGCTCGTCTCCGCTCGCTTGTATGTGGTCTGTCTCAAAGGGGAACGCTTTGCCCATGAAATATTCTGGTCCAAAGG
>CM030943.1:3242821-3263821 GCA_018136815.1 Isochrysis galbana | reverse complement strand
GCATTCGTCAGTTGTAACAGATGAGTGGCTTCTCCGATCAACCGTTTCGGGACGAATCCTAACTGGTCTTTCGAGATTATGTTACCGATTACTTTTTTTAATCTATTCGTAAGCACCTTGGCCAATATTTTGTAGTCGCTTTGCAGGAGCGTGATGGGTCTATAGTTCCTAGGATCTCTCGTGTCTCCTTTCTTATATAGAAGTATTATGTCGCCTTCTCTCATGGATACGTTAAGTTGCCCCTGCTCTAGAGCTAGATTTAGCATTCTAAGGAAGTCATGTTTCACTAGGTCTATGAAGCTTTTGTAGAACTCCGCCGGTAGCGCGTCTGGCCCCGCGCTTTTGCCACTCCCTATTTGGGTAATGGCGTCTGTGAGCTCCTCCATCGTTATTTTCCCTTCTATTGCATCGCTGTCGTGTTTATTCATCGGGCGTGTTTCTAGCGTCTCTTCGAGTTCATGGTCTCTGGTGCTGCGGCGTTCCTGGTATAGCCATACGTAATACTTGCGGAGTTCGCTTCGTATTTCCGCATCGTCTGCGGTCGTGTTTCTCATGTCGTCCCCCGGGGCGTTCCAGTCCCTAGTGATGAAGAGTTCTGGGATCGCGCTGTTAGAGGCGCGCGTTTGAAATCTTTGAAAGAATTCTTTCGTCATCCTCTCCTCACATTTGAGGGAGTCGAAGCTTTCTTTGATCGTCGGTCTGGACTTCTTGCGAATCGCATCTACCTTTTCATTGAGTTCGCGCATTCTATCCACTTTCCTCGCGTTTGGCCTTTGGTTGCTTTCCGGGATGTCCGGCACTCGCGCGCGGAAACGCGCATACAATTGTGCATGCGCCGTCTTTCCACGCGCCCGGATAATCGTGCGATCGGTTGCACGCCTTGCCCTCGATATTCATGGGGCATTTCCCGTTGGGGAAACGTTTGCATAGCTCGAGCGAGCCCGGGTTGATGGCCTCGTGGATAGTCTTCTTCGGCGGTGCCGTGCGCTTGCGCTCTTCACGCTCGAGTCGCGCTGCTTTTTCCTCTGCGCACACGCACATGCGAAGGGGGGGTTGGAAGGCCATAGCGTAGTCCTTTTTGTATCCTTTGCATCCCTTTGGACCTGCGTGGATGTACAGGTTCTTTATGTCGCCGCCGAGCTCGCGGCAGTTTCGGACCGCATACTCTATGGGGTAGGGGGCTCCGTTAACGCTGAGGAGTATCTTGCGCGGAAAGTCGAACGATTTGAACGAGCCTTGCTTGGGAGTCACATAGAGGTGGTAAACCTCTTTCTTGCCTTGGGTTACTAGCACCCCTTCTTTGGTGAGGATCTTGGTCCTTTCTTGGTTTCCTTGGAGAAAGTAGAAGCCTTGGTTTTCAACCGCCTTGGCGAGCGAGCTGATCGTGATGATGCTCTTCAACTCGAACTTGTAATTGCGCACCACTAGGTGCGCCGAGACGTCTTGGAAAGCGCCGGCTACCGCTTTGTCTGACGCCCGGGGGAGCCCCTTGAGTTTCTCGTCGAGAGTTTGATATTTGACCGCTATAGGGCACGGAATGCCCGCCTTGCGAAAGTCGACTACGTCTTTGAACATCTCGCGAAATTGATTCGCGCAATCCGCCGTAACCATTATTTCCCATGGTCCGGAAGCGCTCTTAGACAGAAAGTCGGGTTCAAGGTCGACGCCTTCTAGTTTGTTGAGATGCGCAACAATGGCGCCTAGGGTCTCCTCGTCTTTGGCCTTGTGGCCCTTCTCGTACGCCGTGAAGGTGATGATGATTTTGTGAGAATCTGGAAACTCGGCCTCTTCTTGAAGCTCGGGCTCGAGATCTTCGTCGAGGAGGGCCACCTGTGTGGCCGTGGGGGGAGGCAAGGTTAGTCCTCTGCCTTGTCTTGCTTCTCTAGAGTCCAGTTGTCTCAGTGCGTCTACCGCGTTGTCACTCCCTCTCGCGGGTTTTGTGTGGAGTGTCTGCTGTGTTGGCCCAAATTCGTGATTGTGCTGGTTATGTTGGGCCTCTGGGGCCGGTGTCTTGCTGGTCGTTCCAGCGCCCGAAACGCGGTCGTCCGCGTGCCTCTGGGCGTCTCTGGGGAGTGTCTCCCCGGTGTCGTCCTCCCTGCTGCCGCTGTCTCCCCTGATGGGGGTCCCAAGCTGCTCTTTCCAGTGCCTATTTTGATGCGACATTTCCCCAATGGGGTCCTGTCTTGTATGGCGCCGGGCCGGCCCCTCGCGCCGGAGCACGAGGGCGGTAACGCGGCTGTGTAGGGTCCCGGCCCGGGGGCCTTCCCTATGGGTTCGTCCCTCTGGTGCTTTGTGGTATGTGTGGCTGTGGATTGTGCTGGAGGTGTGTTGCCTGCTGGCTGGTGCTAGCATGGCGGCCTTGTACGTGTCGTTCGTGGTGATGCGCGGGCGCGGCCCGCCGGCTCCTGTGCCCACCTGACTGGGGGGGTCGTCCTGGCGCGGTCGCTTCGGCGACAGCGGCGTGTCCATGAGCTCTTCGTCCATCATGGCGAGGGCAGCGGCAGCGAGAGCGGGCGGCGGCGCGCGCTCCATGACCCTATCGTTTTAACGATAGTTGAGGTCTAGATATACGAAATATCGCTTAGTAGATAGCGAAACTTTTTAATAGAGTACTCAACATAGTTCATAGTAAGACCACATGGGAAACAAGAGAAGGAACCTCGAGCGAAGTCGGAAAGAACAAAGGAGATGCCACAATATCCCGCCCCCTCCACCCCAACCCCCGGCCGAGGCAGTGCGCGCGGCCTCCCCGGAACCAGCTCTCCACTAAAGAGGGAACTGGGGAAGGGGGAGGGGGTTGCTAGGGGTTAAGGTTGGGTAGAAGGGAGGGCCACAAGCACACTGCCTCACGCCGCACGTGTAGCGGGGATTTTTAAGAAGATTTTTTATTTATTTTTTTTAGATATCAAGGAGCCGATCCCCCCCCGGGCGCGACCGCACCAATTCTGTACGGCTAGAGCGCGTTGACCGGCCCTACGGAAATGATATCTGTGGTTGCAAGCGGGAGGTTGGAGAGTGTGCGCCCCGCCGTCACACACCACGCAGCACGCGACGGCCGCCCCCACGGAGAGCCCCGACGGACCTCCGACGAGGGAGGCAAAGTACTCGCAACCTTCTCACGAGCGCATCCCATGAGGATGTGCTGTTTCGTGGTCGTTGCCGTCACACGCGTGCGGATGTGAATGAGATGTGCTGTTTCGTGGTATTGTAGTTGCGGTGACATGCGTGCAGATGTGAATGAGATGTACTGTTTCGTGTTTACATAGTTGCGGTTACATGCGTGCGGATGTGAATGAGATGTACTGTTTCGTGTTTACATAGTTGCGGTGACATGCGTGCGGATGTGAATGAGATGTACCGTTTCGTGTTTCCACCGTTGCGGTGACATGCGTGCGGATGTGAATGAGGAATGAGATGTACTGTTTCGTGTTTACATAGTTGCGGTGACATGCGTGCAGATGTGAATGAGATGTACTGTTTCGTGTTTACATCGTTGCGGTGACATGCGGATGAATGGTGCCCTATCCCATCGTTAGGAGGAATGAAAATGTCCCTCCCCCTGCCCCGCCCCCCGTCCCCCCCCCCGGGGAGAGAGAGAAGAGAGAGAAGAGAAGAGATGAGAAGAGAGAGAAGAGAGAGGAGAGGAGAAGAGAGAGAAGAGAGATGAGAGAGGAGAGAGAGAAGAGAGAGAAGAGAGAGGAGAGAGAGAAGAGAGAGAAGAGAGAGGAGAGAGAGAAGGGAGAGAGTGGAGTGTGACGCAGCAGCTGTCCCCCCCGCGGCAGAGACACGCTGGAGTCGCATAGATATATAGATCCTGTAATCTCCCCTTTTGTCCATTCTGACGAAAGGAGGAGCCCTTTTCTCAAAGGGTTCTTAGCGTTCGCGTTGCAGAGGGAAGAGAGAAAGGGAGAGAGAGAAGAGAAGAGAGAGAGAAGAGAAGAGAGAAGAGAAGAGAGAGGAGGGGAGAAGAGAGGAAGAGAGAGGAGAGAGAGAGAAGGGAGAGAGATAAGACAGAGAAGAGAGAGAGAAGAGGAAGAGAGAGGAGAGAGGAGAGAGAGAGGAGAGAGAAGCGAGGGAGAAGAGAAAGAGAAGAGAGAGAGAGAGAGAACACAGAGATAGCAGAGAATCTCTCTCCTCTCCTCTTCCATCCCACGCATCTCTCTCTCCCCCCCCCTCTCCCTCACTACATATACTTCCCCTTTCGTCTCAATTCTCTTCTCTTCCCCCCCTCTTCCCCCGTTTCGTAGGGAATCTCCCCCCCCCCCTTCCCCCCGCCCCCCACGGCTGCTGGAGTCCCTTTGATGCAGCACGGGAATCTCGAGGTCTCGCACGCCGTCCGCCAGCTAATCGAGGCAAGGAGCGCGGCGGAGAGGACCGCCGCAGCCGCTGCACTCTCTCACCTCTCGTTCCACCCCCAACACCGCCTCGCCATCGCAAACGAGGGTGGAATCTCTTCTCTCGTCACCCTTCTTTCGGAAGGCACCGCCGAACAGAAGAATATTGCTGCTGAGGCGCTTTGGAATCTGGCACGGGATGGCACGCATAGGCTGGAGATCGTCAGGGTGGGCGGACTTCCACCGCTGACTGCCCTGCTTCGTGAGGGCACGCCCGGTGGGAGGGAGGTTGCCGCCGGAGCCCTGCGCCACCTCGCGAGAAGCGCTCCAAACCGAAGAATCATCGCCGAGGCGGGCGCGCTCGGACCGCTCGTTTCGCTGCTGAGCGGCGGTGCAGGCAGGGCCCGTCTGGTAGCCGCCGGCGCCCTTCACAACCTCGCAAAGAACGCCGTGAATCGGGCGGCGATTGCCGAGGCGGGCGGCATCGCGCCCCTCATCGCGCTGCTCGGCGACAGCGCGGCGGAGGGGCGCGCGAAGGCGGCGGAGGCGCTGTGGAATCTCGCACAGGACGCGGGCAACCGGCTGGCGATCGCGAGAGCTGGCGGCGTCGCACCACTCGTCGCGCTGCTGAGCGACGGCACGACCGAAGTGCGCATGAACGCGGCGGTCGCACTCCAAAACTTGGCGCTCGATGACGACAACGACGTGGCCATCGCCAAGGCGGGCGCCATCGCGCCACTGGTTGAGCTGCTCGGGGATAGCGTGGCGCAGGTGCGCGCGGACGCCGCTGGCGCGCTGCGAAACCTGGCAGGGAACGCCGACAACCAGGCGGCGATCGCCAAGATGGGCGGCGTCGCGCCGCTGGTGGCGCTGCTCGGCGATGGCATGGCGGAGGGGCGCGCCAACGCGGCGGGCGCGTTGTGGAACTTGGCGAGGAACAGCACGGAGCACAAGGTGGCGATCGCCAGGGCCGGCGGCATCGTTCCGTTGGTTGTGTTGCTCAGGGACAGCATGGCTGAGGTCCGCGCGATTGCGGCGGGTGCGCTGTGGAACCTGGCGTCCAACGATGACAACAAATGCGCGATCGCCACGGCGGGTGGGATCATGCCGCTCGTCGCACTTCTGGCTGATGAGGCCGACGAGCTCCAAGCGATTGCGGCGGGCGCGCTGCGGAACCTGGCGTTGAACAATGCTGACAACCAGTTGGCAATCGCAAAGGCGGGCGGCATCGCGCCGCTCCTCAAGCTACTCCGCGACGGCACGGACGAGGGGCGCACCATCGCGGCGGGTGCGCTGTACAACTTGGCGAGCAACAACGCCGACAACCAGGCGGCAATTGCCAAGGACGTGGGCATCGTGACTCTTTTCGCGCTGCTCGGCGGCGGCACCGCCGATGGGCACAAGAATGCGGCAAGCGCCCTACGGATCTTGACGAGCAATGACTCCGATCCCCACTCAGAGATCGATTCGTCGGGCGGCGCCGCGCCGTACTGCGCAAAGGGGCGCGAATACCTCTGCTACACTGTACGTGCCTCTCACATACACGGCGCCTAGCTCGCACATGAACGAAGGCAGCAGCCTCGCGCCTTCAAGCCGCGCCACGGATGCTATGAGGATGAGTGCGGGTGGGCGCAGCAGTGGACGTGGTGGTACGATCGCAACTTGCCCCGATCGCTAACCCACGTCTTTCGTGTGGCAGTGCATGTGGTGTCCGTGTCGTTGTACGTCACGGCACTATCTCGAACGTGCGTGCAATGTGCAAGTGGGATGTGCAATGTGCCTTGTGTTGGCAACGTCCTATAGCTCAACTGGTGTATTTGGTCCCTTAAAGGTATTCTCATCAAACTGGCCGCTACTTGCACGGCGCGAGGCAGAGTAGCTTGTGCTTGTGCTGCTCCTATCTACCCGTCCCAACCGTCCACATCCCCTTCGCCTTCCCCCAGTTTCTTCCACGGGGAATCCTGGAGGAGGAGAGGGAGGCCGCGCTCACTGCTTCGACCGGGGGCGTGGGCGATAGGGGGCGATAAGTAAGAGTGGTTGGTGCCCCTTTCCGGGTTAGGTTTCGGTTTCGGAGGGTCGACCCTCGACCCATGTGCACTACCTTGGGTCTGACTTCGGGGGAGGGGCGGGCGGCAGGCCTTTTTGGTTATAAGTTGTGGTGTAACGCATTGTGCTGCGCTTCTTTGTGGGGGGGCAGCCGCGGGGCTTTCCCCATGGGTGGATCATAAGGGAGGATCCCCCTCTCTGGTTTCAAGGGCACTAGCCCTGGTCTCTGGTCGCTTATGTGTTCATGTTTTTCGCTTCCGCTAGCACGTGATCGATCCCTATTCTTTGTGCCAGCGCCTTTAGTGTGAGACTCGGTTCTAGAGTGCCATCGTCCGTTGTCTCGAATAGTGGGCGGAAGAAGTACGTGTCTATTCGTTTCTTTGGTTGACACGGCCCATGTCCGCTTGGGCTCTTTTGCGGAGGCGTCAGTGGAGTTTCCGATGTGTGCCGCTTTCACCAGTGTGGTGAATCTCGCTATCATTCTCCTTATGACTTGTTTATTTTCGAATCTATCGTTGTCAAAGTGAACTCTGTAGAAATCTGTTGATATATATCCCCATGCTAGTAGGTATGATTTCGAAAAACTATTGTTATTTTTAGCGATGGAGCGCGCGCCGACAGCTCCCACCTCCCAGCCCCCTGCCGCCACGACGCCCCACCGGGGCCGCCCCAAGCCGCCGGAGCCTAAGCGCTCGCAGGCTGCCCCCCTCACAGACAGTGACGTCGACATGATCCTCCCGCCCTCACCTCCGAAGCAGGGAACAGGCAGAGCTCCTGTTCCCTGCAGACCAACAGGGCCAGCCTCTGACCCTGCCGCCTGCTATTGCCGCCTTGCCACCCCAACAAGGACTCCCCGTGGTGGGTGGCAGCACTGATGCCACCCCCATGGAGGCAACTCCTACCACCAGTGCACCCCTCGTGGGCGGGCACTTCACACAACAATCAATCTTGGGGGCCTTTTCGGCCTCCAATAACCCCCAAAAACTATTGTTATAGTTTTAGCGATGGAGCGCGCGCCGACCGCTCCCCTCTCCAAGCCCCCCGCCGCCACGAAGCCCCAACGGGGCCGCCCCAAGCCGCCGGAGCCGAAGCGCTCGCAGGCCTCCGCACCGCCCGACAACGACGTCGAGATGGCGCCGCCATCCTCCCAGGCAACCACAGAAGCAGGGAACAGGCAAAGCCCTGTTCCTTGCAGACGAGCACAACCAGAGCCAAGCTCATAACACCAGCGCCGCCGTGCAGCCACCCACTCAAGGACTCCCCATGGGGTGTGCCAGCTCTGCTGCCACCCCCATGGCGGTAACTCCTACCATCTGTGCACCCCTCGGGGGCGGGCACATGACACAACAAACAAACAATTCTTGGAGCTTTTGCTCCCGGGCAATCCGTTTCCAGAGGAAGCGGGTGGTGGCTCCTTGGTGTGATCAACGCCAATTGTTTTACGATCCGGGGAAACTATTGTTATAGTTTTAGCGATGGAGCGCGCGCCGACCGCTCCCACCTCCCAGCCCCCCGCCGTCACGACGCCCCAACGGGGCCGCCCCAAACCGCCGGAGCCCAAGCGCCCACAGGCCGCCGCGCCGCCTGACAACGACGTCGAGATGACGGCACCGCCCTCGCCTCCCAAGCTGCCACAGAACCAGGGAACAGGCAGAGTCCTGTTCCCTGGTGACAACCAGACCCAGGGCAAAGCCCTGCCACCCAACCCCTCCGCTCCTCCACCAACTCAAGGACTCCCCATGGGAGGTGGCAGCTCTGCTGCCACCCCCATGGCGGCCACTCCTACCATCAGTGCACCCCTCGGGGGCGGGCACTTAACACAACAATCCATTTTGGGGGCCTTTGCGCCCTCAAACCAACAACCAACTCAAGCGACCAGGACATACGCGCAAGCTGCGCATGGACACAAAGGGAAGGATACAGCCCAGCAAGCCCAGCAGCCACAAGCCCAACAACCACAGCAGCCGTCGCGCAAGCGGGCGGATCCCCAATCGGATCCAAAGCCGACTCTCCACAACACCACCCCATTTGCTTCTCCTCCACCTGATGAGGAAGAGGAGCCCGAAGACACGCCTTTTTACATCCAGCTAGCTCAGCTAGCTGATGACAAAAAGGACATCAAGAGCGAGGATGTCGCCACCTTCATGAAATTCCTCCTCTCTAGGCTGGAAGGCCTAGACGCAACTCCAGACGGCATGGACAAAGGCCGCAAAGGCCCTTGGATTTTCTATGTTGATGAAGACGCACACGATCAATTCAAGGCCGCATACGGAGACAAAGTTAACACAGCACTCTCGGGAGTCCCGCATGAATTTGGAATCACCTATGGTGCGTTAATC
This sequence comes from Isochrysis galbana, assembly GCA_018136815.1. Lineage (NCBI taxonomy): Eukaryota > Haptophyta > Isochrysidales > Isochrysidaceae > Isochrysis > Isochrysis galbana. The sequence continues at coordinate 3,255,102 of CM030943.1, read as the reverse complement.
GACTCGGCCCCTCGAAAGTCGAGCGCTATCCGGTCCTCCCTAAAAGAGGTGGCGACCTACATTGTTTTTCGCATCTTTGATCCGATCAAGGCTTTTAAGACCAAGACTAGGCACTTGGCTAACTCACTCGAGCGCGAGGGATTCCACGTGCTAAGGGGCAACCAACAGCGAGCCAAAACCTCACTCGAAGGTATCACGAAAGTTGAGTCCGGCAAGCGTCCCATCTGGCACTTTTATGTTTACACGGACACGTCTGCCTTAGGGCACCGCTTCCCTCGCAACTTTCATGTGACTCTCGATGACGGAGAAAATTTCAACTTGGACTATGCGGTCCGATCATCGGTGGAATGTGTGACTCCTGAAGGGGAGTTAGCCATCCATGGAGCCCCCGGAGGCTGCAAAGGATACGACAAGCCGTGGGCTATCTCATTTCTTCGTAAAAACCAAGTTAGCTTTCGCCAATGCACGTGCGAACAAGATAAGGCGAAAGCGGAACAACGAAAGCGCCAAAGGGACGCAAGTAACGCCATGGACTACAGGGCCCTCATGGGCCTTGGTGCGGCGGCGCCATGCCGCCGATTCATGGCGGGCGAATGCAAAAACAACCGCATGAAAGGACGTCAAATAGTCCAATGCTCCTCCAGCCACGACATCCCCGGATGTTGGGTAAAGGACCCCACCACGGGCAAACAAACTTGTATGGTCAAATGCAATCTTAAACCTAATAAGGCTTATCCAGGGTACTGCGTGAACGGAGTTAGTTGCCTCTACCGTCATGGTGAATAGTAGCGACTTAAAGATTGCGACATACAATTTGAACGGAGCGAAACATAAATTAACGTCGACCCTAGCGCAAGCGAGACTAGGAGGGATCCATGTTCTGTACGCGCAAGAACTACACCATTACAGCGATGGGTGGCACCTAAGGGTGCAAGGTTTGGCCCGGTCCCTTGGCTGGGACTGGTTTCAATCCCCCGCGTCTAGGGGCGACCCTGGGGAGAAGCTATACGCGAAGCTTAAGAAAAAGGTCGCAACATGGAGAGGTCTGAAGAGTCTCTCCATTCACGGGAGGACGCTGCTAGTGAACTTCATAATCTACGGGACGCCGAGATATTGGCTATCCACGTCCACTCCTCCGGCATGGTTCATGGAGGCCATTGACTCGGACGTTCAAACTATATTGTGGGATAGGTCTCCCCGACTTCAGGTGGATGAGCTAGGCTCCTCGCAAGAGGGTCGGAAATGGATAACCCTTCCGGCATATCCGAGGGTAGGCACAAGCGAAGACGGGCCCCTATTGGGGGTCGGACTACTTCCCATGGCCGAACACACGAGGGCGCTCCAAGCGATATGGATAGTCCGATATCTTAACCCGTCAATGGCGGAATGGAAGATAGTCTTGGATCAATGGTTCAGCCGCACCCCCTTAGGGCGAGCGGCGGTCTTTTCGAAGGTCGACTCGAAGAGCCTCACGGCTAGCATTCGCGGCAATAACACGCTCCCGGCATTCTGGAAGCACGCGTAGCGCCGTGAGTGTAAATGTAAGCAACAAACAATAAGGCGCACCGGACACCGGACAAGCACGAACGAAGGGAAACCTGCGCGTCGTGACGCAACGGTCGCTCTATTACACACTCACACTCACACTCACACTCACACTCACATAGCCATGGAGCATAGAGAATAGAGGACTTAGGACGCATTCTCTGAGTCAGAAACCTCATCTTCGGGCTCATCCGGGATCATGTCGAGCTCCCAAGGCAAAACGCTACTGCTGAACTCCTCGAGCTGGTCTTTCATGAGCAAATTGGTATGAGAGCGCACGAGCCGCTCGACAGTGCGCTGACCGAGCCTATTACGCTTCTTCGAATGGATCCACCCCTCAACGGACCAAGAATGCTCGCAGCCCGAGGCCGAACAGTTGATTGCCACAAGACGCATCACCGCCCATTGAAGATGAGGCCACGGGTGCATGTAGACTTTGGCCCACTTGTACGAGGCCATTGTCTTGGCGTGCTCTGAGAAGGCGTATTGCTCGTTCAGGTCGAAAGAGCCACACAGAAGTGCTTCTTCGTAGTCGGCATACTCACTAATAAGGAGCGCGTACGGATGCTCTGGGGTTTGCATTTGCTTCAGGACCGCGCGCACTTCACTTTTCTCAGACGCAGTCATATCACGGCGGCAAAACTCGGGCTCAAAGCGGTATGCTGCCGTCATGACAGGCACGTGGAAATATTCCCATCGAGCCATGAAGAGGTCGTGGAGTTTCTTCCTAATGGACTCTTGCAGCCCCTCGATTGGAGAGCGATAGAAGGCATCGAGCTGGAGAAGATAACCATATACCTTGCCTAGCGTAGCGCTAGTTTTGCCATCTGTCATCCGCAACAAACGCAAGGCTGGCTCGAGTACGCGAACGGTGACGTCGACAGCGTGGTTGACGCCCTCATTGCGGACAGTACGTTTGACCTCAGCCCCCTTCGCCTTGACATCTCGAGATTGCTTGTTGAGCCAAGCCACATAGCCTTCGTCGATAACGAGCTTTTCGAGGATGGAGTGGACATTTTTATAGCGAATGGCCACAAGGACCCTTGATGCGAATCGCGTGTCACAAAAGCGGACAAGCTCCGTACCCCCAATAGGTCGCCGGTCCTTCGGAATATCTGCAGCTATCGCGCGGTAACGCGCTAGAACCTTCTGGTGGTAAATCACAAACTTGACAACCTCCCAGATCGAGTCCATCGCGCTGCAAAAAAAGTCTTCGCCCCAGGCAAATGTGCGAGTGATGCCCCGCATCCTAATAACATCCTTGCTGCCGGCAAAGACGTTCTTGATGAAGTTATCGATGGAATGAGTGGGACATATGAACGTGAAGATGTTCGGAAATTTCGCATTTATCAACTCAAACGAGGAGATGCATGCGCCGTCCATACATACACCGACCACCAAACCCTCCTCAAAGGCGCAGATGTGCTTGATGGTAAAATCAGCGATGAATGCCGCGTCCTTTGTTTGGCCCTCGGTGTCCAAAGCCTCTAAGAAGTACGAGCCCACAGGCAGCGAGACTAGCGCGTTGATGATGGGCTTGCTCGAGACGCTCGTCCATCCGTCCGAGATGAAGACCAAGCCTGTGTTGCGAGCCATGCCCATCACCTTGGACTTCACCTCAGCGTCGAGCAAGCTGTCGAACTTGGGGAGGACTTTCTCTCGGATCTTCGTCCTCTTGGGCACCAAGATGCCGTCGCTCGAGAGAAGATTCTTGCCGGACTTGGCGGTCAGTCGCACAGCTTCTCGAAACGCAGGGTCATCGAACAGCTGTAGAGGGAGCGCCCGTTTGATCACGACCTTGAGCCATGCGTCGGTGACAGCCTCGGGGGTGACAAGGCCGAAGAAGGTGCCTGCCTCGTTCAGTCGCCGCTCTTGCTTCGCCGCATCTGCCGCCAAAAGTATCGTCTGCTTCCGGGACTCCTCTGTGCGACGCGACAAGAGCTCCGCACAGACATCTTTGTGCCGCTCAATCCACTCGAGCGCAGGCTTACACGCTCGAATGGTGCGCGGCGTGAGCCGTGAATCCAAATGCGTCCGGATTTGCAACGGGCCGCCGGTGTACGCCAACCCGCAAAAGAGACAGTTCTTTTGTTTGCTGTTCTTTGCTCGCCCAGCGGCCTCGTTCACGGTCGACCATTCCAGCAATGTGCTGGGAAGATTGCAGAGCCTCTGCCGACCCCAGGGAACTCGGGCATCCTCGTATGACTCCGCCTCCTCCACTGCCACAGCATTCGCCATTCTGAACGCTCGAGCTCGAGGCCCACAACGTACGAGCAGGCAGCAGGAGAGGGGTGGGGGGCGCGGCGGCGAGAGCGACAAGCGACGAGGAGCGACCGCGCCACAACCGTCACTCCCACTCCCGCCCGGGCGTCGGCTGGTATAATAATAGTAAGTAGCAAGTAACTACATAAAACTCAAACCGAGGGTTTTGCTTTTTGTTGGTTTTTTTTTCCTTTGCAGCTATTGAACTATCAACAGTTAGCAGATCTAAGAGGGCTGTTGCTGTTGCCACAGGCTGTCAACAGTACTGTTGAGCCATCCTTGAAAATCGGCGGACCAGGACTTGAGCCCAGGGAGAATCCGAATCTGCACGCCTTGCGTGACCACGACGAACAAGTTGAACAAGACGATATATAGCGAAGAAGGCACGTGCTCATGCCGAAATATTCATGCCAAGCCTGAATACAAGAATACAACTGGGGGCAGGCAGGTGGGGGGCTGGGGCCCGTGGGGCCGTGAGTTTCGTGGACCCTCACTCAGTGTGTGGGGTCTGGGGTTTTAGCTTTTTCAGCTTTTCCACTGAGGGCGTGACCGCTCCATCGCTCCATAGGTGCTATTGATAGCTGGCGGTTTTAGTATACGGTCTACATGTGAAAAGCAGTCGACAAGCCCAAGAAAAACAGTTAAAACAGCTGTTTTTGGGTTGTACAGAAAAACAGCCGAAAACAGCCCGAAAAACAGGCCGCCAGTGTTTACGTTAGAAAATGGTGTTTACGTTAGAAAATGATATTATAAAATTTTGCGCGCGGGGGGTGGGCGGGCGGGGGGGGGGGTAGATAGAGGCGTCCGCACTTGCCATAGCCTTAACCATAACCATATCATCCATGTACACACATATTCCTAGCGAGCAGCGAGCGAGCATTGCGAGCTGCGAGTTGCAGACACACCGGCGCGCCGGCGCAGCTGGCTCCAGGCTTAGGGTTAGGGCTAGGGCTGGGGCCCCGGCTCAGAAAAACGGTGAAAAACACTGTTTTTGGTCTTCACAGAAAAACAGGTTTTCTGTTTTTCACATGTAGGGTATACGGACTATCCCCCACACTCCTTCAGCATAGGCTGCCGGCTTTAACTGTAGGTTGTTAGAACTGCAGGGGGCCGCTCTAAAAATAGTTTCGGTGAGGCGGAGGGCGTTGCGGTTGGCCAAAAAGCCGTTTCGGGCGGAGAGAGAGAGAGAGGGAAGGGGAGGGGGAGGGAGGGGGGAAGGGGAGAGAGAGAGAGTTAAATGGAGAGAATACGTTAGAGAGATCGAGTTTTGGAGAGGGGGTTGGGAAGAGAGAGTGGGAGAAAGAGAGAAGGGGAGAAGGAGGGAGAGAGAAGAAAAGAGTGGAGCGAGGGAAGAAAGGAAGAGAGAGCGAAGGGGGAGAGAAAGGAAGAGAAAGGCGATGTAAGGTGAGAGAGACAGAGTAGTAGTGGAGAAAAAAGAGAGAGAATGATACGAGGGGTGGGAGGAAGAAGAGAGTCTACACCGGAGGAGGAGGAGAAGAAGAACAAGAAGTGCACCGAGAGAGAGAGAGAGAGAGGGAGAAAAGAGAGAGAGAGAGAGAGAGAGAGAGAGAGAGAGAGAGAGAGAGAGAGAGAGAGAGAGAGAGAGAGAGAGAGTGAGTGAGAGAGAGAGAGACTGAGAGAGAGAGGGAAGAATGGAGAGAGAGAAACAGAGAAAGAGGGAGAGAAGAAGAGAGGGAGAGGGAGAGAGAGAGAAGAAGAGAGAGGGAGAGAGAGAGGGAGAGAGAGAGGGAGGGAGAATGGGTGCGACCTTCCTGACAGAGGACGAGAGCCAGCCCGCGGCTCCGCGCCGGCTTGAGGATGGGACTGAGGAGCACTGGGCGCACATTATGAGCAAGCTCGCTCCCGATGGCTACGGCAGATCGCCCGCGTGGCAGAGGCAGCTCATCGAGCGAGCCGCAAAGCGAATTATGAGGTGACGCCGCTCCCTTCTCTTCTCTTCTCTCTGTCTCTTCTCTTCTCTTCTCTTCTCTTCTCTTCTCTTCTCTCTCTCTTCCCCTCCCCTCTCCCTCTCCCGCTCTTTCCCTCCACCCCCCTCTCTCTCTTCCCCTCCTCTCTCTCTCTCTCTCTCCCCCCCCCCCCCTCTTCCTCTCTCCTCCTCCTCTCTCTCTCCTCCCTCCCTTCCTCCCTCCGTCCATCCATCCATCCTCCTTCCCTCCCTCTGCCTCTCCCTGCCTCACTCTCTGCTCTCTCTCTCTCCACCCCCGCTCTCCCCCTCCCTCTGTCACTCCCTCCGTCCCTTCCTTCGTCCTTCCCTCCCAATCCCCTCTCCCCTCTCCCCTCTCCCACTCCCTTGCTCTCTACGCTCCCCTCGCTCCCCTCGCTCCCCTCGCTCCCCTCGCTCCCTCTTCCTCCATTCCCCGCCCCCCTCCCTCCCTCCCGTCTATGTGTCGCTCTTCCTACCTTACCTGCCTCGTTCCCTCCCTTCGCCTCGATCTTCGCTCCCCTTTCCCCGCTCCCATGTCACCGTCCTCCACTCTCTTGCACACACGCGCTCCACACTCGCGCTCCACTCTCTTGCACACACGCGCACGTCCCCTCCCGACGAGCCGCGAGGGCGACAGTCTCACGAGGGGGGGGGGGGCTGCTTGCCGCACACAGGCGCCAATCGGAGCTCTCGCGCCAGGCCGACCTCTCGTTTGGCACCGCGCGCAAGGCCAAGACGATCAACCTGGGCGCCATCGGCATCGCGCCCGATGCGGTGGCACACATGCAGGCGGACGAGGTTTGTGGCCGTGCCGTCCCACACTGGTAGCACCTCCTTCTCTCCTTCCTTCCCGCTGAGCGCGCCGCGCGCGCTCCTCTACGCACAGGAGAGGATAGCCAAGACACTCAACAGCTTCTCCTCCTTCGACGAGAATGCGCGGCAGAGCACCGTGGGCCTCTCCTCGACCATGCGCACCGCGTGGCAAAAGGCGCTCGGCGAGCGCAACAACCAGGTGCGCGTCGGCAGCTGCGCGCGGCCGCGCCGCCGCATGGGTAGGGAGGCGGCGCACCGCGCAGATCCCAGGCGATCGTAGGCGGCATGGCGCCGGCGCAGGCGCAGGCGTCGCCCGGCCCGCCTGGCGCCCAGCCACCCGGCTGCCGCAAGCCGTGTGCGCGCAGGTGCACTACTACATCCGGGCCATTCAGATGGAGCAGCTGCAGCAGCAGGACCTCACCGCCGACATGCAGCAGATTAATGACGAGATCTCCAACGCCGTAAAGGAGACGCAGGTGCCACGCCGCAGTGCGCGATCCCCATCCCCGTCTTGCCTCGCCCACACCCCACCCACTCCCGCAGGGAGCCAACGGTGTAAACGAGCTGCGCAGCAAGATGGACAAGCAGGTCGCCATCGTCAAGCATCGGTGCGCCGCCGGCGCTTTGCCCCCTCCTCTTGCGGGCACGCTGTCGCGCGATGCGGCCCCTCCTCCGCCCGTCCCGGCCGGCGCAGGTGTGCCCAGCTGGCGAGCAAGGCCTCCAAGACAGCGGCGGCCAATTCGGCCATCCGGAAGAAGATCAACGACCTCCGGCTCGAGAAGCAGGTGGGATGCCAGAAGGCCTGCTCCCGCAGCGAGATGCGCCCAAGAATTCGCTGCCCCCCCCCCCCCCCCCCCGGTCCCGTCCCGTCCCGTCCCGTCCCGTCCCAAGGCCAGCCGCCCTCCGCCCACAGACGCATCGGGTCACGGTAGACCGCCTCCGCGCCAAGGCGGCCAAAATGGACGACGACATCGCCTTCCTCACGCATTCGGCGCACGTCGCGCTCGACCAAGTGTGCAGAGCCGCGCGGGCCCGCCCGCCCGCCCGCTGCGCCGCGCCTCGAATGTCGTCCGTTCACTGTGGGCCCGCACGCACCCGCCCGACCCCACAGCGTGAGAAAGTAAAGATCAAGTTCATGGCGGCGCAGCGGGACATGCAGCAGGAGCGCGAGCAAAAGTTTGCCATGATCAAGGAGCTGATGCAGGTACACGGACAGCCCGTCGCCGCGTCGGAAGAAGTTGCTCCACACGCCTCGGGGGCCGGCGCTCTGCAGCCCTGGCTGATGCCTCCCCGCCCTTCCCCCTGCATCTCCAGCGTGCGTCGACTCTCGATGACGAGTGGGGGCTTCGCGAGGAGCAGCTGGCGGAGGCAGAGGAGGCGCGACGGCGGCGAATCTACGCAGATGCTCGGCACCGCCGCAACCAGCTCGAAGCGGCCGAGACTCGCTTCGGCTTCCTCTCCAACCAGGTGCGCGGTGGACGCGCGGGAGGGGCGCGGCTGCTCTTGCTCCCCCCCTCCTGACACGCAACCATTCGACGCGCAGGCACGTGCGGCTCTCGCGCGCCGCATCCCGCACGGCGATGCGTCCTTCGAGCACACCCACCCACCCACCCTGCAGGTGCAAGGTTGGGACTCGGAGTTTGAGCGGCTGCAGAGCTTCACCCGCATGGACTCGAAATTTGAGCCAGGGCAGAAGCACATCGTCGAGGAAATTACGAGCCGATTTCTCGAGAAGGAGCGCACCAACACCTCGCTCTTGCGCTTCCTTCACGAGCAAGAGGTAAGCGTGACCCGGAACCCAGGCGCTAGACAAGCGGCACGCCTCGACGCTCACCCCGCCGACCCACCGGGCGCCATCGCCGACTCGCCATTCACTACTGTCGACCCAATGCCGCCGACCCAATGGTCTTTCCTCATCCTGTGCTGCAGTCGGAGCTGACGAGCCTGCGGGACGAGCTCCGCACGCTCCAGCGGGCCAAGGCAGAACTCCACGACCTGCTCGCCTCTAAGGCTGAGGTGCGCCACCGTCCTCGCCCGCATATGCTGCTCGGCAGCCCTTGACCTGATGGCGCCGCTGTTGTCCGGCACGCAGGACGATGGAGCCGCCGCCGCGGATGATCCGGAGGCTCTCGCCAACGCGAGTGCCGAGCGGCGGATGCAGGTTCGCGCTGCCGCCGCGTAGATGCGACTCGCCGCAACACGTGCGCGCTGCTCACGAATCACCACGCCGTTGCCGCCCGCTTCTGCTCTCGAGCAGGTCGAGGCACTGTTGGACGAGGCTACGCAGTACATCCAGCGGATCGCCAAGTCAATGTGGAAGGGCGGGAGCGTGCCGACCCAGCTGTCCGCCGAATCCACCATAGCGCACCTCGAATCGTGGATGAAGCTGCTGGACGCGCGCGTGATGCAGGTGCGCTTCTGCCGGGCAAGAAATGCGTGGAACCTCCCGCCTATACTCACCGACACCGGCCCTGCGCTGCGAATGCGCGTGTAGGTGCGCGACTCGTCCCTCTCGCTGCTCGCGCAAGTCGATTCGCAACTGTCGCCCATCCTGACGGAGTGGTGCGAAGCTCAGCCGGAAAAGTTCCATGCGACGGTGCCCGAGATTCACGACACACTCGTCATGCAGGTGAGCGCGCTTGTTGCGGGCAGATGTGCCCGGCCCACGCTTTTCCTCATTCACCCGGCTTCCATATCATCTGACCTTCAGGCGACACACCGGCGACAGAGGGTCGGAGGCGATGTGGATGACGAGGACGAGGACGAGGCCGAGCGCGCACGTGAAAAGCAATCCAAACTGACACCCTTCAGCCGCGTTCGGATCGATCCGGCAAAGGAGCGTCAGAAGATCGCCGAATGGGCACGCAAGCGCCAGGTGGGGCTCGCCCCCCCCCCCTCGCCCAGCCGCGCGCGCAATGCTACGGCGGCCGCGCTATCCCACTCGGGAGGTGCGGCGCCGTGCAGTGAGCCGAGCAAGCGCGCCGTTATGCGGAGTGTGCCCGCTCGTGGAGCCCCTCTCTGAGCACGACTCTTTCGCCATTCTCTCCCTACGCGCAACTCCTTTGCCATCCACTCCTTATGCGACTCTTTTGCCATTTAGTCCCTACGCGCCACTCTTGGCATCCCACAATCTAAACGTCAGTCTATTGGGCCACCCGCAGGTGCGCCCGAGCGCCAACACGCTGTCCTCTTTGCAGTCGACCATACGGGACTAGGCGCGCGACGCGTAGATGCACGCAGGGGGTTCTCCGCATACAGCTAGCTGATCATCGCGGTTGGCGGTGGGTTCGGATGCGGCTGTCCGACGGAGCTGTCCGACGGAGATGCTCTTTGCGGCGGCGGGGGGGGGGGGGGAATTGAGGGCAGCGAGGGGAGGAGTTTCGAAGGAGAATCGAGGGGAAAGGAGCTGACGAAGCAGCCCGGCTCGCACTCGAGTTGCTCAGCAGAACACGGCTCGCAACCTCATTCTTCTCGCTGCCCACACGAGGTTCCCACACGCACATCTCCAGCAAGGATGGAACACGGCTTTCATGGCTTTTGGCGAATACGGTTTGCGTCAAATGATGGGGTGGCTGCGCCCAAACAACGGCTCCTTTTCCCCACACCTCGCGCCCATCATTGTAGCAAACAGGATTAGCCAAAAGACATGAAGCAGCCGTGTTCCATGCTTGTTGGAGATATGCGTGTCCCAATCCCAGAGAGAGGACTTACTTGAACCCCCGATAGCTATCGGGGGAGGGGGGGGGGGGGGGCGTTGGCTTTTCCGGGTAACATATACCTTTCCTCTCCTCGCTCCTCTCCTCTCTTGAACCCGACCCTTACTCTCCTCGTGCTTCACGTTTCGTCTCTCCATCTCCCCACATCTCTCTCTCCCCCCCCCCACTCTCCTTCTCTCCCTTTGTCTTTTCCTTCTTTCGGCCCTCTGTCCTCGCCTTTACTAGGCTTACTATCTCCACCCTCCGCACAATGGAGATGGAAGAGGAAACGTAACAAACAATCATTGAAGTGATGACGAATAGCCCGGTCACTCACTATGGGGGTGCGGAGGGCACCAGCAATTATGGTTAAATGAAGGGCTAAATAAGCTCTGTTGCGGGTAGGGGGGGTTGCCCGTTCCCCCTTGTACATCCCCGTTCATTAGCATTAGGTTTCCTTCGCGCGACTCCCTCCCCGCCGTCACGCCCCGGTGCCCCTTCCCTGTATTGCGTCTCCCTTCCCGCCATCAGGTTTCCCAGGCGAGAAGCGCTCAATCACCATCACCCACAGTATGGAAAAGCGTTCAATCGCCACCAGCCTACACGTGGAAACGCGTTCAATCACCATCATCCCCATAGCATGGAAAAGTGTTCAATCCCCACCAGCCTACACGTGTCCTCTGGACTCGGATGCTTTGTGGCATGCTCAAGGCGCTAACTGGGCGAGGTAGACATGTAGACAATAGACAATGCTTGAAGAGTGTGAGTGTGAAATAATGGGGACCCGCCTTTCTGCACGATGTGCCCGCAATGGTCAAAAAAAAAAGGCCAATATAAAAATAGCTCCATCCCTTTGATCTATGACGTATTACACCAAGCTTCCGTGGCTCGCTGTAGGTCCACTGGCGATTGGTTTGACGTCGGTGGATGACGTTGGAGTCTGCACGGGAAGCAATGTGAAGCTTATCAATGGCAAGTGTATCGCGCAATGCACAAACGATTGTGATGGTGATTTGAGTGGGTTGAATACGATGTTAAATGTTAAATAATATGGGCACCTGTGTGGGTAGCGACGTCAAGTTGGTGGATGGTCAATGTACTTCAAGTGACATGATGGGAGCATCTTCCGTGTTTGCTGATATGACTGTCCCAGTCCGTCTGGTTGGACACCGATATGGTATGTATTTGATAAACACATACAATGAAGGTCAATATAATACAATAGGCTCGCGTGGGAAATTTGCATGCCGTACCTGGACGATATCGCGGGATTTGGTCGAGAGGCACAGGCAGCACGCTTGAGGAACGCATCGACGCAAAACTATTGTTATAGTTTTAGCGATGGAGCGCGCGCCGACCGCTCCCACCTCCCAGCCCCCCGCCGTCACGACGCCCCAACGGGGCCGCCCCAAACCGCCGGAGCCCAAGCGCCCACAGGCCGCCGCGCCGCCTGACAACGACGTCGAGATGACGGCACCGCCCTCGCCTCCCAAGCTGCCACAGAACCAGGGAACAGGCAGAGTCCTGTTCCCTGGTGACAACCAGACCCAGGGCAAAGCCCTGCCACCCAACCCCTCCGCTCCTCCACCAACTCAAGGACTCCCCATGGGAGGTGGCAGCTCTGCTGCCACCCCCATGGCGGCCACTCCTACCATCAGTGCACCCCTCGGGGGCGGGCACTTAACACAACAATCCATTTTGGGGGCCTTTGCGCCCTCAAACCAACAACCAACTCAAGCGACCAGGACATACGCGCAAGCTGCGCATGGACACAAAGGGAAGGATACAGCCCAGCAAGCCCAGCAGCCACAAGCCCAACAACCACAGCAGCCGTCGCGCAAGCGGGCGGATCCCCAATCGGATCCAAAGCCGACTCTCCACAACACCACCCCATTTGCTTCTCCTCCACCTGATGAGGAAGAGGAGCCCGAAGACACGCCTTTTTACATCCAGCTAGCTCAGCTAGCTGATGACAAAAAGGACATCAAGAGCGAGGATGTCGCCACCTTCATGAAATTCCT
>CM030943.1:3203884-3242721 GCA_018136815.1 Isochrysis galbana | reverse complement strand
ATTCGGAAAGGACTCTTGAAGATCTTCTGAATCGCCAGAGGCCGGACGGAGGCGGAGGCTTCCTTCCGAGCTCGCGGCGTCGAGAGAAATGGTAGCGGAGTGGGCGGCCAAAAATCGTTCCCGAGCAGAAGCATCGCGTTTCCTTCGATGACCGCGAACGAATGACGGAAGAGGCGACCGGACAAGGTGAAGACGAGGCTAGCCCGGCCCTAGTGATGAGAGGAAGGCCGTCCGGCCCATGTAGGTTGGGGACGGTAGCGTCCGATACGCGTTCGACGCAAGCGTCTTCAGGTAGTCGATCGAGAAGAGCAGTGGTGATTACTGACGGGCCCGCTCCAGTGTCAGCCAGGGTGCTGTTCACCGTGAGGGCAACGTCCGGGAGAACGAACCCTTGAGCTGCGCGGTCGCCATCGGCACGGCAGACCACGAGATCGCGGACATAGAGGCAGTGACGAGGGTAGAGCGGCGGCGGCGTGTCCGCGATAGATTCTACTGGAAGCGAGGTTCCGGCTCCGGGTGACGGGGTGGTTGGATTAGAGGCTGGCCTGGACGGAGAAGATTCATCGACGTGGGGCACTCGCTCGATAGCGGCGGCTACCGTCTGCGGCACGAATGGTATTGAAGAGTATGGGGATGCCTTTGCCGAACTAGAGGGGTTAGGCACGCCATCATAGCCTAGCCCTCGACGGTCCGTCGGATGCCGAGGTTGATCCATTTGGCGTGACCATTCCTTCTCCAGGGACTTCTGCAAGTCTGTCTTCGGAAGCTTCGACAACTCGGAAAAACCAGCCGCACTGAGACCCCTAGCGGCAGCCCCATCGCAACACAGTGCCCGTGGAGTACCCTCTCCTTCGGCGGCGTCGGAGGGCTTGGTCTCGAGGGTCTGCATGCTCCGGTGTTCTGGCATCTCGGGCGTGTCATCTTCTCCCGAGTCGGGCCCGACATCCCAGGTTTCGAGTGGCCTTTCGGCTACGAACGAATCGGTCAGTTCGGCCACTCCCTCGTCGCCAGCCGTGAAGGAGGCGCTCGGAGATAGTGCATTGATGCCTTGGGAGCCCAGTCGAGACAAGATGGAAGGTTCCGACGGCTCCGCAGCTGCCGCTTGCTCAGCGATTTCTTGGGCGATGGAAGGCGTGACATCCTGCCACCGATGGACCCCCGAAATTACATCACGATCGAAGACCTGCCACTTGCTGCGGCGCTTCTTCACCGTGTTTGGAGGGCCTGGCGTTGTAGAGCGGTCCCTTATGGGCCACTCCCACGGCGTGAAGCGGTCTCCTTTCGCCTCGGTCCCGTCTTGCGATACGTTAGTTTCCGAGTCCTCCTGATGAAGCAGGCGAGACGCATCGGCAACGGGGCCTACGTCCGGGATCACGACAACCGAATCAGACACTAGCGAACCGCTGGGAGGCGTGAGGTGAGAGCTAGAAGCTGCTTCGCCTCTCCCCTCCATGAAGCGAGCCAGAGCCGTCCTCGGCTCAGCCAGTTCGAAGCCGGTCGAGCAGAGCGAAGGGCGTTCTCTCAAGCTGGCAGCAGCTTGGGAAATTGCCCAGTCCACCGTGAAGTCGAGCGAACGCGACGCCTTGGCTTTGCGCGCATAACGGCGCAAGACTGGCATCCACTGGGCCGCCATTGCACCGGCAATGCCCACATAGGTGCGGCTGCGAAGGGCGCCACGGTGGGGCGACGGCGATAGATCCGCCATCGCGGATAGACGTCCCTCGACAATCTTCGAAGGCTGCAGGGGCGGGAGTGAAGCCGTCAGGTACAGGCCAGTTGCTTTTTGATGGCCCGTGCCGTGCTGCCACGGCTGCACAAACTGCCGCGGTCGCAACCCCCCGACTAAGGCGGAGGCTTCCGCGTGCATTCGAGGATTTTCGACGGCAACGAAAGGCGCGTCGGCGCTCGCCATGGCGAGGAAGACTCTAGCGGCGGATTCGAGAGCCTGGCGTCGTCCCGGCTCCCGATCGAGCCACTGGCAACTCACCGCCGACAAATACGTGCACGGCGGATGCGCGACCACGAGGTCCCAACCTAGATTTTGAATGTGAAGAGCATCTCCGCAGAAGTGGGGAATGTAGTCGATCTCCGACGGTCGTAGATCGCACGTCGCGACGTGCGCTCCGGCGAGTAGGAACATCGAAGACACGACCCCGCTAGCTTCACCGACGACCAGAACGCGGGGTGGAGGAATCCCCTCGGCCGCGTCGAACGTCACGGCGTCGTGGATCGCTGCTAACTCAGCGCAAAGCTCGTCGAAATGCGTCGGCAACACGGCAGAGGGCGATGCATGAGTGCTCGCGTCCGGCCGCCGCAAGGCTAGAGCAGCTTCGGCGAGATGGCGGGGCAAGATGACGGAGGAACCGCTAGCCCGGGCACGGGAGGCGGCTAACATTTGAAGCTCGCGCGTAGGGGCGCGGGCAGTTTCAGTAGACTTGGCGGCCGAGGAACAACCAACCACGGCGATCCGGTGGATGGCCTCGGCAACGGAATTCAGGGGAAGGAGGTCGTCGCCCTCGAGTTTCGGTGGGCTAGACCTGAAGGGGGTTGGCTCCGGCGGGCGATCCCTGGAACGGGGATCCTCCGGAGAGCCGAGAGAAAGAGGAGACGCCGGCGTCCGTATGGTGCGCGACGAGGGATCGTAGTCGACGGCCCCTGCGTCTCCCGAGTCTGCGGTGGCCACGGCGTGAGCGCGGAAAGCCGCAGCTCCCTTGGAACCTTCATCTTCATTGACTCCGGGAGCCGACCCTTCCGGGTCGGGAACCAGATCAGAAACGAGAACGGGTGCAACTTCGAGACGAGAGAATGAACACGACGACGGAGAAATATAACGAACCGGGGAGAGAGGTGAAGAGGAGACACTAGTCTCCGCCTCAACAGCACGAGAACCTACGGTAGACAACGACGATTCGTCCGCAGAGCGGCTCCGGCTATGGCCCTTGGGAGAGAGGTCTCCAGTGGGGTCCCGCCGGGAAAGAGCAGAAACAGGTAAAGCAGCAACAACGTTTTCGGACGCGGCAGCGGCCACGTCGGACCTATCCATAGAACCTAGAGCAGAAGATGATACCGAGTCGACAGCCCTCGAGGGCTTCACAACTGATTGTTTACGAAACGAAGAGACCGAAGACGCGTCGAATCCACCTAGCCCACCCCCTTGGGCAGGGCCGTCGGGGGGTGAATCCAGGGATGAAGATGCGTCGAAAGACCTAGGCGAATTTGAAGAAACCGAAGACAGCATAGTATCCGTAGAAATAGATTCCAAGAGGGGCAGCGAGCGAGAATCGGCCCCTAACATCCTAATAGCGTGCGGAGTAATAGAAGAACTTGTAGACGTACACGAATTTCGGAGAGTCGGGTCGCGACTATCTCCGGGGCAAACCTGTTTCCAGGAGCCCGGGTCAAGTGTCGACTCCGGCTTCCGAGATAGCCGTTCGGCGGGGGCTTCAGCCGGCGAGGCGGCTCCCACCGTCGAGGACTGAATAGAGCTAGAGACAGGGGGAGAATCGCCGCGTCGACAGCTCTTCTCCCCAAGCGGCGTAGGGATCGGATCGGGATGGTGGTGGTGGCGTTCAGGCCCACCGCCCGCGATGTTCTCCGCCAGGGTTTGAAGGACGGGGACCCCGCCGGACCCCTACTGAGGCTTAACCCGGACCATCGAGCGAAGAAGCTTATGAATGTACTCGTCCGATCCGCACTCTCCGCAGCCAGCCTCACACAGAAAGCGGATATATGGCTGACAGATGACGGGGTTGTGAGCACCGTCTCCCGTGCCATATTTCCAGGCTTCGCTGGATGGAGTGCCAGGAGGAGCTTGAGGTCGGAAAGCGCAGAAGGCACAGCCGTTTTCGTTCGTCCATTCGGTGATTCCCCTATTGATATCGTCCGTTCGTGGAGTTTCCATTGAATTATCGGCCGGTCGGCACTTTGCTAGCGCCGCCGAGACCCTTGGGTGCTTGGCATAGCCTGCTACGGCCCAGAAGCGGGCTCGGGCCCGATTCCAAAGCTCGGGCGTCCACCGGGATACGCCCAAATCGGGCGGTAGCCCTTGGCCGTTCGCCGGCGGATCGCAGCGACGGCTGGGCGGCCGAGACGAGCCTCCCTTTCGACCCGGTGGATCGGTCAGTATAGCCGGCAACGGTGAGTTGGAGTGGTAACTTGCCGGCGGTGCAGCAGCCCGATAATCAGGCTTCGAAGCAGGCGAATGTCCCTGTCCGCGAAGAGCTTCCGCCACGGTAGCTTGGACGGCCGCCTGCACGGCGGCAACCATGTCCGTGGTCGAAGCGGTCTTCTGGGACGAGGAAGTCTCGTTCTTTGCCTCGCCTGAGGCTTTAGTGCGTACGCTAGCCACGGTTTGCTTCGTCGAGGGCCGGGATTGATGACGCTTCACCCGAGCCTGCTCGTAAGGGCTGAGGTACCGTTGGCAGAGGTTGACGCACGAGAGCGCCGACCGACCTAGCTCGTGGTTCTCTACGCGGAAACGAGTCTCCGCGAGCACCTCCGCAAATTTAATAGCATTATCGACGCCGCGCTGAGGATCAACCTTATCGTTCCGGATGATTTCTTCGAACCTCTGGTTGATCTCATGGGCCATGTTTGGATGATCCCACACGTTGGTGGAGTCAACCGCGGAATCGCCAAGCTTGCGGATGTAGGCGCGAACCAAATTCTTGCTGAGCTCACATAGATCAGCGCCGGCCTCGCGCTCCCTCATGCGGTCCCACTCCATCGACGCCGAGTCTTTCGCGAAACCATCGGCCCCGTTTGCGAAGGTCCCGTCGCATTTGCGAAGAAGGACGTCAGCAGCGAGGACAGGGTTGAGAGCGAGAGCGCGATCCTCCACTAGATCAAGGAGGAAGGCGAAGATGCGGGAATTGCCGCTGGAATTGGCGCCGGCTGCCGCGAGGAGGGAGGTAAATATTTCGCGATGATCGCAGCCGAGCGCTAGTGCCCGCTCCAACGGCTTGATGAGCGTGAGTCGAAATTCGTTCCAGGCTGTTGCCGCCGTTTGCACGTTATCGGAGGCGAGGGCCTTTGGGAAGCGGAGCTCCGAAAGCTCTTTGCCCATCCTGACCTGATGGTGAAGGGTTTGCTCGGCTGAAAAGCGGCTACGCACCCATTTGAGCAAGTGGTCCTCCTCCATGAAAATTCGGCAATGCCAAACGTTGCCCGCCAGGGAGAGGTTGCTCTTCAAAATGGTGTGGATGAGCTCATGCTCGTCGGAGTCGCGGTAAAGTGCGGCCAGATCGCGTGAGGGCAGGGCGAGGAGATTTTTCCACTCGCTTACAACTGCCTCTCGCTCATCCATCCCCACCGCAAGGCAGGGGTCGCGAGGGTGGCGGAACGGCACCATCGGGGTCGGGCCCCGGTAAAGGCTCTGATCCTGGCGGCGGGGTTCCGATTTGGAGGTCGGGTACGCCGACCGTGGAACCCTAGAAGCCGGAGAGGCGTGGCCCTTTGGGTCTAGAGCAGGAGGCTCGCCCATGGGTGGTTCCCTCTGAACCGGCCTAGCAGAATCCGCAGCCGCCTCGGTCCGATCCATGGACGGACTTGAAGCGGGCTCTTGGCGGGCTTGGAGTAGCTGAGTCAGGGCTTTGAACCCTGCTTCAACTTGATCCCGGAGAAGCCCCTCCCTCGCCTCTGCCGCGGCAAGGGATGAATGTAGGCGCTCCACAGCCCCTTTTAGGGTGTTGGTCTCCGCCTGAAGCCTTGCCATTTCCGCATCCTGACGCGCCGCGGCCGTCTCGATCGGGGTGATCTCTTGATCAAGGACCCCTTTTGATGACGGCGGGGCATAGTCCCGGTAAGCGGGGCTTCGGAAGCTGATCCCCTCCCCTTCACCGACCTCAGACTCATCATCTCGAAGGTGAGGAGGGGGGTCAAACTGAATCAGAGGGAGGGGACCCTCCTCCACCTCATTGGCCAACTCAGCGACGCTGAAGTTGGCCTCATGCGGGAGAGGGTCATGCTCCAC
The DNA here is from genome assembly GCA_018136815.1 of Isochrysis galbana. Classification (NCBI taxonomy): domain Eukaryota; phylum Haptophyta; order Isochrysidales; family Isochrysidaceae; genus Isochrysis; species Isochrysis galbana. The sequence goes on along the minus strand of CM030943.1, from coordinate 3,236,750 downwards.
CATGGCCCGCTGTGATTGCACCCGGTGGGTGCCGAAGGAAGCGGACAAATCCTCGCCATCCGCCACGAGCTGATCGGAGCCAGTCGTGGAGATAGCAGCCGGGGTGATGGGTGCCATTGGTGTAGCCTCAGAAGCCGTGGGATCACTCGGACATCCCACGGGAGCAAAAGCTGCAGCGGGCAGAGAAGGTTCCCTGAGGGGTTCCTCCTCTGCGGCCGAGGACGCAAGCTTCGATTTCGTGCTTGTCGAGTCGAGCGCTACCGGAGGGCTCTGAGCCACTCCGTCGCGAGCGGCACCGGCGGCTAGCGCGGCGCTTTGTCCCTCCTCCCCACCGGGAGTCGGGTGAATGAAATTCTGGACTGGGTCGGGCAACCCCATTCGGGTGTATGGACAGGGAACGAACGGCGAACGAAGGACTGTGGGGCAGCGAGGCGCTCCTAGCGGCCCTAGTGTGATGGGTTGTAAGAGATTGTTAGACCTACAAAGAACTCTTCCCTCAGGGAGGGAGCCTAAGCTGCTTGAGTGCAGCGACGCAGCGAACAACGACGGACAACGAAGCTGAGAACAACAGGATACACCGACCCACGAACACACCGGAATCATTCACCCAAACCAAGCAAATTATCAAGCAACCGCGACCCCAAATCACCGATAACTCAAACACGTCGCGAGAGACGGAGAGAGAGAGCGAGAGAGAGAGAGACTCCGCAGCGACGGCCGGAGCGTGTCTCCGTTGTAACTTCCCCACGTAGCGGAGAGTCCGAAGGGGAGCGTCATGTCGCGCGACCACGGCGATCACTTTGGATACAGATCGCAACGAGATGTCTTCACGACCGAATAAATCTTGCCGTTGAGCGTGAACCTTCTAGACGCTTCTAACGAACAACCCTGAGTAGCAACCAAGGGGAAGAAACACCAAAGGGGCCAAGGCTTGCATGTAACTTGCATCAAGGGGAAAGATTCCCTCACCTAGGAAGCGAACCTACACCGATCTCCAAGGGGAGATGGCAAATTAAACCTCAAATCTCGAGCGGCTAGAGCAACCGACTCGCTCGCCAAAACCTTGACCGAGAAGAAAGAAGCAAGGACCTACAAGCCAAGGGTAGCGGACCTAAGGAATGTGAGAGGAAGTTTCCGAACGCCAACGCCAAACGCCGAACGCGGGGATTCAACGAAACCCTAACCAGGCCAAGCAGAACCTACGAAGAACAGGCCTGGACGACAACGAAAGTGAGCAGGTCCCAAGAAAGAACCGGAACCCAACAAGAAACGACAAGCCTTGCAAGAAGCTAAACAAGCCTTCACAAGGTAACTCGAGAGCCTGAGACAAGCGCGCAGCGAGTGACAAGCGACCTGGCTCCTTTGGGTCAAGATTACCCGAAAGGAGGAAACCTGGAATCTAGACCTGACAAACAGGCTAGAAGGAACGAAACAAGAACTCGAATTCTAGATCGCTAGGGACGAACCCTACCAACCTAGATGTACCTGAGCTTCACCGTGTGGCCGCACGGCGAAGGACCTGGAAACAAGAGCCTGGAAATCGCATCATCTAGGATGAATGCGACAAACTTCTAGCTAACTCCTTCGAGTCATTGGAAAGAGCGATACATATCCTAGAAACGTACGGAAACGCCACGGGGGCTAAAGTCAATAAAAGAAAGAGTGTACTCATACGGCTGGGATCCCTGGTAGGAGCGCGAGTTCCCGACACACTGGCTTACCTTAAAACGCTGGTCGAAGGAGAGTACGCCACCATCCTAGGAGTGCCCTTCTGGGAAGGGTCCGAGGATGATTCGTTTTGGGAGAAGCTATACGCCAAGCTTAAGAAGAAGAAAAATCTTCTTAAAAATCCCCGCTGGCATGGCTAAAGCTCGTCATCAAGAAGGCCTTGCCGCTTGATCTCTTCGACGACCCTGACTTCCGACAAGCGGTCTTGGTGACCGCAAGGTGTGGCAAGCTGCTGTGTACAAGCCCAAACAAACTGGCGTTGTCCGGTCCTCGCTCAGCCCAGCCACTGTCCCTCCCGGTCAGGAGACGTCGGCGCGCCTCTCCGCTCTCCTTCCGCCTATGGGACGTCTGCGCGCCTTCGCACGGTGGGGTGGGGTGCAACCACTTGCTTTGGTTCGGCTGAAGAGGAGCGAGGGCGCGGTGAAAGGGCGGGACTGGCTGCGATGTCCCCTTTTCTGCGGTCAAATCGCAAGTTTGTATCCTTCAGATAGAACTTATACCGTCCACATGGGGGGGGGAGGGGGCACGCCACGCCATTGGCTAAATAAAAAGAGAACTCAAACAATTTGCACGGGGAGCTTCATCTCATTCAGCAGGTCAATGTCCCCTTTTCTGCGGTCAAATCTGCGCCAGTGCCTCAAACCTGCAAGTTTTTACCTTAATAAGGGAGTCCTTTAAGTAGAACTTATACCGTCCACATGGGGGGCATTCGCCAAAAAAACAACCAAACCTGAGGTTGCACCCTCTTTGATAGAGCCACCGGCTGAATAAAAAGAGAACTCGAACAATTCGCACGGGGAGTGCTCATCTTAATTCTCATTCAGCCAGGCACACACGCGCTCGACCGCCAAGTGCAACCTTGCGTTTGCGCTGCATAAGCCTGATAAGAGCAAGAAGGCTGACGGATCGAGCATGACCACGGGCTCGATATGCGATGATTCGGAAGGGGGGCGATCGGCGGAAGGCGCGGCGAAGGAGGCCGGGAGTGATGGTGATGGAATGACGGGCTGGACCACCTCCTCAGTCCTCAGCAGAGGAAGGCGGGAGGACGGGCTTGGGCGAGGGCGAGCGCGACGACGGAGCGGACATGGCTGGGTGGATCGGGATGGATAGGCTAGGGCTGAGGGATTGGTGAGGTTTGGTATTGAGGTAGTGTTGAGAACGAGGGACGAGAGCGGGAACGAGGACGAGAACGAGAGCGACGAACGAAGAACGACAGACGACAGACGGCTAGATAGAGGCCGATGGACCGACAAGATGACACTACACTCACGTCAACACTCTCCACACTAACGTATCCCTATCACGGAACGCACAGGAACCCGCTGGCAGACCGAACAAGGAAGAGAATGCCGACAAGAGAGCGACGGGGCGACGGGCGACGGACGATCCGACGGGGCGACGGGGCGACAGTTACGCACAGGAATAAGGAGGGAATCTTTCGAAAACCCTTAAGTGATTTGATGAAGACCGAAGTAAAATAGCGCCACGATATAATTCAACGGCCAACACCTGAGGGGGAATCAGGGTCACACATGGGGGCGGTTCCTTGCACCGGCGATACCTGATCGCGCGACTTAGCCTAAAACGCGAGGAGCACACAAGGAGGTAAGCCAGGTGAGTGAGGGGCAAGCAGGCGGCAAGGGAGGCGACAAAGGAGGCGAGGGCAACAAGGGCGAATGGACGAATGTAGGATCCTGCGACGGTGACTAGTGACTAGCCTGCAAGCAAGGAGGGGACATAGAAACGCAGACAACTTCTAAAACAAAAAGGTCGATCGCGGATGCGACAAAGGCTCTGTATGCTTGTGACTTGTTTTCGCAGTTTTTCAGTGGCGAATTCTAGCATTTGTTTTGCCGAATTCAATTGCAGAACTACGTGGAGTTTATCGTCTGGCGTGTTCGCAATTGTGTACATATCAGCTGACAATGAGCTTAAATTACTCACTCGCAATTCTAATTGCCAGTGTCCACTCTTTGGCGGCAATGGCATCATTGCATTGTTTATAAAGTTCAAACAAGAACTTATTAGGCATCTCCTCTTGGGGATGTGCTACCCGCGGTCGTTCAGTCGCATTGAGTGTGACCTGTTGTTTCAGTTGTGTAGTGGAAAATTCTAGCATTTGTTTTGCCGAATTCAATTGCAGAACTACGTGGAGTTTATCGACTGGCGTGTTCGCAATTGTGTACATATCAGCTGACAATGAGCTTAAATTACTCGCAATTCTAATTGCCAGTGTCCACTCTTTGGCGGCAATGGCATCGTTGCATTTTTTATAAAGTTCAAACAAGAAGTCTTTAGGCATCTCCATCTGATATGTTACCGGTGACATCTGGAATGCTTACTACATACCGATACAAAAAACTGACTTCACCGCGGGGGTGTCATCAAAAGTGGTGCTGCTCTGAAACCTGCACGTTTGTACTTTAATAAGGGGGTCCTTCAAGTAGAACTTATACCGTGCACATGGGGGGCACTTGTCGAAAATACAACCAAACCTGAGGTTGCACCCTCTTTGGAAGTCTGCTGTGTTACCGTGGACCGTGGGAGTTGGACATGGTTCCCGAGGATCCCGAGTCCGAGCTTGAGTAAATATGTTGGTGTGAATGAGAAAGAGAAAGCCAATATAAGCTGATAATGTCTTGCTTTAGAGCCTTGGCCTTGGGGCTGATAATAGCTGATAGAGGTCTGTAAGCTGATATAAGCTGATATCGGTGATCCGCTCCCTCAACTGATGTAAGCTGACAAGTTGATGCCCCAACACTGGCGACGAGCCGCTGCCACTCGCTTCGGCGAGAGAGTTTAGCGCTTCTGGGTTCTGAGCCCCTAGTTTCACGAGTGCCCCCCCCCCCCCCTTGCGTCGTTTTTACCCGAAAGGGGTTTTCCCCCACCGTGGCCTCGAGGAGAGGGTGTGTGCTTGGGTGCGCAGGGTCGGTGCATGCCCTGGGGGGAGGACAAATATCGAGGGGAGGGGGCAGTGCCCCCTCCCCTCGGTACCACTCGGACACCTGGCTCGTCAGGCATGGCGGGATTCCGGGACTGAAAAGTTGTGTGCAATCAGCTATAGTGGGGTTGGCTAGGATATAACATTAACATTAATAATTTAATTTAAATTTAATCTATCTCACGACCCCGGCCGAAGCAGCGCGCGCGGCCTCCCCCACCCCGGTTCTCCAAGGAACAAGGAAGGAAGCGGGGAGAAGTGAAAGAGGATGTGGAAGGACAGGGAGGGTGGTTAGGAATAGCACAAGCAATCTGCCACCCCATAGTGAGTGACCGGGCAATCGAAGGCACAAAATTCGTTATCATTTTGCTGATCCATCCAACCGGAATCCAAAGGGAGCGTATTTAGCCCTTTATTCACCCATTGTAGCGGGTGCCCTCCGCACCCCCATAATAGTGAGTGGCCGGGCTACTCTCGGGAAGCCTCCCTTGGACACCAGGACGCACGGGAGGTGGAGGTGAAAAATGTGCTTCGAGCAAGAGTGAGTGGCCGGGCCATAAGCTTGCTTGGCCCTTTGTATCTCTTAGCTTTGCAACGAGCGGCAACAGGACCGCCGCGACAAGCGATGCACATTCTCACGAATGCTTCGTGCAAGCAGCGCTTAAGGGGCATCATGTGGGCATCAGTTGCCTGCGTGAGCTTGCGCACCGCTCCTCCGGGCGCTTCATTTTCACATCAACTACCAATGGCGTCATTCCCGGGACGCAAGTGTTGCCCTCGTCCTCACGGCATCTGCGGTACGACCGCGAGGATGCGATAGCTGCCCTCTTTCGTATCCGAGTTGGGCGCGAGGTATGTGAGAGGAGGGTAGAGGTACTCGCGTTCCTTGGGGTACACCGACAGGAAGCTGATCGAGACACCCTGTGCAAGCGCGCGCGCTTTGTAGTGGAAGACGAGCGGGGCCTTCGACGCGCCGTACTTGAACGCGACCGTCTTGTCACGCGAGGTCGACATGGGCGCCAGCTCGGTCCCACCGTGTCGGCGAAATTCCTCCAAGACGCTCATGTCGCGCATGCCACGCCACAAGCTCACTTCCGAATGGAAGTCTTGGCCCATATGGGCTCCAATAGAGCGCAAAAGTTTGATCGCCTCCGAGAGCCAGTAGACGGACATCTTGAACGGGTGCGGCTTCTGGCGCTCGCGGAGGGGCGTGTTGAAGTCTGGGTAAGAAGACGAGGTGTACATGCGCAAAGACAGCACATGCGGCCGACGCAGCTTTGCCTGGACGCAATTGGGGTGCTCCACAAAGTCCTCAAACTTCATTCCCCGGTGTCCCTCATCAAACTCGTGGGGCGCAAGCGCACCGCCGTGATACTTGCCACTCTTGAGTTGATCGCGGACGTGGTCGGGAAGCGGCTCCTCGCATGCTGTGCCGTGCAAAATGTAGCGGAGGTTGGCTTTGTCGGCCTCGGTGCCGTGAGACTCGAACTCCTCAACGATGGCCTGCTCGTCGAGCTCCAGAAGGGACGGCAGCTCCTTGGGATCGTTCCCCAGAGCGGCATTCAGGCCCATAGCCGCCTCCGACGCGTGGCCCAAAATCAGCATTTATGCTTGGAACTTGTCCTCCGGGGCAGATCTCGCCGTTGGCTCGGCATGTGACGCGTCGAGATGGAGTAGTGCGCGCACAAACTTGTGGTGTTTGATATGTGGGAGGCGCAGGTGGTCGCCCAGATCAGAGGCAAATTTCGACTCCTGCAAATCGCCAAGGCTGTCTGCGCCGTTTTCGATACACCAACCAACCGCATCGCCGAATTTATCACCTAGATTGAGTTCGTCCAAAAGCTGAGCCAGCTGAGGGAACAACGCCAACTCAGCAGGTTCCCTCTGAACTCCGAGTACTTTAAGCGCGCTCGCCGCTGTTGTGCGCCCCTGGTCATTGCCTCCCACGAGCAAGGCGACAAGCGGCGCGATGGCGCCCGCCTTGGCGATCGCCACCTTGCTGTCGCCGTTGGCCGCCAGGTTTGACAGCGCGCCCGCCGCCTGTGTGCGCCCCTCGGCCGTACCATCGCCGAGCAGTTTGACGAGCGGCGCGATGGCGCCCGCCTTGGCGATCGCCACCTTGTTGTCGGCGTTGACCGCCAGGTTCCGCAGCGCGCCCGCCGCTTCCGTGCGCCCCTCGGCCGTTCCATCGCCGAGCAGCTTGACGAGCGGCGTGATGGCGTCCGACTTGGCGATCGCCACCTTGTTGTCGGCGTTGACCGCCAGAATCCACAGCGCGCCCGCCGCATTCGTGCGCCCCTCGGCCGTTCCATCGCCGAGCAGCTTGACGAGCGGCGCGATGGCGCCCGCCTCGGGGATGGCCACCTTATTGTCGGCGTTGATTGCCAGGTTCCACAGCGCGCCCGCCGCCCTCGTGCGCCCCTCGGCCGTTCCATCGCCGAGCAGCTTGACGAGCGGCGTGATGGCGCCCGCCTCGGCGATCGCCACCTGGTTGTCCGCGTTGGCCGCCAGGTTCGACAGCGCGCCCGCCGCCCTCGTGCGCCCTTCGGCCGTTCCATCGCCGAGCAGCTTGACGAGCGGCGCGATGGCGCCCGTCTTGGCGATCTTCACCTGGCTGTCGTCGTTGGCCGCCAGGTTCGACAGCGCGCCCGCCGCTTCCGTGCGCTCCTCGGCCGTTCCATCGCCGAGCAGCTTGACAAGCGGCGCGATGGCGCCCGCCTTGGCGATCGCCACCTGGTTGTCGGCGTTTAGTGCGAGGACTCTTATTTCACCGGCCGCCGTCGCCCTCTCTTCCCCGCTCGTCGCCTTGAGCAGCTTGTTGACGGCATCCTGCACCTCTGCCATCTCGGCAGCAGTGGCGCTCCCTCGGGGGCCAACGAGAGGGGGATCTGGTTGCGGAGGGGGAGAGCGAGAGATGTAACGAACGTGGGGGGGGGGAGAGAGAGAGAGAGAGAGAGAGAGAGAGAGAGAGAGAGAGAGAGAGAGAGAGAGAGAGAGAGAGAGAGAGAGAGAGAGAGAGAGAGAGAGAGAGAGAGAGAGAAGGGGAGGGAGGAAGATAAGGGGAGGGGGGGGGGGAGGAGGGAAGAAGGAGGGGAGAGAGTGGGGGGGGGGGCGCGGGGCTGGGACCCAGAGGAGAGGGCGGGGGGCGGGGAGAGAGTCTCTGTCTCTCGAGTCTCTCTCTCTCTGTTGGAGGAGTACTTCTTTAGGAAGAGGATCATATCGTCGTTGGGGCAGCCGTCGTGGTGGGGGCAGCAGCCAGGAGAGACCTAGGAGCGACCGAGAGAGAGAGAGAGGAGAGAGCCACAGACGAGGACTAGAACTACTTTCCTTTTGGGAGTATGGCATGGTCTTAGACATGTGACGAGCGAGGAGGGGAACACACGCGAGATCAGACGACACCAGGCGTCACCAGAGAGTTGTATGGTTGCGTTAGAATAACCTTAGCTTCGGCGGCAACGGAGCCCCTCCCCCGCGATGGGGGGGTGGTTGTTACGCGGTCGTTGGCGCATGGCTCGTCCGGTGGATGTGGCTAGGGATGCTAGCTCACAAGATGTCATGCGACGCTATAAGTTCCAACGTGGTACCCCCGCAATACCGCAATCTACATATGACACCAGCGCAACACAACGCATCGAATGGACTCGACGAATTCGAAGAAAATCTTTCCTTCGAATTTGTGGCTGCCGAGTGCGCCACGCGTTCCCCCAACTTGTGGGACCTGGACAATAAAATTTAAGATTTGAACAAATTTTTATGGGTCGCGGCGTCAAAAACTATTGTTATAGTTCGAGCGATGGAGCGCGCGCCGACCGCTCCTGATCCCCAGCCCCCCGCCGTCACGACGCCCCACAGGGGCCGCCCCAAGCCGCCGGAGCCGAAGCGCTCATAGGCCGCCCCCCTGACCGACAGCGACGTCGACATGATCCTCCCTCCCTCCCCTCCCCACCAGGCACAGAAGCAGGGAACTGGGAGAGCCCTGTTCCCTGCAGACCAGCAGAGCCAGCCCCTGGCTCTACCGCCTGCCTCCATTGGCCTGCCAGCCCAACAAGGACTCCACATGGTGGGTGGCAGCTTTGCTGCCACCCCCATGGTGGCAACTCCAACCACCAGTGCACCCCTCGTGGGCGGGCACTTCACACAACAATCAATCATGGGGGCCTTTTCGGCCTCCAACTCTTCAAAGAACAACACTCAGAAATCGTACGCTGGAGCGGCTGGACCCAAGGCACAGGCGCCAGCACAGACACAGCTAGCCTCACTTCAAGACCAAAAGCGTTCAATTATCCCCATCCCCATCCGGGGGCGTGGCCGATTTCGGTGCGGTGCACGCGGCCGGCTGCGGCGATTGGCGTAGCTGCAAGGGTGGCATTTGTGACTATGATGCTTGGTTTGCCACCCAGTATATCTGGATCAACACCAAAACGCCAGCAGCCGCTGTCGTATTCCATACGATGACAAACTTTTACTTCTAACCTGTGGGTTATTTTAAGCCTCAAGGTCTCGTCGATTGGTGTACCGCCTCTTCTCTTACTTTCTCTCGATGTTATCAAATGTTCCATGACCGTCTTTTGTCTTCTCTTCGTCCATCGGTTGTAGCTCCCCAGCGAGGTCTGCCCTCGTTGTGCCGACCCCTCTGTCGCGTGTCTGCGCGTGGCTGAATTGCCCTGGTGCCGACGCCTGGCCGTCCGTCCAGGTGTGGTTAGTTTTCGCCCCGTTTGGCTTAGTTTGTGTGGTTCTGTGGACTCAACCTTTTTGAGTCCATTCGTTGTAGTCTCCCGTGTCTACCCCGGACCTAAGAAGCTCTCATTCTCGAAAAACTATTGTTATAGTTTCAGCGATGGAGCGCGCGCCGACCGCTCCCACCTCCCAGCCCCCTGCCGCCACGACGCCCCACCGGGGCCGCCCCAAGCCGCCGGAGCCGAAGCGCTCGCAGGCTGCCCCCCTCACAGACAGCGACGTCGACATGATCCTCCCGCCCTCGCCTCCCCAACACCACCAGAAGAAGGGAACAGGCAGAGTCCTGTTCCCTGCAGACCAGCAGGGCCAGTCTTTGACCCTGCCTCCTGCCACTGGCGCCCTGCCGCCTCAACAAGGACTCCCCATGGTGCGTCTCGAAGTTGCACCCGTTCTCGTTTCTGATCTGGTTCCCGACCCGAAAGGGTCGGCTTCCGGAGTCAATGAAGATGAAGGTTCCCAGGGAGCTGCGCCTTTCCGCGCTCACGCCGTGGTCGCCCCGGACTTGGGGACGACGCGGGGGCCGTCGATTACGATCCCTCGTCGCGCACCACATGGATGCCGGCGTCTCCTCTTTCTCTCGGCTCTCCGGAGGATCCCCGTTCCAGGGATCGCCCGCCGGAGCCAACCAGGCGGCAATATCCGGCCCTCCCGAAGGAGGACTATAGGGACAAGCTCTCGATATGGACGGAGACCAAGAGGAAGATATCCTCGATTCTCCTCGCTAAAGCGGTGGAGATTCGCAGACGGCGATCTTACGTTCAAACGGAAATAGACGCGGTAGCGGACGCTAGGAAGGCCCAGATGGTGGAGATGCCCGGAGCAGCCCGGCCGGAGGTCATAGCTGAACTCAATCGTAAGGTAGTAGGTAGACAAAAGACGCACGTTCACACCAGCCCCGTCACTAGCGGAAAATATCATAAGAGCGGAGGAGCTCGTTACGAAACAGTTTTTCAAAAGATTCACGCCCAGACACGCCAATGGAGACATCCCGGCGATGTTTGCCGGGCAGGAAACCTACAGAGCAATCAGGAAACACGGGACCGAAATTGCCAGGACCAGGAACAACAAGGAAGCCGGCTGGGCGTCTCAAACCGCCAAGGCAAATAGGGCGATCAGGCCAGGCAAGGCGAGCTTGACTGTAGAAGACTGGGGAACCCCAGTCTAACCGTGGAGCTCGTAGAACTATCCAGGCTAAAAAGCCTGGATACAACAGCAGGCAGTCCATATTGTGCGCGCCTAGAGCCTGATTTCTAGGGTCGGTGCCATGTTTGAAAGGGCGCTGGGGGCACCATTCTGGACCATTCGTAACATAATTTAATGATATATTTATGAGAAATAAATCTATGGTTGGCTAGGATATAACATTAATAATTTAATTTAATCTATCTCACGACCCAGGCCGAAGCAGCGCGCGCGGCCTCCCCCACATGCCACATGTTGCATGTTGACAATAAGAGCACACTAGATGGCATGCTTCAAATGATGCGCGGCGAGCTCGCTCTCGCTCTCGCTCTCAAAGATCGTAGGCCTTGGCCTTGTCGCGCGCCTGCACAATGTACAGTGTAGTAAGTGCCCTTTGATCTTTGATTTTAGGCATCTCTAAAGGCGAGGGAGGCTTGGGCTTGGGCTTGGGCTTGGCCGTGGGAGCCATTGAGAACGTTGCGAACCACTTCAAGAAGCGGGCCGTTCTACGAAGCTCATGCCTCTACGTAAGAGGGGGGGGGGGGGGGGGCAATGATGGATAGCAACCCTCGATGGAAAGAAATTTTCCATCGAGGGTTGCTATCCATCATTGCCCCCCCCGGTATGGGGCCAAAGCCAAACCCTCCCCTCTCCCCTCTCTGCCCCCCCTCCCCCCCTTTTTTCTTTTTGCCCCCCCCCCCATTTTGTTTTGGCCCCTCCCCCCCCTCCGCGCGGCCCCCCCCCTCTCCCTTTCCCTCTCTCTCTGCTCTCCGCCCTCTCCCCCCCCCCCCCCCCGAACCCCCCCGCCCCCGTCCACCCTTCCCCGCCAGCAATGAGCTCCTTCGACGGGCGCGCCGTCGCAGCCGCAGGCAGGGCCCACCACTTCCTCGCTCGCCAGGCAGCTGCTGAGGCAGAGGCAGAGGCAGAGGCAGAAGAAGCCCCACCTAGGGGCCAAGCCGCGAGGGCCGCTGCCGCCGCTCTCCGCGCTCAGATCCTTTCAGGCCGAGCCGCAGAGCCGAGATCGAGACTCTCAGGATACACACCGCACCCAATCGCTCCGCTCTCCTCGCGCTCTTCTCGAGCCGTGGCTGCGCCAGAGGAGGGAGAGGGCGCAGACGAGTCTCAGCCGCAGCAGACGGCCGCGACGCTGCGTCCGCGCGCTCACATCAGCAAGGCGGAGCGACGGAGGCGGAGGAGGCAAGCAGCCAAGGGATGTGCGGAGGGGGAGCGCCAGCCGGACGAGTTTGTCAAGGAGGGGGAGAGGAGGAAGCGGCCGGACGCGCCGGGGGAGCCGGAGGGGGGCGATGAGGACCTGTTTGCGGGCGCGCTCCCGCTGATCCGCCCGACAGAGGAGCCAGCGCAAACGGCGCCGGCGCGGTCGGCAAAGCGCGCCAGGCGTGCGCACGACAGTGGCGCCAGCCTCGACGACATCTTTGGGCAGCGCAAGCCGACCACGTTCACCGCTGCCGACGGCAGCGTCTTCAGGGATATGCGGCTGGTCTGCCGCGACTGCGGCAACGAGTTTGTCTTCGCAGCCGCCAAGCAAGCGGCGCTCGCTGAGCGCGGGTGGCACGGCACAAAGACGCGGTGCGAGCCGTGCGCCAAGTTCAAAAAGTGCCGCTTCGGCGCGCGGCTCGAGGATGGCGGCGACGGTCGAGGGGCGGCGGGCCGTGCCTGCGCGTCCAAGGGACGCGGGCGCGCGGCGGGGGGGCGCGGCGGGGGACGCGGCGCCGCGGGCGGACGGGGGCCCAAGGGGGGCAAGGGTGGCGCGCATGGCGGGCGGGGATCGCGCCGTACGGAGCGGCCCGGCACGGTCACCTTTTAGCGGCGACGTGAGCCCGATCCTGGACAGCGTCAAAGGTTGGTCTGCGGACTGCGGCGGCGCGACGGTCGACTGGGAGCCCTCTCGGCCGGTGTGGGTTGCCGTGACTGACAGGTATGCCCCTCTCCACGCCGCCCACCAGTGTCCTCGCGACGCGCTGATGAGTCCGCTCAGTGGCCGCGTCGTCGGCAAAGCACATGCGCGCAAACGCCCCCCTCGTGGTACAGCAACGCGAACGTCGCACATATGATCACAACTGTCCTATTCCCTTGATGTGAATGTACAGACCGAAATGTTGCATCTTGCACTCCCTGAGCGCGTGTGAGGAGGTCTCGGCTGTCGCGGCCTGTGCGCATGTCGAGCGATCGCGTGCCCGTCGATTGCTGCCACCCAAGTTTTGTCCGTGACGTGGGGGGGGGAGGTGGGCACGGAGAGCGGGGATGGGACGAAGGTACTAAGACGGACATTTGCCTCGCACATGACCCCGCTGAAGTCAAGCCCGTTCTGCATCTCTTCCCTCCCAACCTGCCTTGCGGACACTCCCCTCGTGCGCTACCCAGGGGCAGGGATGATAGGGGCGAGCGGCGTGCTCCAGCTCCTAGTGGTCTAGTTCTCATCTTCCTCCTACGGCACTAGACGGCCGGCTATTTTTGTGTCTTGTCTTGTCTTGCTATCCTGCCAACTGGCAGTTGCTAAAAATCTTTACAAAATCATCGCTACTTGCACGGCATAAAAAAATTCTTGGAGGCGTCAGCTGAGCTACTAGAAATTGAATAATAATTAATGTTATATCCTAGCCAACCCCACTAGCTAATTGGACACAACTTTTGCCCGTCCCGGAATCCCGCCATCTCGGGATATCTAGGTACCAGGTTTCTTGGCATGGAGCGGTATATGTATATACTAACGGACTTCTTTGACGTCCACTTCGGCAACGCCGAGGCGAGATCGACAAAAGCCGTTTTAAGAGCTATCCTCTCGAGATACCACGTGCTAGTCAAGGGCCGAAGGTTAGTTTTTTTATCGCCTGAAGACACATAGGGAAAGACTAGGGGACCATGCCGTAGCCGCCGTAGATGCGCTCGTCCTTGCCCGCCTCCAAAACGAGCCTCAGCCGGAGATCATAAACCACATTTTATGATCTCGGAACGGGCGCAAAGTGCACAATGGCATCGACAATGTCAAGAAGTGGGAAACACCGTCCATTCGCTAATCTGGGTACTAGAAAGCACCGGCTGCAAGACTTCAGACTTCAATCAACTACAGCACGCCCAGGCCGACACAACCACCTACAACCGACTTACTACCGCCGCCATGCTAGCTAGCTACGTTCTACGTTCCCGCTGGAGCCGCCGCACACCACCACGAAAGCGAACGCGCTGGGGCACTAGGAGCGTGCGGAGCGCCGGCGCTTCTCCGATCCTTGCTCGCGGCTGCCGCGTCGCTCCTCACGCGCAGCCAGCCGAGCCGCACGCGTCCTCGCCCGCTTTGCCCGATCATTCTCGGCTTGCTCTCCCCGGCGTAGCGCGATTTCCACTTCCTGAGTGCGGATCATCGCACCGGAGTCGGAGCTATCCTCATCGCTACAATGGCACATAGCAGCAGGCCCACCGCCGCCACAGCTCCCGCCGCCGCGACAGCTCCCGCCGCCGCGACAGCTCCCGCCGCCGCGACAGCTCCCGCCGCCACTCCCGTCGCCGCTGCGGCGACCGCTGCGGCGACCACTATTATGACCGCCGCCGCGACCCGCGGCGCTGTGCCGCCGGCGCTTTCTCGGCCATCCACTGAGATAGAATGCCCCACCAGGCATCATATCAGAATATGCCGCCCTAGCAGCCACGCCAATCGCCGCCGCTGCCCGCGCGCATCGCGCCGTAGTCGGCCGTGTGTGGCGCCGTCAACTACGCTTACGTCACCGGCCGTACAGGCCGGAGTGCCCAACTTTCACACGCGATCGGGCGCGCTACCGGCGCTTTCTCGGCCATCCACTTGGACAGAATGCCCAACCCGGCATCACATCCAAAGGCACCGCCCTAGCAGCCACGCCAATCGCCGCCGCCGCCCGCGCGCATCGCGCAGTGGTTGACCGTGTGTGGCGCCGTCAACTACGCTAACGTCACCCAGCCGAATGGGCCGGAGTGCCCAACTTTCGAACGCCAGCGGGCGCGCTTGGTGAAAGTTCTTGCTGAGGATGCTCTTACGCTGCCCCGGTGCCAACGAGTTCGCGAACGCGATGCACTTGGCGACCATTCGGTAGATGGCACAGGAAGTCCTGCGGAAGCAGCGCAGCGCGCCAAGACGGCTGTATTGCAATGCTCGCCACGATTCCCGAGCGCGCGGTTGGGTAGTCTGCGGGGTTGGGAGGCAGCGTACCAATATACTGGATGGGTTTCTGCGCGTCGGAGCGCGTAGGCAAGCCGGTGTCATCCTCCTCAGGTTGGGGCTGGAAGTGGTGTGGTGTGGGGCTGGCGGCCATGCTGCGTGGGCAGGTGAAGCAGAAATCGGCCGAGTGCGGTGGCATGAAACGCCGGTGAGACCGCCGACCGGTGTACTCGGACCATTTAGTCCGAACACCATCGACAAGGGGGGGCTGACCACCGCCGTGCTCTCGCTGGAGCGCGGCGAAGGTCGGCCTGTCAGGCGGGTCGGTCGCCATCGCTCTGCCTCGGATTCGGAATCGAGCGGGGAGAGAGACGAGGGGAAATCTTCCCCCGGTCCGACGATAAAAAAATGTGGGCCTCCGGATCAACAAGAGTTTTATTTTCAACCCACTCTCCCCCACCTCTAGTGTGGCGTGGCCCTTCCTCCCTCTTCGCCTGATTCCGCGGAGGTGATGCGAGCGCGCAAGATGGCGCGGCTCCGCGTCACATACGAGTCGAGCCATGCCGCCTTGGCTGAAGAAGAAGCGGAGGCGGAGATGCGAGCGCAGGTGCGAAGCCGCAGGCGGAAGACAGAGGAGGCGGCGGTGGCCAAACTGTGGGGCGCCAAGCAGCTGTAGTAGCCTATCCCCTATGTTTATGAGAGTGAGTGTGTGTGCCATTACTTGTTCCTAGACAATTAACAATCGCATTGACAAATGCAACTTATTTGGCAATGACAATGTAGCTGTTTATGGTCTCCGGCTGGGGTTTATGATCTCCGGCTGAGGCCCGTTCCAAGCTTTCCTTGCTTCCGCAGCTGCCGCACGCGACGTTCGCATGCATCCACTCGGCCAGCAAGCGCATGTTGACGACGAAGCTTCGGTCGTCCGCCTCCTTCGGAGGCCCTGGAAGAGACGGCTCAGGCTCAGGAGCGGGGGGGGGGGGGAGGGGTCTCTCGGGAGGGGGCAAGGGCAGGATGCGCATCGGCGCTTTCCTCAAGCCATTGCGGCCGCCAGGCGACCCGAAGTCGAAAGGCAACGAAGGGACCCTCTTCCTCTTCCCTGAGAGCTGTGGGCGGGGCGAAAGCTTGTCCCACACCCACCCACACACTCGCCTCAACGCTCCAGACCGCTGGCCCTCAGCGTTGTGTGTGCACTGCGCCTCGCCGACTAGGGCAGACATAGGGGTGCAACTGACGCCCTCAGCACCCGTCACAGCGGCGGTCACAGGGGACTGCTCGCACGCCGCGGCCCCGTCATAGGTGAAGCTCCTGCACTGCTCTGCTAGGTCGCCGCTGGCAGAGGGGCCTCCCTCCCCTTCCATCGCTCTCGCGGCCCCGCTCGCGCCAGCAGCCGCTCCGCAAAAATAAAAATATCGGAGGGGGCAATCCGTAGATTTTTTTGACAATGAGTGGGCCAGGTTCCTTATTCATCGGTGGTCCTGCTCGACCTTTCATTCTCCGATTTAGAGATCTAGAGATCTAGAGGACGATAGGGATAAGATGATGCCCTGCTGCTCGGCCGTCTCCGCTTCACTACTACCAATAAAAATAAACGCCGATAGATGATAGATGGACATCTAAGTAAGAGTTATAAAAGGGGCGCGGGGCCGCGCCGCAGCGCCGAGTCACCGTGGCCGCCACGCGATACCGCTGGGGGGGGGGGGGGAAGGAAGCCAAGTGGCGCCTCGGGTCACCCAGGCGGGTATTATCCAACCAGACTGTTTACGTTAGACTCGACGGGTGGATCTCGCCGCCTCTCGCCGCCTCTCGCCGCTATGGCCGCCCTCCGCCCTCTCTCTCTCCTCCTCCTCCTCTCCGCCCTCTGTGGCTCTTGCTGCGGCTCGGCGGCGGGTTCCGCGGTGTCCTCGGTACGTTTTGGCTCCCGCCCCGCCGTTCTCCTCCGCTTGAGAGCTGGAGCCGACGAGGATGAGGAGGATGAGGACGAGGATGAGTTTCTCGACGGAGATCTCGAGGGGGAGGGAGGAGACACCAAGGGAGGAGAGGGCCTGGAGGCGAACCCGTTTCTGGGTTCGGGCGCGGGAGGATTGGACGAGATGAAGAAGTCGCTCCAGGACCCGGCCGCCATCCAGCGTGCGCTGCGAGAGCTTCAGGACCCGGCGACGCAGCAGCGCTTCCGACAGATGCTGGAGGACCCGGCCTTCCTGGAGAGCATGAAGGCGTACGCGGAGCAGATCGCCAAGGACCCGATGTTCGAGCAGCTCAAGGAGCAGGCAGAGAAGATGATGTATGCTGTCGCCACCCCAGCCCACCGCACACCGCCCATCGCGCACGCATGCCGGCCGAAGGGTGTGCAGGGCCTCCTCGGGCACCTCCGCAAGAGCATGGCGGTCAGCGCTGCCATCGATGCGGACCCCCCGCCTTCCAGGGCGATTCGAAGGCGAGCGGCGGCTGTGTAGTCACGATCGCCCCTTTATTGCGGCCCGGGCCCGCAGGTCGGACCCCGCCTTCATGGAGGAAATGCAGAAGGCCATGTCTGACCCGAACTTGATGGCGTCGATCGCGGGCCTCGCAGGTGTTCCAAGTGGGGCCGGTGCCGGCTCTGACGATGAAGACGACGAGTGAGCCGCTCTGACTCTGCGCTTGTAGCCAGTTAACGTCTCCCCCCCCTTTACCACTGGTCGGCCTCTGGACGCGTTCAGCTACGTTAGCCCCTCGCTGGGTTCCACTGATTACACGTTCATGCACACCGACGATGCACACCATGGTGTCGTTTTTGGTACATGTGCGGCGCTGCTCCATCTTGCCGAGCGCACTGTTGAAACGTCGGGCAGCCTCCCGACTTTTCTGCGTGCCAGGCCCTGCAACATCATCGTTGTCCTCGTCGATTTGCGGTTGTTCTTCTGTTCTTTTGTTCCAACCCCTCATGTATAGGACACGCAGCTTGGATGTGCTGCTTCAGTGCCAAAGCCTGCAGCTGAAGCGATTTTTCACCCGTGAGCTGTGCGCTGTGCAAGGGTGAGGGGGGGCGGAGCGCACGCATGGTGGGCAACGTAGGGGACGACATTCACCGCACTTCAACTCTGACTCTTTTTTGGAATGGTTTGCAC
Organism: Isochrysis galbana; assembly: GCA_018136815.1. Classification (NCBI taxonomy): domain Eukaryota; phylum Haptophyta; order Isochrysidales; family Isochrysidaceae; genus Isochrysis; species Isochrysis galbana. The sequence goes on along the minus strand of CM030943.1, from coordinate 3,218,908 downwards.
GGCAAGGTACGGGGAAGGGATGGGAGCGACTCGTGTGAGATTGTAGAGCACTTCAAGTCCATTCGCTCTTCTTGGCGAGCTCTTACGCGTTTCGCTTGCCGCCATCTTCCCGCCATGTGCTCGGCGGGCGGGTGAATTGCATAGTGCATGGTGCACTCATGCACACTTGGGCCGCCACGGGGGGCAATTGCCACGTGGTCCGTCAGCATTTGCCGGCGGTTTTACATGATCATAAAAAATACATATTCTTGAAGGTGACCTCTACGCTACTACTCGCATTCCCATCTATCGGGGCCCCCGTCCGTCATCGCCCTTGCCCCATCCCCACTCTCCTTCCCGCTCCCCTCCTCGTTCCTTTCTCTTAGGTTTCGGGGGGTCGACCCATGACCCATGTGCCATGTTTGCTACCTTGGGTCCTTGGGTCTGGGCCGTTGGGGGAGGGAGGGGGGGGGGGCGGGCCTCTTGGCTTCTTGTTGGTTGACGACGCATTCTAGTGCGTCGTGTTGTGGGGGCCCAACGGATCAGCTTTCCCCATGGGATAATAATAATTAATTAATTAAATGATTAATGTTATATCCTAGCCGCAACTAAAACTATTGTTATAGTTTCAGCGATGGAGCGCGCGCCGACCGCTCCCACCTCCCAGCCCCCCGCCGCCACGACGCCCCACCGGGGCCGCCCCAAGCCGCCGGAGCCGAAGCGCTCGCAGGCCGCCATCTTGACTGACGACGACGTCGACATGCTCCGTCCACCCTCGCCTCCCCTCCAGCCACAGAAGCAGGGGACAGGAAGAGTCCTGCTGTTCCCTGCAGACCAGCAGGACCAGGGCCTGGCTCTGCCTCATCCGCCCAGCGGACCGCCCCAACAACAAGGACTCCCCTTGGGTGGTGGCAGCTCTGCTGCCATCCCCATGGCGGCAACTCCTACCGGCAGTGCACCCCTCGGGGGGGAGGGGACAGTGCCCCTCCCGCCGGTAGCACTCGTCACTCGTACACCTGGCCCGTCAAGCATGACAGGATTCAATTCCGAGACGGGAAAGTTGTGTCCAATTAGCAATTAGCCATTAGCTAATGGGGTTGGCTAGGACATAACATTATTTATTTTATTTAATGATCTCGTCCGCTTTTTCGTCCAGAATGTCTTGAGTGCCTTTATTGGCGCGCCTCGAGGGACCTCGAGGCGCCCGCCCGTGTGAACTGAAATTTAAATTCTTAACAAATTTTTATGGGTCGCGGCGCGGCAAAGGAACGGGACTAGCGCTCACTCAAGACAGGACACCCTGCCGCGGCAAGCGCAAGCACCCTTCCCCCCTTATGCCACCCAGCTCCTCACTAGATTTCTACCTGCGCTAGCCAGAGCGCCCCTCCCTCCACACTCAGACAGCCCCCTACGCCAGGATCCTGTTCTCGTCTCGCAGGCAAGGGGGCCTAATGGGAGGGAGAGGAGCAACTCCTCAGAGAGGAGCTGTGGGGAAGGAGATGTCTGAGTGGGGGCGCTATACCCTTGCGCTAGGCATGGGCAGCGACGCCGCCTCAAGACATGTCCTACCTCTTGTCTTGAGTCGAAATTATTGGTGCTTGAAACAGAGAACGAGGGGGTTTGTGCTTCTTGGATTGGTTGTAGATGGAAGAGGGAGTGGGAGAGGGATTCAAGTATTGGAAGAGGGCCCAAAGGGCATTGAGTTGTAGGTAGTTGTGGCCCACAAGAGTGGGGTGAAAACGATAAGTGATAAGTGTATCAACATGGGTCTTGAGTTGAAATTTTTGGTGCTTGAAACAGAGGGTGAGGGGGTTCGTGCTGTTTGGGTTGGTTGTGGCGTGAAGGGGGAGTGGGAGAGGGAGTCTAGTGTTGAAAGAGGGCCCAAGGCAGGGCTCTGAGCTGTAGGTACTTGTGGCCCACAAGAGTGGGGTGAAGAAAACAAGTGTGTCAACAAGTTGGGAAACAGAGGCATTGGGTGCTCTCCAGGGACGAAGATTGATGGTTGTGAAGTGCCCTCCCATGTTGGGTGCACTGATGGTAGAGGTTTCCACCATGGGGAGGGCAGCAGAGCTGCCCTCCCACATGAGGTGCTCTTGGGGTGGGAGGGTTTCCCACTGTTGGAGGGGGTCTCAAAGACCCCCTGCATGATGCGCAGAGCCATGGTGGCAACCTGTTCGGTGCCAGTGCTCGCCCCCCCGCGCGCCTGCGCGGGTGTGGTTTGGATGGGCTCTGAGAGGGCTTTCTGACGAGCCGCCTCGGGCGGCATGGGGCGTCCCAGGTGGGGCGCGGTGGCGAGGGTCGCCTGGGGCTCGGGAGCGGTCGCGGCACGCTCCATAGTTCAAACTATAACAATAGTTTAAGCCCGCCCGTGTGAACTGAGTATGAACTTAGTTGAGGAATTTCGAGGTGGATCGTACCGTTTCCGGCGTAGGTGTTAGTGCTCTCCAATGTTCTAATATTTCTCTTACGTACAAACAGCTACTCTTGCTTCTCTGCCTTTCTCCCCCAAAGAGCCTAGGTGCTTTCGCCTTTCGTCATCGGCCGACTCAATGCACGAGCGCAGCGTATGCACTGGCTCTACCTCTGCACCACGCTTGTCTTCACCCACACATCCTCCTGAAGCTACAGGCCAACCTCGGAACCTTACGGAACCTTCCTCGACTGCGTTTGACAAGGTACTTGCACGGAGAACCCAGCAATCTTCGAAGAGCGGTATGACCGTGTGCCCATTGAAGGGCTGTTTTTCACGGGACGGCCGCAGGCTTCGATTGCTAGTCAAGGACGTCCTTTCTGTAGTTGCGCACCCTTTGGATGGCACTCTTACCGAGTGGCACAACAATAGCCACCGCGAGTGGCATCATGAGCCAGTGGCTCATCGCGAGCGACAAGACGGAGATGGCGACAAGCGAGGTCCCGGCCTCACCAAGATTGGAGATGACGAACCATTGGAAGAAGAGCTCGACGATGCCAATGAAGGCGAGGACGACGACGCCCGAAGCGGATCGGAACAACTGCGGGCACGTGCAAGGACAGCATGTCTTTGCAAGTGTTTGAGAAAGCCGCGGGTGCAACTCACACCTTGGCCGGCGGGCGGCCACAAGCCGGCCTTGGCTGGCACATGCTACTCGCGCGTTGCGCACCTGGTTGAGAAGATGTTGCAGCAGGACCAAGAGCAAGATGGTGTTCAGCGAGAAGCGGTACGCGACGTAATCCTCAAAGACGAGCACGTGCGACATCGAGCCGGCAAAGAAGGCGCACATCATGAAGTGGTGCAGCATCAGGCCGACTGCTGCCAAGTAGTGGCATACCTGATCACCGGTCCACGAGGCGCGCGTGTTGGACGGCGGTTGTGCTACGGCAGGGCGGCGGTTATACCCCGGTAGTCGAAGACTGGCGCGCTCACCTGCTCTGTCACCGCGACCTCGCGGTTCTTGCCCTCGTCAATCTGCACACGCAGCACCGTCTCCTCATGATTGATCGTCTCGGAGGACACATGCGCCTGGAGCTTGCGCACTGCATTTTTCTTCATCTCGTGCTCAATCACCTCGGGCGCACGGATCGAGATGTCCCACGTCTTCCAGCACTGCATCAAGATCTCCGGGTAGCCGAGTTTGGTGACACCGAGCATAAAGAGGAGGAGCGAGAATGCTGAGGGTGGGGTGATGAGTGCCATGGATACGAAGATGACGAAGACTGCGGAGCCGATGTGTGGGATCTCGTTGTACAACACGGAGTTCTTGTGCACCCCGAAGTATACGCGGTGGCCAACCCACTCGATGATTATGCACGTCATGCACATGCCCGCGACGAGTAGATAATAGAGCATGTGCATGATTATGTACCTGCCCGTGCAGGAACGCACGGTATCAGCTAGTGGGCGTGGCGCGGGCTAGACCTCTAGTGCAGCGGCGTGCGAGGTGCGAACAACAGCGCGCACGTGTTGGCCTGAGAAAAGAAGGGCTCGGAGAACTGCCCTACGTACGGCTCGGCGTACATAACGTCCTTGAAAAGGGCGTCGGCTTGGCGCAGTTCAAGGTAGCGTGGCTCGTTCGAGATCGGCGGGGGCGGCCGCCAGATGAAAGTGGCGCGGCTTGCCGCGGCAATAAGGTACAGCAGAGCTTGAAGAAAGGCGACGGGCAAGAAGACCACTGCCACTGCCTCAATCTTCTTGAGCGCATGCAGCGAGGCGGGCGAGCGTCGCTCCTTGCGCAACTGGCGCACTCCTCCCACGACCACCACTAGGCTCCACAGTGTCAGGAAGGACCAAAAGCCAAAGTGGAGCCAGTCGACGACAGTGCCAGCATGCGTGAGGGCCCCAGAGCAACCGTTGGCGTCGCACAGCCACGGCCCTTGCCGCTCTTGCCCGCACTCTTTGTCGTGGCACTTGATCTTACCGTCAGGATCGGGCCGGTGCGGCCCCATATGGAAGCAATGGACCTCGGGCCGCAGCCCGTCCTGCGCGAGGATGGAGTGCATCCAACGGCATGAGAGCGTATTGCCCGCGAAGAGCGGGCAGTAACCACGCTTGTGAGGCGGTATGTCGGCCACATAGTCCAGGCACTCCTTGACCGAGGCCCACTGCGTGTTGTTGCCTGTGCAGCGCTGTTGCACCATCGTACAGAACTCCCACTTTTCACCGAACGAGTTGGAAAGCGCCCAAGACTCCGGCCGGAACTGGAAGAGGCCCTTCAGCGGGCGGAAGTCATGGAAGATGTTGCGGAAGGGCAGAAAGGCGGTCTCGTTGGCGAAGGCGATGTGCGAGAAGTCGGGCCACGCGACCATGGCATCGTTGGTCTCCTTGCCCTTATTCTCCTGCTTGTCCATGTGCCAATGCTTGATGCGCAGGCGGTCGGGTTGCGACTCGAATTCGTCGTCCACAATCTCGTAGTAGCGCTTGTAGTGGCGGAACGACTTGGGGTTAAAGGATTTGACCTGTAGTGTGTAGTACTCGAGGATGGACGCAGCGCCGTGGTAGGTGAGCGTGACGCCGGAGACCTGCGTCGTGGTGGGAGAAAGATACGTCAAGATTGGACCGCGTATGTGTGAGGAGTGGCGGAGAAGGGAGAATGGGGAGACGCGGGCACGAAGGAGGACTGGCTTGGCGACAGGCTCGTATGCGTGCAACGTACCTTGGGAATGGTCGCCTCACTGGTATCGTCGAAGAACTTTTGGGTGTAGAGGTAATAGGCGAAGATGTTGGGGGTGAGCCACGTAAATTGCTTCTCCTTCATGTCGATGATGGCAAGCGAGCGCAGGATGTGCACGTAGTTGAAGCTCGTTTGGTCAAGCGAGGCGCACGTGGCGCAGCACAGCGACTGACCAAGGCGCTCGCAGCCTGAGCCCGCGCCGAACTGTATGTCGACGCGCGCAAGCGCCCACATGCACTCCGTGCTCCACGAGGGCGCCGTCTTCGGCACCTTGCCAAAGCGCTCGGCCACCTGGGGAGAAGCGGCACGGCGATCTGTGTGATTGGGCAGGGCTGCGGCGTACGAGGCGGTATCCTGCGCTTCCCGGGGGAAGGAGTGACGACGCACCTGAAGCGGGTAGTCAGCACATGTCGGAAGGGCCATCGACTTGCCCGTCGCCTCCTCGTCGGCCTCAATGGTGGCGAGGAAAATGTCGACAACCTCTTGCATAACCGCCTGCGCGATCCAAACGCCCGGGCAGCCATAGGCGTAGCCGTTGTTGTTGACGGCCCACTTCTCGTAGTCGGGCTCAAAGGTGTACTCGCCATCGGGGCCCTTCTGCATGTTCTCCTCGCCGGTGCCATCGTCCTTGTAGTATTTCCACAGCGGGAGCCCCCAAATCGTGTACATCCAGTCGGTGCGGTTCATGTCGAACGTGTTGGGCGCGCGGAAGCGCGACGGGTCGAGATTAGCCGCGACGGAGTCGCGCGACTCGATGTACTTATTGCTCACGCGCAAGGGCGCAGTGCGCTCAGTGCCGTCGTGGATGTCAGTGTAGGTCGTCTGGAACGTGGGCGAGCGCTTGGTGTAGCTGTATGTATTGCGTAGGCCGCCGCGCGTGCGTAGCCATTCAAGCAGAAACCGGCGCTTGTTAGAGCGGTACTGCGTACGCATTCCTCCGTCGAAGCGCATCCGCTGCAGGATATACTCAGCATTGGCGGCGATGTTGCCGATGGAAATAGCCGCAGTGAGCGGCATGTACGCCAAAAGGTTGGGCATGCTCGCGGCGAATTCGCCCGCCTTGATTTGCGGCCACATGGTGTGCCAGATGGGGCTTGACTCGAAGTGTGGGATGATGTGCTTGCGCACCTCGTCGAGCGCCTGTGCGCGGCGGTCGGTGGGCGTGCGCTCGGCGCTGGCGGCGATAAGTGGCGGAAAGGGCGCGTGCACAGACGGGCCGGCCGCACCTCCTTGAACTCGGTGTAGTTGCTTTGCAAACGGGTGCCATTGACGTTGGGCGAGCCGCCCTGCACGCTCTGTAGCCGGTGCCAGCGACCGGCAAAGGCATCCGCATGGTCACCCGTGATGGGCTTGCCCGACCACCAAAGGATGAGGTACTCGTATGTGACGGCGGCGATGTCATATGCGGTCACCTCGAGCTTGTTGCGCCCCCTGATTACGTCGTTGATGTCCGGCTGCGGGAAGGGGAGCCACACGGCGTATCAGGATGGCCAGCGAGACGCAAGGCGAGCAGGGCGGCACACCAGGGTGGCGGGGGGAGTCGGGCGGCCGGTTGCGGCCGCGTGCCTGCGGAAATCCCGAGGCGTGTGGCAGCGTCTTGTCGAACAGTAGGCGGCTGTACTTGGGCGTGCCCTCAAATGCCGAGACGAGCTGCGTTGGGTCGGTGTAGTTGAGCTGGTTGGTGTAGGCTACATCGTCGTAGTGGCCACGCCGCACGAATGACATGTCGCGGTTCCCATTCTTGATGAAGATGGGCTGGACAGGCGCGAGACACGTCGCCTGGAAGCGGCGCAGCTCATTCTGGGGGGGGGGGGGGCGAACGACAGTGAGGCGCGGATGGGCGGTCGGCGTGACTGCGGCAGCCACCCACCTGCTCCATCGTCGCATCGAGCGCGTTTTCGTGCGTCACGATGTCCATTCGCTCGTCGCGGTACATGGCGTCCACGACCTCCTGCAGGGCCTCATAATTGATCCGCGCGCTGAGGGGCGGGAAGGGGAGAGGGGGGGGCTCATCTTCACGCGCACGGGCTACAAAGCGGCAGGTGCGCGGCACGCACTCATCAACCTTCTCAATTTGATCTTTGGTGCCTTGAATGACGCCACCCTGCTTCTCCTGCGCGTACTGAAGGAACCAATTGTATCGCTTGAGCGAAGCTTCGACGAGCCTCGGGTGGTCAAAGTCGTGGGCACGCACGTGATTGGCCGCGAGCATCGGGCAGCGGCCGCTCGCGCGCTTCAACTCTTGGTTGGCCTGGCGAAGGTCCTCAAAGGTGGACACGCCCGGGATCCAGCCAAATTTGGTTTCGAGGAAGGTGTCGTCTGCCATGACGGTGAAAGTGCCCTGCAGCGCGTCGTTGCCGTCGAACTCGGTGTCGTACATAACGTCGAGCATGCGCACCTGCAGGGTGTGGCTGGTGAGTTGAGCTCATCGAGTAGCAGCGCCCGTGGGACTTGTGGAGGGGGACAAAGGAGAGCGGTGTGGAATGCAAGTGAACGTAAGCAAGGGACCGTGATGGGAGCTAAACAGCCGAGGGTGAGAGGTGGAAGGAAGCGAGGCGAAAAGAACAGGGGGACAGCATGCAAGCCAGGCGGAAGGCGAGTGGGCACTGTTGTGGGCCAAAAGGAGGGTCGGGGGTTGAGAGGGGGGGGAGGGCCAAGGGAGAGAGGGAGGGGAGTACAACAGGTAGGAGGATGCAAGCGAAAATGGAAGAGAGCTCGGAGGGGAGAGGCCGATCGAGGGGGCGAAGGAGAGAAGGAGCGAGGGAAAGAGGGATGGCGAGAGTGGAGACGGCCACGGTGGGGGAAGGGAGGAGGCGAGAGACCGACAGATCGGGTAAGGGAGAAGTCATGTGCAAGTCCGCCACGCACCTGTGTATTCCACACCGTCTCCGGCTGCCCCCGCGCCTCCCAGCTCCAGCTCTGGCCTGCGGAGAGAGAGGCGAGGCTGCCCCGGCCCTCGAGAGAGAGAGCGACAGAGCTAGCATTGCAAGAGAGAGAGAGGGCCTGACCGGAGAGGGATGCGAGCGAGAGGGTGGTGGGGCAGCGGACGAAGCCGACCGCCAGGTTGGGCTGACCGGTGACGCGGAGGGAGACGGAGAGGGAGGAGGCAAAGGGAGAGAGGAGGAGGAGGACAAGAAGGCGCATGGATGGCGACAAGTCTCGCGGAGGGCACGGGGCAAAGGGGCAATCGTTGGCAGCGGAGTTTGGGCCCTGCGTTTACAGATGAAAGCGGGATGGTGAGGTTAAATTCTACGATCACGGTGGCCGGGGGGGGAGGAGGGAGAGGGGGGCGGTCGGGAGAGAGAGAGTGGGTGCGGGTGTGTGCGAGAAAGAAGTGAAGTGCGAGAGATGAAGGGGAGGGGGGGGGGCGGTGTGGAGAGAGTAGGAGAGAGAAAGAAGAAGTATAAGAGGAGAAACGGAGGAGGAAGATGGGGGGGAAGCGGGCGTGAGGGGACGGACCGAGAAAGCAGTAAAAGATGGAAGGAGGAAGAGAAGAAGAAGAAGAAGAACAGAGAAGGAGGACCCAGAGAGAGAGAGGAAGAGAAGAAGAAGAGAGCGAGAGAGCGAGAGAAGAGGTCCTGATGGAAGAGAGAGAGAGAGAGAGAGAAGGCGGCGGCTCTGGAGAGGTTCGTCAGCAGAGAGTGGAGGACGTTCGAGATCAGATCTCCGTCCGCCGCTCTGATGACGCATCCCGATCACGTCTCTTATCTCTCGCGCGGGTCCGCCGTGTTTGGATGGTACTCCCCCCCCGCGCGCGCCCCGGCTGTACCCAATCGGCTCGGTCGGAGATTCGGTTCCAAAGGCGCCAGATCGCATCCCCCGCGCGTCGGGGGCCGCCGTCGTCTCCTCTCCTGCGGCGCCGGGCGTGATGACAAACCCCGGCGGGGGGGGAAGGGGGTCTCTCTCACTCTCTCTCTCTCTCTCTCTCTCTCTCTCTCTCGGGGGGGAGGGGGGGGGGGGGGGGGTCGCGACCGGGACGGGGCGGCGCGCGAGGGGACGGCGCGGGGCCTCGCGGCTCGTCGCCGCCGACGCGGAGCAGCGCCCGGCGCTCAGCGGCGACGCCCCCGAGGGGCCGCCGGTGGGAGGCGCCTAGGGCCAGGTCAGAATTTCGTTTGAACCCCGCCCAAATTTCTTCGGATATTTTCACTGCCCCAAATTTCGCAAATATTTTGCGAGGCGCGAGCGCTCCCGCGCTCGCGCGCTAGCCTGACCTAGCTACCTATACATAGCCATATAGCATATTGCATATAGCCCCGCCGCCGCTGCTATCTGTATTTGGCTACATGAATGGGCTTTTCACTTTTATTTTCACCTAGATAGAGCGAGGATTGACACTCATTGACTCTCGTTTGCGCAACGTTAATTATTAAAGTACTTTTTTATGTACTTTAATATTGTTATAGTTTTAGCGATGGAGCGCGCGCCGACCGCTCCCACCTCCCAGCCCCCCGCCGTCACGACGCCCCAACGGGGCCGCCCCAAACCGCCGGAGCCCAAGCGCCCACAGGCCGCCGCGCCGCCTGACAACGACGTCGACATGACGGCACCACCCTCGCCTCCCAAGCTGCCACAGAACCAGGGAACAGGCAGAGTCCTGTTCCCTGGTGACAACCAGACCCAGGGCAATGCCCGGCCACCCAACCCCTCCGCTCCTCCACCAACTCAAGGACTCCCCATGGGAGGTGGCAGCTCTGCTGCCACCCCCATGGCGGCCACTCCTACCATCAGTGCACCCCTCGGGGGCGGGCACTTAACACAACACACAACAATCCATTTTGGGGGCCTTTGCGCCCTCAAACCAACAACCAACTCAAGCAGCCAGGACATACGCGCAAGCTGCGCATGGACACAAAGGGAAGGATCCAGCCCAGCAAGCCCAGCAGCCACAAGCCCAACAACCACAGCAGCCGTCGCGCAAGCGGGCGGATCCTCAATCGGATCCAAAGCCGACTCTCCACAACACCACCCCTTTTGCTTCTCCTCCACCTGATGAGGAAGAGGAGCCCGAAGACACGCCTTTTTTCATCCAGCTAGCTCAGCTAGCTGATGACAAAAAGGACATCAAGAGCGAGGATGTCGCCACCTTCATGAAATTCCTCCTCTCTAGGCTGGAAGGCCTAGACGCAACTCCAGATGGCATGGACAAAGGCCGCAAAGGCCCTTGGATCTTCTACGTCGATGAAGACGCACATGATCAGTTCAAGGCCGCATACGGAGACAAAGTTAACACAGCACTCTCGGGAGTCCCGCATGAATTTGGAATCACCTATGGCGCGTTAACCGACTCGGCCCCTCGTAAGTCGAGCGCTATCCGGTCCTCCCTAAAAGAGGTGGCGACCTACATTGTTTTTCGCATCTTCGATCCGATCAAGGCTTTCAAGACCAAGACTAGGCACTTGGCTAACTCGCTCGAGCGCGAGGGTTTCCACGTGCTAAGGGGCAACCAACAGCGGGCCAAAACTCACTCGAAGGTATCACGAAAGTTGAGTCCGGCAAGCGTCCCATCTGGCACTTTTATGTCTACACGGACACGTCGGCCTTAGGGCACCGTTTCCCTCGCAACTTTCATGTGACTCTCGATGACGGAGAAAATTTCAACTTGGACTATGCGGTCCGATCATCAGTGGAATGTGTGACTCCTGAAGGGGAATTAGCCATCCATGGAGCCCCCGGAGGCTGCAAAGGATACGACAAGCCGTGGGCTATCTCATTTCTCCGTAAAAACCAAGTTAGCTTTCGCCAATGCACGTGCGAACAAGATAAGGCGAAAGCAGAACAACGAAAGCGCCAAAGGGACGCAAGTAACGCCATGGACTACAGGGCCCTCATGGGCCTTGGAGCGGCGGCGCCATGCCGCCGATTCATGGCGGGCGAATGCAAAAACAACCGCATGAAAGGACGTCAAATCGTCCAATGCTCCTCCAGCCACGACATCCCCGGATGTTGGGTAAAGGATCCCACCACGGGCAAACAAACTTGTATGGTCAAATGCAATCTTAAACCTAATAAGGCTTATCCAGGGTACTGCGTGAACGGAGTTAGTTGCCTTTACCGTCATGGTGAATAGTAGTGACTTAAAGATTGCGACATACAATTTGAACGGAGCGAAACATAAATTAACGTCGACTCTAGCGCAAGCGAGACTAGGAGGGATCCATGTTCTGTACGCGCAAGAACTACACCATTACAGCGATGGGTGGCACCTAAGGGTGCGAGGTTTGGCCGGGTCCCTTGGCTGGGACTGGTTTCAATCCCCCGCGTCTAGGGGCGACCCTGGGAGCGGAGTGGCGGTAGCCATTAGAAGAGACAGAAGCGACGTAGTAGTAGAATCTTGGTCGGTAGTTGTCCCGGGAAGGCTGGTAGTAGTAAAGGCTAAGATCGGACATGAAACAATATCTTTCGCCTCCGTGTATCTAAATGCTCGACCTAATAATCGTAAAGAAGACATCAAAGTCCTTCATGAGACATCGGAAATACTTTCTCACACCATTATAGCGGGCGATTTCAATTGCGTGGAGAACATACATAGAGACACCCGGCCCATCGCGGGGGCGGCCCCTCATGCAAATACGGGGGGTAGAGCCCTCACGAGGGCGCTTGCCTCGCATGGGCTCACTGACGTCCAACTGCTGGTTAATCCGGGCTTACAAGAACAATACACGAGGTGCGGGCACCAGACCCACACGAGAATAGATCGAGTATACGCCGCAGAATACTACTCCACGTGGAGATGGCATAAGGCATACATAGGTCTTAAACTTTTCACGGCTTTTCACAAATTTTCTCCATTGCGGCGCCGTCCAATACAAAGGGTCTGAACCCATTCTTAACGTTAAAAAGGTTCGGAAATAGCTCCACTTCGCCCTGGGTGGACGAGGGTGTGTGGGCGACGGCATAGGGCTGGAGGTAGGAGTGGGAGTGGGGCTGGGCGCCGACGGAGAGCTCAGCGGCGGTGTGATGGGGGCCGAGGGTGGTTCCGTAAACCAAGGAGTGTACGAGGCTCACAATAGAAGACCCCCTAGACGTGGCGGGTCGGTGGCATATGTAGACCAAAATGACTTGTTTGAGAAGCCGCACTTCATTGTCATTTAGGTCATTTATATTATTATCGTAATTTGTTATCATTTCAGTAAACTGACGAAGCCTGTTTACATCAACGTTTTGGAGTTGTCGTGCGTATCGGCTGAGATCGTCCTTCCGGGTTGTTCCTTGTTCTTTTATGGTTAAACTCCGATCAACTGAACCATTCTGTTTTCTTTTATGGGAAGAAACTTCTACGACAACCCCCCCCATCTCGGGGAAGGAGAATTTTCTCTGGGGAGAGATATTTTCTATGCAAACAAGCCATTGCTGTAGGTTCGCATCTATGACGAGGTTATTATTCACACGCTTCGTGTTGCGGACGGCAAGGAGCACGCACGCAATGTGCTGAGCGAGGAGGTATGGATGCTCCATGTGCGCGCCCACCTGGCCATTGGGGATCGAGGTCGTCCCCCCTCCTTGGTTCACGGCAGTCCCCACAAGTGGTTCCTGATCATGTTCTCCAACCATCCTAGTCATTTTCTCTGCAAATACAGCCACCGCCGTGATAGCGACGCCTACCAGAGAAGCCGCAACACTCACGACCACCGGGTTGACGACAACAATTCCGTTGTTCATCGTGAACCACCCCCCCTTGTATAGTGTAGGGTCTAGGTATGACTCGCCCGCTCGCTTTGGAGGCGGGCTTTTAGCCCGTTCTATCTGTCTTTGGTGGTGCTGGTAGTTTATAACACCCAGCGCAATGACATCTACAATGTTCATTGCAGCCATGGTCACGTCGGTGCTTGTGTATGTACATACGGACAGAAAAAAAAATCGCGGCATCCCCGGTCCATGGTGACGGGATGGGCCCGTGACCTCGCGTGGTTCTGGGTTCTCGCTTTGGTCGCAACGGACGTCTCGGGCATGGGCCCGTGACCTCGCGGGTCTTGGTTCTTTTTATGTGCTCATTTTGGGATGAGCTTAATACTCCCCTCTGGTATCCCCTCCGGTATCCCCTCCGGTATCCCCTCCGGTATCCCCTCCGGTATCCCCTCCGGTATCCCCTCCGGTATCCCCTCCGGTATCCCCTCCGGTATCCCCTCCGGTATCCCCTCCGGTATCCCCTCCGGTATCCCCTCCGGTATCCCCTCCGCCTGTGCAATAAGAAGTTTGATTTCTTACACGGGGATGAGAGGGGGGGGGGCGGGGAGACTCCCTCATCGTTTATCCAATGACATACTACACACACACACACGCCTAGCCACTTGACGTGGTCGGCTGACTCCGGCCGGTGTGCCTTCACCCGACCCAGGCGGGACGCCGCACGCACGCCGCCGGCGGCAGGGCGAGGTGGAGTTGGCTAGCGAGGTTGCTGCCGTCTCGGCCAAGCGGGAGGCCTCCTCAGGTTGCCGCGTTGGGGTTGTGGGAGGCAACCCCCTCTCAGGAATGCTCCTCTTCCGCTTGGTCAGCAAGGGCGGCTGCGCGCCCTTTCCAACCGGGTACCAAATGAAGGCAAACGACCTACTTTTACTTTTACGTTTTAGCGTCTTTTGTCAGTTTTTGATTGCACGTTTAACGTACGTTTTGTTGTGGGGGGCCAACGGGGGGGGCCGGGTCCTAATGGGTCCCGGATATGTGCTAGTTGGGTGTATTGGGAACTTTCTCCCGAAAAAAATCCCTAAATTTCCTCAATTCTGACATGGTCATTTTTCACCCCTTATAAAAAAACACTGTTTGACCGCCCTAATTATTGCTACGCAGAGCCATGGTGGCAACTTGTTCGGTGCCAGTGCTCGCCACCCCGCGCGCTCGCGCGCGTGTGGTTTGGATGGGCTGGATGGGCTTTGAGAGGGCTTTCTGACGAGCCGCCTCATCCGGCGTGGGGCGTCCAAGGTGGGGCGCACTAGCGAGGGTCGCCTGAGGCTCGGGAGCGGTCGCGGCACGCTCCATAGGTCAAGCACTATAACAATAGTTTTTTCTAGGGGTTAACGTTGGGTAGTAGGGAGGTTCACGAGCACACTGCCTCATACCGCACGCGTAGCGGGGATTTTTAAGGAGATTTTTTTTCTGGGGGCCTACGCTCTTGGCGGTTGCCTAACTCATTACCTGCCCGCTGGAGTTCTTCTAGTGTAACGCAAGCCAGGTTGGAAGGCGGAATGGAAAAGATTTCCAGGCGTGGCTACGAGGTAGAAATCCATGACCACGTGTGAGGTGAGATTATTAATTTCCAGGCGTGGCTAAGAGGTAGAGATCCATGACCATGTGTGAGGTGAGATTATTATTAATAGGTTTCATAATCGCCGTAGTGTGAGGTCTGTGGAGAATGTGTTTGAAATGCAAGTAGGAGTCCCTCGGTTTGAGACCTGGATTGCCACAAAAGCGTAGGGCAAGTGCGGCACGTGCGCCATATGCGAGGTTTCCCGTCGGCTCCCAGGCGACTCGTCGGGTACGATGGCCTCAGGCGGGGACGTTCTTCCCGTGCAGCGCCACCTGCTCGTCAAAATAGCTGCCTCCGGTGGGTGGCTCGCCGCCGTAGTAGTAGGCGTCGATGGCCTCGTGGAAATGGTGCTCAACACAGCAAAAATGGAAGCAGGGCGAGCCGTCGTCGACGGCGAAGGCCTTGGCGCTTGGCAGCAAGGGCGCGTGCGGGCAAGTGAAGGTTGCGGTCCAACTGCAGTCACACCAAAAAGGTGGTGGCGGCGAGGGTGGTGGTGCAACATAGTCCTCCCAGAAGCGCCGGCGGATCTCGCGGTTCACCTCCTCGACCAAGCCGATTGGACGAGGACCAAAGGCGACATCCCAGTAGGTGGGCCCGTAACAAATGTCATGGATGAGCTGCGTGGGCGGTGCGGGGCACGTGAAAAAGTGGTGCTAT
>CM030943.1:3178884-3198884 GCA_018136815.1 Isochrysis galbana | reverse complement strand
CCGCGCCCCCCCCCCGGTGATCCGTTCCCCTGTTCCTCCTATGCCTACCGGGCTGGCGGCGTCCTCAGTCCCGACTTCTCCTGTAAACAGGTGCGGGACTTACATATTTTCCGGTGAGCGGAGCCCTCGCTCCGCCCACCCCCTTCTCCGCGCTCTCTCGCTCCCCTCTCCTGCAGGCACGCGCGATGGCGCGCCTGCGACAGGCCTGCAGCTGCCTCTGGCGACCCCTGGAGGCTCCTGGAGGCCAGCTCAGGGGGCAGAGGAGGCTGGGACTGGGCCCTGGTCTCCCCTGCCTCTCCCTCGCTGGCGCTCCTGGGCCTCAGGGGCCCCCACTCTGCACCTGTCTGCCTGTCGACCTGGGGGGGAGGGGGGGTTGGAGCGATGGGCTGGCCACGAGGGGCCAGGACGCGCGAATCAGGCGAGCCTGTCAGGGAGAGAGTGGGTCAGCAGGGCAGTGGCCTCCTGGCAAGCCATCAAGCATGCCAGGAGGATGGGTGGTTCCTCCCCCACGGCAGGGGAGGAGTGGAGAGAGGGGGGGGCTCGTGCCCCCCCATGGGCGAACCAAGTATAAACTTAGTTGAAAAGAGTAGAGAGTAGAGAGTAGAGAGTAGCCCGTTATGGCATCAGTAGGACCCATTTGCCCATTTGGCGCGGGAAGTCTGTGGACTGTGGAGAGTCTCCCTACATGGTAAACACGGGTTTACCGTGTTTGTACAGAGGCCAAAAACAGCCCGTTTTCACTATGCTTCAAACGCTCTCCCTAGCAGCATGTTGTGTTTGTGAGGTTCCCGTGTTTCTAGAAAAGCCAAACTTAGGCCGTATTTGCTGCGTTTGAAGGCCCCCCCTGCCGTGTTTCACATCGAGGAGAGTCTCTGCCTGCAATGACGCCGGCCTTCGCGCGAGCCCCGTCTCGCGTCTCTCGTTATGGCATCAGTAGGACCCATTTGCCCATTTGGCGCGGGACGTCTGTGGACTGTGGTGAGAGTCTCTGCTCTCTGACTGTGGAGAGTCTCTGCGAGCAGAGCGCAGAGCCCTCCCACACCACAACGCCTTCCCGGAGGGGGGGGGGCGGCCCCATTCACACCCTCTTCACAGTGTCCGCGCCCACGCCTCGCCTCCCTCTCTTCATCATCATCTCTCTCTTCTCTCTCCCTCTCTCTCTCTCTCCCTCTCTCTCTCCCTCTCTCTCTCCCTCTCTCTCTCTCTCTCTCTCTCTCTCTCTCTCTCTCCTTCTCTCTCTCTCTCTCTCTCTCTCTCTCTCTCTCTCTCTCGTTCTCTGTCTTTCTCTCTCTTCTCTCTCTCTCTCTCTCTCTCTCTCTCTCTCTCCCTCTCCCTCTCTCTCCCTCTCCCTCTCTCTCTCTCCTCTCTCTCTCTCTCTCTCTCTCTCTCTCTCTCTCTCTCTCTCTCTCTCTCTCTCTCTCTCTCTCTCTCTCTCTCTCTCTCTCTCTCTCTCTCTCTCTCTCTCTCTCCTCTCTCTCTCTCTCCTCTCTCTCTCTCTCTCTCTCTCTCTCCCTCTCTCTCTCTCCCTCTCTCTCTCTCTCTCTCTCTCTCTCTCTCTTCTCTCTCTCTCCCTCTCTCTCTCTCTCTCTCTCTCTCTCTCTCTCTCTCTCTCTCTCTCTCTCTCTCTCTCTCTCTCTCTCTCTCTCTCTCTCTCTCTCTTTCTCTCTCTCTCTCTTCTCTCTCTTTTGTCTCTCTCTCTCTCTCTTCTCTCTCTTTTCTCTCTCTCTCTCTCGTTCTCTGTCTTTCTCTCTCTTCTCTCTCTCTTGTCTCTTTCTCTCTCTCTCCCTCGCTCTTCTCCCCTCTCTCGCTCCTCCCCCCCCCCCCCCCCCCGCCTCCCTTCGCTCCTCGCGCATGACGCGCTCCTTCCGCTTCGCCATCGACCGCGGCGGCACCTTCACCGACGTCTTCGCCCTCTGCCCGGGAGAGCCTCACCCTCGCAGACTCAAGCTTCTCTCTCTCGACCCGGCCCACTATACAGATGCTCCGCGTGAGGGGATCCGCAGGCTGCTAGAGGAGGCGACGGGCGTCGCGCACCCTCGTGAGGCACCCCTGGACTCGAGTCGCATCCTCTCCATCCGGATGGGCACCACCGTCGCCACCAACGCTCTGCTCGAGAGGGATGGAGCAAAGACGGCGTTGCTCGTGAGCGGGGGCTTCAGAGACCTGCTGCACATTGGCGCTCAGGCGCGCCCAGACATCTTTGACCTGCGCGTCCGGTGCCCGGGCGTGCTGTACGACGAGGTCGTCGAGGTGGACGAGCGGGTGCGGCTCGCAAAGGGCGAGGCGGGCGAGGCGGGCCTCCGGCGCGCGACTGGAGTGACGGGTGAGCAAGTGCTCATCGAGAGGGAGCCCGATCTGCAGCTGCTGCGCCAGGAGCTCCTCGTTTTGCGCGACAAGGGGGTCGAGGCGCTCGCCATCGCGCTGATGCACTCGTACACCTTCCAAGAGCACGAGGATGCCGTCGCGCAGCTGGCGACCCAACTCGGCTTCAAGCAGGCGAGCGTGTGCGGTGGGTGCAGCCCGCGGGCAGGCGGGCTGCGCGGGGCGCCGCTCACCGGCGCTGTCGGGCCTCGCGCGCACCACCTGACGCTCCCGCCGACGCCGCACTGCCGTCGCGTCTCAGGTGACGCGCTCCTGCGGCACTCTGCCGATGGTTCGCCTCGTACCGCGCGGCTACACCGCGACGGCCGACGCGTACCTCACACCAAAGATCCGCGAGTACCTCGACTCGTTCATCGCGGGTGCGCGCCGTGCGCGGACGCTCCGCACGCGCATCGCTCATGCCCCGCCCGGCGGCACTCCCCGGCTGTAGGCTTCGACGACGGCATCGGCGAGGTCGACATCACCTTCATGCAGTCGGACGGTGGCCTTGCGCCAGCCGACTCGTTCTCGGGCTTCCGCGCGGTGCTCTCCGGCCCGGCCGGCGGCTACATTGGCTATGCGCGCACGGCTCATGCCCCGGGCGGGCCACCGGTCATTGGTTTCGACATGGGTGGCACCTCGACCGACGTTTCGCGGTACGCGGGCGAAGTGGAGCAGGTGACGTGCGCAGTGTCGCGGCGGCGACCAGCACGCGGCGACGTCCAGCTCGTGCTGATGGGTCCACCGGCCAAGTGCGCCACCACCACCAGGGCCCACCAGACCGCACCGCACGACTCCGCTCCGCGCCACTCTCGCACCTACTGCCCAGGTTTTCGAGGCGCACATCGCTGGTGTGACGATCCAGGCGCCGCAGCTCGACATCCGCACAGTGGCCGCCGGCGGCGGCTCGCGCTTCTTCTTCCGAGAGGGCCTCTTTGTGGTGGGGCCCGAGTCGGTGCGCACGGCCGAGCACTCACCGTGCGCCGCCCTGCGGATGCGCGCTGCGGTACTGTCGTCCGCCGCTCTAGATGCGACCCCCCCGCCTATCGCCGCCCGCGTAGGTTCGTGCGCACCCCGGCCCAGTCTGCTACCGGAAGGGCGGCCACCTCGCGACGACCGACGCCAATGTCGTGCTCGGCCGCGTGCGCCCCGAGCTCTTCCCCTCCATCTTCGGGCCGAACGAGGACGAGCCCCTCGACGTGACGGGCGCACGCGCCGCCTTTGAGCACCTGCTAGAGGCGGAGATCCGGCCGTTTTTCGCGCGGACGGCTGGGGGCGCGGGCGCGCCTGCCTCGATCGAAGAGGCGGCACTTGGCTTCATCCAGGTGGCCAACGAGGCAATGTGCCGGCCCATCCGCGAGATGACTCAGATGCGCGGCCACGACGCCTCAGCCCATGTACTCGCCTGCTTCGGCGGCGCGGGCGGCCAGCATGCCTGCGCCGTCGCGCGCGCTCTCGGGATGCGCCATGTCTTCGTGCACCGGCAGGCGTCCATCCTGTCTGCCGTTGGTATCTCCCTCGCCGACGTTGTCGTCGAAGCGCAAGAGGCGGCGGCGCTCACGCATGGTACGGACGACGCGGCGGCGCGCTGCGACGAGCGGCACGCGCAGCTCGAGACGCAGCTTCGCGCCCAGTTGGGCGCGCAGGGCTTCGCGCCCGCCGACATCAAGCTCGAGCGCTTCCTCAACCTGAGGTGAGAAGGCGCCGTTCCCTTGCAAGTCCCGAAAAACCCGGCGCCCCCCCTTGCTTTGGCGCACACGCACTCACACCCATCACCGCCCCCCAACCGCCAACCTCATCCAGGTACGACGGCACTGACACGGCCATCATGGTGCTGCAGCCCGCCGACGGCTCCTCCTTTGGAGCGGCCTTTGAGGCCCAACATCTGCGCGAATTTGGATTCACCTTCCCCTCGCGACCAATCCGCATCGACGACATCCGTGTGCGCGGTACCGGACTCTCACGCCCGCCGCAGGCTGAGCCGCCGCCGCCTGCCGAAGGCCCGCCGCGGCCATCGGGCAGCGGCCAAACCTATTTTGAGGGTGGCTGGCGCGACACACCCAGCTACGCGCTCGCCGAACTGCGCCCTGGGCACACCGTGGCAGGGCCTGCCCTTCTCCTCGACGACATCTCGACCGTTGTGCTCGAGCCCGGTTGCACTGCGACCGTCACACCGCGCGGAGACCTCGACATCGATGTCGCCGCCATGCCCGCGCCCGCAGCCACCGCGCCTGCGTCCGTGCCAGCGCCAACACCAGCGCCGCCCCCCAAGCGTCCGCGCGCGGAGGGCGGCACCGTGGCGCGCGAGACCGGGTGGGCGCGCACCGCAATCGGCGGTTCGACCGCCGCCGGAGGCTCGGCGACTGTTGATCCAATCCGCCTCTCCGTCTACTCGCATCGTTTCATGGGCATCGCCGAGCAGATGGGCCGGACGCTACAACGTACAAGCGTCTCGACCAATGTCAAGGAGCGGCTCGATTTCTCGTGTGCCATCTTCGACGCCCATGGCGGGCTGGTCGCCAACGCGCCGCATATCCCGGTCCACCTCGGCGCTATGCAAGACGCGGTGCGAGTGCAGCAGGCGCGCTGGGCCAATGAAATCCAGCCCGGCGACGTCTTCGTCTCAAATCACCCGCAGCTCGCGGGTGGCTCGCACCTGCCCGACATCACCGTCATCACCCCCGCCTTCGCCGGCGGCAGTCGGACGCCTGCCTTTTGGGTAGCAAGTCGCGGCCACCACGCCGACATTGGCGGGTCGACACCGGGATCGATGCCACCTTTTTCGCACTCGCTCGAGGAGGAGGGCGCGCAGATCATGGGCTTCAAGCTAGTGGAGCGCGGCGTCTTCATGGAAGACGGCATCCGCCAAATTCTGCGCAAGTCGCGCAACCTCGCCGATAACGTCTCCGACTTGAAGGCACAGGTCAGTCGTCGCATGCTTCTTGCTTCCCCTCCCCGCTCGCCTCCCGGCCCCGTCCGCCCGCCGCCGCCCCTTCCTCATCCCCCGTCCGGCGCCACCCGCCGCCTGCAGGTGGCCGCCAACAACATGGGCCTCGCGTTGCTAAACTCCCTCGTCGAGGAGTCCTCCCTCGATACCGTGTGCGAGTACATGGGCCACATCCAGAGCAACGCTGAGGCGACAGTCCGCGCGATGCTGCGCGCTTTTTCGGCGTCGCGGAACCTTGGCGAGCGCGGCACAGTTCGCGCATCCGACCGGCTGGACGAGGGCGCCGAGATCACGCTTGAGGTGACGATTGACGCCACCGACGGCTCAGCCATCTTCGATTTTCGCGGCACGGCGCCGCAGCTCCACTCCAACCTAAACGCGCCAAAGGCGGTCACCTATTCGGCCGTCATCTACTCGCTCCGCTGCCTCTGCGACTCGGAAATGCCCCTCAATCAGGCGCGCGCACGCGGCGGCAGCGCGGCGCCATCACCCGACCCGCGCTCCCGTCGACCTTCCAAAGACTCACATCCGCCCCAACTACGCAGGGCTGCCTCGCTCCCATCACGTTCCGCATCCCCGAAGGCTGCCTGCTCAACCCCTCGCCAACCGCCGCCGTGGTCGGCGGCAATGTCCTCACCTCGCAGCGGGTGGTTGATGTCGTACTCAAGGCATTTGGAGCGTGCGCCGCCTCCCAGGGTTGCATGAACAACCTCACCTTTGGGGACGAGACCTTCGGCTACTATGAGACCATCGCAGGCGGCGCCGGCGCCGGGCCGACTTGGGACGGCCGCTCGGGCGTCCACACACATATGACCAACACGCGGATAACCGACCCAGAGGTGCTCGAGAGGCGATATCCCGTCGTGCTTCGTCGCTTCTCGCTGCGAGAGGGCTCGGGCGGGCGAGGCGCGCACCGCGGCGGTGATGGTGTCGTGCGAGAGGTGGAATTCCTCCGGCCCGTCGACTTGTCAATCCTCTCCGAGCGGCGCGCGCTCGCGCCCTACGGTCTTGCTGGCGGCGAGGATGGCGCGCGCGGTGAAAACCTGCTGTTACCCCCGGGCGGCGGGCCGCCAATCTTCCTAGGAGGCAAGGCCTCCTTGCGCGTCGATGCTGGGGCTCGCGTGCGCTTGCTTACACCCGGCGGCGGTGGGTATGGCCCGCCGCCCAAGCCGGCACATGCCTGAGCCAGCGAGCAACCCGGGAGGTCAAGGGCGATTCGTGCGCCTGACGCACCGAAGAGCACTTCGCCGAATACTGCGAGCGGTACCGGCCGATCTTGCTTACACCATTGGCGAAGGTGCCACCTCGTCACAGCGCGCGCGCCGTGGTGGCACGCTTCAACATGAGGTAGGAGTAGATGTGGGTTGGCTATACACGAGTGATGCATTCATCAGGCGGACGGGCAATTGTGGATGTGATATTGCAGCTCGCTAACACTAGCCTCGGTGTCAAGTAGAGCCATGGAAGCCTCATTCGCCACGGCCGCGGGCCCTCAAGGGATTGATTGTTGGAGGCACAACCCCAACCATGCCGTTAAAACAATAGGGAATAGGGACGTGGAACGTGCGCCAGTGTGCGCGATGTGCCTAGCTGGACACCCATGTCGCCGAAGGGCTAGTGCGCCGACGACCCATCCAGTCACGTGCATGGTGCTAGCGCGCGTGCCAGCGGCATCGCAATGAGCCCCCGCCCCCGCCTAACTCTGTCAAAGAAGGTTCCTGATTATTATTTTTATTTTAGTATGAGATGGGAACATTGACGTAAACAGAAACGATTATTATTTTAGTATGAGATGGGAACATTGACGTAAACAGAAACCGGGGGGGGGGGGGAGACGCCTTCATCCTTATCCGTCCTCCCAGCCTCACCTACCACCTCACCCGATGGAGAAGGGGTCCTCTTGCCTCCCTCCTCCTCCGTGCTCGTCGCCCTCCAGCTCTCAACCTACTGTTATAAGTAGGGGTCAATGGGGGCCTCGCGCATCCCTCTCTCCATCACGGACCCCCCCAAACCCCCAGGGGTGGGCGCGTACAATCGACCACAGCCCCTGCCCTTTGGCAGGGTTGGGCAATCATCACACTGGCTCAGACCCCTAGTGGGCGCGGGCGCGGGCCGTGATTCGCACTCCCTGCGTGGGCCTGCCCTCGAGCGGACCCCCCCCCTTCTCTGGTCGCCAGGCAGACAGATACCTCTGGGCGGCTCCCATCCATGGCCAGCGAGGCAAGCGTGGGAGAGGCAGGAGGGGCTTGGGGCTGAGCCCCAGCCTCCACTGGCCCCTGAGCTGCCTTGGCTGGCCCTCTTGGAGCCCCCAAAGGACCTCGGAGAGCAGGCCGTGGCGCGCTGCTGCTGTATTCCTGCCCATCTGAGGTCGTTTGCCTTCATTTGGTACCCCTCGTTTCCAAATACGCGATGCGCCGGTACAAAAAAATCGTCTAGTGCCCACGACACTGGAGGTTGTCGAGAGCTGTGCCTTTGAGTCGTGCATTGCGCTCAAGGTCGTGGAGCTGCCTCCCGGTCTGCTGTACATTGGCCCGAACGCCTTCCGGGGGTGCATCGAGCTGCGTGAGGTGAGGACCTCGTCCGCCGCTCAGATTCTGACCTCGGAGGCGCGTCGGCGGCGGGTGTCGGCGGCGGGTGGGGAGTGGGTGGGGGGGGTATGTGGTGGGAAGGGCTGAGGGGGCCGTCGCCCGCGACGCGGCTGCGTGCCGTCCGGCTCTGGGTGGACCTGAACAGGCTCTCGTGGGCGCGCGCGGAGGAGCTGGAGCGCGTGGTGCACCGCGTGAGTCGCTCGGACGACGAGCTCGTGGAGCGCTGCAAGCGGATCTGCTACAACGCGGTGTGCGACCCGGCGCTGCTCGAGCGGGGGGCCGACGAGCTACCGGAAGGAGGAGGGGGCGGGGAGTGCCGGGAAGGGGGGCGGGCTCTGAGATAGCCCAACGTCTCTTTTGCTATCAGGTAGACAGACCGCATCCCTCCTCGGGGTATTTAGGCATCCTAGCGTGGAGATATATCCTCACGGACTTTTACAACATTCAATATGCACTTGATATAGATGTCCAGCTCTTTCACTTTCGGCATGTGCACATTCTTCATCACATTGTCGAAGGAAGGAGAAGAAGAGTCTTCGAACTCGAGCCACACCCTGCTCACGGACAATGGCAAGTTCATATTCGTCACCTCGCGTGGGATCTCGGTCAACTTGATATATTTCTTACCGTGTAGCATATGCGGTGTATTTGAGCGCATCGGCAAACGAAATCGTGAATGGCTCAGGGGGGGCATCGTGAGACATCTACTCGGTTTGTTCTATGAAACCGTTTTTTTTCTCCGCGTCCCCGCCCGCGCTTGCCGCTGCTCGCCCACGGTGTGCTCATGTCCCGTCGCGTGGGGCGTGCTCCTCCCCTCGGGCGCCTTTTTCTCGCTCGCTTGGCGCTCCCGGCTCCCGGCTCACCGGCGGCCGGTGGCTCCGTGTGCATCGCGTGGTGCAGGTGTGTTTCTCCCTCCTCGCGCCCCCCCCCCCCATCGGCCCTCCCTCCCACCCAAAAAGGGAGGAAACCCCAACAACGCACTTCCCCCCCCCCCTCCGCTCTCTCAGGGAAGCGGGCTTGCGGTGGCCGCCGCCGGCGTCGCGCCCTCATGCCGAACCAAGGCGACGCCGTTCTCGTCGCGTACGTGGTGCTCCTGGGCCTCTCCTTCGGGGTGCTCGCGGGGGGGCTCATGGTAGGGTGAGAGTCCCCACAGGGAGGGGAAGAAATCCTGAGGGAAAGGAGACCAAATGAAGGCAAGCCGCCTTGAATTTGAAGGCTGTAGGTATGAATATTCGTGTAAGGTACGCGCCCACAATTACGATTGAAGAGTTCCCCGCGTTGCCACTGACGCACAAGACACACATATTCGGATTCCCCATGGTCTCAAGTCCAGGTTTGCAGATTTTGGTCTCGAAATTTGCGATTCGAATTTTGAATTTTGTTTTTGCTGTGACTAGAATTGTTGGCTCGTTTAAGGTCATCAACCGGCAGCACGCTGCAGCCTTCCGGCGCGGTTTCCTGCGCGGAGATCGCGGGCCTGGATAGTATAGTGCCCAGGGGCCGGCTTAGGCTTCCTCTGGGGCTTGGGGAGAGAGGGAGGAGGGCTATCTCTGGGAGCCATGGGAAGGGGAAGGGGGGACGCGGCCACCATCACTCTGCGAGGCGGCCGCCTTCTACGAGTAAAGAGAGGCTCTCTGTCCCTTCCCGTCGCCGCCGATGCTCCCCCTCTACCTCGCGCTGCTCGGCCTCTCCTTCCGCTCTCTGCTGCCGTCGCTGCCGTCGCACGCAGAGGCAAGCCTCTCGGACCGCGGCATCCTCTCACCTACTCCCATCCAGGCCGCCGCGCTCCGCCTCCTCGCCTCGGGAGAGAGCGTGGTTCTGCACGCTCCCACGGGATCTGGGAAGAGCCTCGCCTTCCTTCTGCCTGCTCTCTCTCGTGGCGTGGGGCCTCGATCTAAGATGATGCTTCTCGCACCAACACGAGAGCTTGCCGTTCAGCTTGCAGCTGAGGCCGACGCGCTGCTGGGCGGAGAGGCTAGCGTGGCCATCGTGGCGGTTGGTTCACGTCCAAGCGCAGCAGAGATGATCGACGCAAGCGTTCTTGCCTGCACGGCGCCCGAGATGCTCGAGCTTCTGGGCGAGGCGGGTGTCCTTGCTTCGGCCGCTGACGCTGCGCTCGCGAGCCTCGCTGTCATCGTCCTCGACGAGATCGACTCGCTGCTCCCATCAGAGAGCTTCCGCGGGCCCCGCGCACTCGCGATGCGCAAGGCGGCCAACAAGCGTGCCGACGAGCCCGCCGCGCAGACGCTGCTGCTGCGGGCGCTCGAGCTGTGCGCGGAGCCCGAGCTGCAGCTGATCGCCGCCTCTGCCACCGTCTCGCGCCCCTCGCGCGCCAAGCTCGCGCGCATCCTGCGGCGTGATCCGCTCGGCCGCTGGTTCGAGCGGCCGCTTGCGGTGGTGCGGCCAGCGGAGCTGGAGGCAGCCGACCTCTCCAAGATGGCGCGGGCGGTGACGGTGCCGGCCTCGATCCGGCACACGTACGTTCGGCTTCCGATGCGCGTAGCTAAGCTAGCGCACGTCGGCTCAGTCGCGCACGCGCGCCGGACGGGTGCTTCAGCCGCGCAGGCGGAGGCCGAGCTGCAAATGCGCGCAGGGCACAAGCCGACGCTCAAGGAGAAGCGACGGCTCAAGGCGGCCAAGAGCGCTGCGGCGGCGGCGGCCGCTGCCGAGGCGCGAACGCATCCGCTCATCGTGGCCCTTGGCTGCGCGGTTAGCGAGCAGCAGCCGCGCTCGGCGCTCGTCTTTCTGTGCCGCTCATCAGGGCTCACGGTCCGTAAGGCGGCCCGGCAAATGCGCGCCATCGGTCTGCCGGTCAAGGCGTTGCACGAGGCCATCGGGCTCGAGCACGCGCCACCAGGTCTTCACAACGCGCGCAAAGCAGGGACCCGAAACGTGCGCAAGGCGGAGCCAGTTGAGTGGTGGAACAAACCCGAGTACCGCGATGAAGATGCCAGCGTGGTGCTTGGCGATGGCAGCGATGAAGAGGATTGGGAGGAGGCCGAACTGGCCACCTCGCCGGGGGGGCGCAGCAGTTCGAGCACGCAGCTGCAGTCGCGGCAGCGCGAGCTGGCTGCGCAGTTCCGCGCGTGCGCCGGGCTGCGAGCGGCAGAATCCGAGCGCGCCGAGCCGCCGGTCGAGCCGCCGTTTGTCGTAACGTTTGAGGACATGGCGCGGGGGCTTCACTTTGATGGCGTAGAGGTGGTCTACATCCTCGGCCTGCCCGACTCGCCCGCAACCTATCTCCACCTGGCGGGCCGTACGGGTCGCGAGCCCGTATTAAGCGGCACGGTGCTCACCATCTGCCCGGGCAACTCGCACGCGCAGCTGTGCGCATGGGCCAATCGGCTTGGCGATGTGCACTTCGAGGAGGTTGAACTCGAAGGGTTGCAGCAGGCGCTCTCGAACCGGTAGTTGGATACGCACTGTGGCGCGGATGGCGGCATGAGGAGGCGATCTCGTAGGCGCTCTCGTCACTGCCGCGACGTCGAGCTTGTACGTGTGACGGGTCTCCGTATACTTTACGCATGTCCATTACGTGCGTACACTGTGCCGATTGTGCAGCAGGCAATGTCGTGGAGAGTTGTTTCGATCTTGATCATTTTATATTCCACTGAGAGTGTTTGAGCTGGGGCTGGTGTGTGGAGGGAAGAAGCAATGCAGAACAGTGAGTCTCTGTGGGCTCTCTTGTTGGTGAGGCATGCTGGTGCTCGTACGATGCTCGTACGAGAGCCGTAGCTGTGATCGCGCGTATTGCGCAAGGGAGACCCGGACTCTTTCTTTGCACCCCTCTCTGACTGCCCCCGGTCGAAGCAGTGCGCGCGACCTCCCGGAAACCGGCGATTTCGCCTCAAGGGACCTGGGGGAGAGGGAAGGGAGTGGAAGTAGGGTGTAGGGTGGGTAGCATGGAGTTGCCTGAAGCACCATGCTTTGCCACGCCGTACTCATTTGTATGCTTATGCGCGGGGGCGCAACTATCAGTAAACTGATAGGGTCTAGGGCTAGCGGCAGGAACATCAACATATCGTAAAACATATTTGGGTACGATTTCGCGAAATACATATGTCGACATATTGGCTACATATTTGGGCGGGCAGGGGCGGGTGGCTCAAACATATTTGGGCGGGGCGGGGCGGGGGCGGGGAGGCGCGAGCGCGCGCAGACGCGCCAGGGCAGGAGTGCTAACGTCACCGGGCCGAACGGGCCGAGTGCCCAACTTTCCAACGCGACCGGGCGCGCTGCCGGCGCTTTCTCGGTCTTCCACTGGGATAGAATGCCTCACCAGGCACCATATCCAAGTATGCCGCCCTAGCAGCCATACCAATCGCCGCCGCCGGCCCCGCACACATCGCGTCGAAGTTGGCCCAAACGGGCCAGAGTGCCCAACTTTCGCACGCGACTGCGCTTGCCGCTGGCGCTTTCTTGCCCCTCAGCTTGGTTAGGGCGACCCAAAACTCATCACATGAAATGGTTCCGCCCCTGGAGCCAAATTCATGTACCTAGCGGCCTCGGCGGCGCACCACTCGGGTGGCAAGAGTGACTAGGTCCTCGCCCTCCGCTCGCGTGGTGCAACGGGCTCCCACTCTGCCGACGCGGTCTCTTTCGCAAAGCCCTTGGCGCCAGCAGCGAATGACTGGTCGCATTTGGCGATCAGGACGTCGGCGTGCAAGCAAGGGTTTGCGCACAGCACCGAGTCACGCACCGCGTCGATGTCGAACACGCGATGACTACAGGCTCGTAGGCAGAGGGCCGTTCGATCGAGCCGGCAGCTGACGCGGCTGTGAAAGAGTCGTTGGTTGTTGCTTGCGGGAAGATGTCTGAAAGGTCATAGTAGGAGTCGGGTCTGACAGTGTCTGCCATCGAGCGATTCGAGCGGAGAGGTAGACTGAGGTTCAGAGGATTGCAACGCGTGGCGTCGGAGAGTAGAGACGAGGCTAGCTAGCGAGCTAGTGGGATAGGGAGAGAATGAGAGTGAGAGCTTCTTAGGTCCAGGGTAGACACGAGGGACTACAACGCGGGGACCCAAAAAGCTGCCGGTCCACAGAGACACTACACAAACTAAACCAAACGGGGCGAAAACTAACCACACTGGGACGGACGGCCAAGCGTCGGCATCAAGGCAACTTAGCAGCGCACAGACATGCGACGGAGGAGTCGGCGGCACCCCACCTCGCGCAGCCAGCGCAGGGTGTCCGCGTGCCCACCCCTGAGGGCGGCCGCGTACACGCTCTCGTCCCACGGACAGAAGCGCTCGCGCAGCCGACCCCTGCTGTGTGTGGAGCGTCGGTGTGGACGAGGGCGAGCTGCTCGGCTTCTCTACCGACGACATCTCGCTCGCGGGGGACGAGTCGTCGAGGACCTCGAGGAGCATGCCTGTCTGCGCGCCGCCGCCGCTCGCGGTGGGTACGACCCCTCTCTCGCCCCCTTCCTCCCCCGCGTCCTCGCCCCCTTCCTCCCCCGCGTCCTCGCCCCCTTCGTCCCCGCCCACCCTGCCGCTGCTCGCCCACGGTGTGTTCATGTCCGTCGCGTGGGGCGTGCTGCTCCTCCCCTCGGGGGCCTTTTTCTCGCTCGCTTGGCGCTCCCGGCTCACCGGCGGCCGCTGGCTCCGTGTGCATCGCGTGGTGCAGGTGTGTTTCTCCCTCCTCGCGCCCCCCATCGGCCCTCACTCCCACCCAAAAAGGGAGGAAACCCCAACAACGCACTCCCCCCCCCCCCCGATCTCTCAGGGAAGCGGCCTTGCGGTGGCCGCCGCCGGCGTCGCGCTCGCCGTCGCGTCGGTGCCCCGAGGGCGCCACTTCTCGCACCCCCATCACACGCTCGGGATCGTCGCCTTCGCCCTCGCCCTGTTGCAGCCGCTCAACGCGCTCGTGCGCGGCACGCCCGGCGCCCGCACCGCACGCCGCGCCGTGTGGCGGGTCGCGCACAAGGGGACGGGCTACGCCGTGCTCGGCGTGGGCGTCTACCAAGCCCTCTCGGAGCGCGCCCTCATGCCGAGCCAAGGCGACGCCGTTCTCGTCGCGTACGGGGTGATCCTGGGCCTCTCCTTCGGGGTGCTCGCGGGGGGGCTCATGGTAGGGTGAGAGTCCCCGCGGGAGGGGAAGAAACCCTGAGGGAAAGGAGACCAAATGAAGGCAAGCCGCCTCATGAGTTGGCAAGTAGCAAGGCATTCTGCTCGTAGCAAGCCATACGGCATGCCAGGAGGATGGATGGTTCCTCACCCACAGCAGGGGAGGAGTGGAGAGGGGGGGGGCTCTAGCCCCCCCATGGGCGAACTAAGAACTAAGTATAAATTTAATTTAATTTATGCAGCATAGGAATAAATACACAACGCAACGCCATCATCCTAGCACACATCATATCCCCAAGGTACCCTCTCGACCAAGGGCTATTACGGCATCCACACCACGTGTGCCGGGCATCCAAATACCACAGAATCCGTACACAATCCGTCAACACATTCAACGACCTCCCCATCACAGGCCAATCGAGATATGACTTGCGTGCTCGAGCTTGCATGCGCACCTCGAGTCACTCTTCATCCACTTGCTGGGCTCGCCTGAGGGCGGCGCGTGCGAACACTACTTCCTTGCCAATCCGCGCAGCCTTTACTTCGTCGACGGCGCCAAAGTGGGTCACCACCACGTCCAGCGCAATGCCGCGCGCCTCCACCGCGGCGAGCGATTCGGCAAGCGCTTGCTCAATCCACTCGTCAGGATTGCAGAACACACCGCCGCCCAAGAAGGTCAGAAGGACGACGGGCGGGTCGGCATCAGTATCAGCACGCCTGCCGCCGTACAAGGCGGCGGCGAGAAGCGTTGCCTCATAAGCACCGCGCAACACGAGTCGCGCAAGCGGCTCCCACGCCTCGAGCGAGCCATCTGAGTAACCGCAAGCGAGCGCCGAGCAGAAGACCTGGTTCACACGCTGCCACTCTGTCTGGGGCCGCAGTACGAAGCGCTCGGGTCCCCAGGGCACCTCAACGTCCACGTGTAGCCCTATGCGCAGCAGGCTGAGCAGATCGTCAGGCGCCGGCGCGGCGGCCGAGCAGAGCGCCGCGTTGAATGAGCGCAGCCGCGCCTCATCCGAGTTGGTGTACCCATTGCGCACCTCGACAAGCGGCAGCTTATCGTCAGCAGGCTCATCGCCCGCGCAGCCTTGCACCGCGAGAAGCACGTCGGCCAGAAGGTTGAGCTGCCGCTCGGCGGTTTGGCCGGTCGAGCCGTCTTCCATCGGCACAAAGTAGTTGCGCAGTACAGTGGCGGCGGGAGCGGCAAGCGCGCATGCAGGCCCCTGCGTTGGATCAGCCGAGTAGCCACTGACGCCGTCGTCGGGCGTGACGTTGGGAGAGGGGAACTCGAGGGCGTTGAACTGCGATGCGGCCATGAAGGTTGCCCCCGCGAGCTCGGGCCGCGAGTGCATCTCGAACACGTCGCGCGTGGCAAGGTGCCTCAGCGTGAGCGGTCCGCGCCTCGCTGCTCCCGCCTGCTCTCTCAGCTGGCCCAGCGAGGGCGTGGAGAAGACGCCAGTGCCGAGGGTAAAACCGTTGACCCTGGACGTGAGCGTTCCGTCCGCGCGCAGCTCGATCCTCGCCCTCACTCCCTCTCCGCCCTTCTCTCGGAGGGCGATGGCTTCGGGGAATCCAAAGAGCTGAGAGAACCAGCCCTCACGAAGCCGGCCGCCCATCGCGGCCGGCGCCAGGAGCAGCGCCAGGAGCGGGGAGATGGCGGAGCACCCGTACGCGCACGCGCGGACGCACGGAGAGAGCGGGAGGAGAGAAGGGACAGGGAGAGAGAGGGAGGGGAGAGAGAGAGGGGGGGAGAGAGCGAGGGGAGCGAGAGGGTGAGACAACGGGGGGAGGGGAGAGAGAGGGGAGCGGGAGATACCGGTGGGGGGGGGAGGGAGGAAGTCCACCATGAGAGCATTCTTCCTCATCTGTGTGGGTTGAGCCATATCACGGGGTGTGAAGACCGCACCGTGAACATCACGACACCATTTATAGCCAGAGAGACTCCTTGTGTTGTGGTTCGGTGGTACATCCACCCCGGAGCCACTGAAGAAAAGAGGAGTTACGAGAGAATTACGACGGAGAACGACAGACGAGCGTTGCGCCCGTTTTCACGACGAGTCGCACGTTCCGTTTATAATATAGAAGGTCTTACATCCCTCTCTCTCCCCCCTCCCTCCCTATCCCTCTCTCTCTCTCTCTCCCTCTCTCTCCCCCTCCCTCCCTCTTTCTCTCTCTCCCCTCTCTCTCTGTTGGTGGGAGAGGGCGGGCTCATGCCTGGCGTGCGGGGCTCTCTCCTCCTCTCTCTCTCTCTGGCTCTGTCCCTGGCGCGGCCGGCGGGGGCGCTGCTGGTAGGGATCGATCTGGGGACGACAAATTCCGCCATCGCCACGCTCGCCGGCCGCACGCCCCGCGTGCTGCTCAACCGCAGAGGCGAGGGCCTCACACCATCGACCGTCTGTTTTCTGCTTGAGGATGAGGGGAGGAGCGAGGAAGAGGGGAAGGGAGAATGGAGGAGGGAGCGGGGAAGGGAGCGAATCGCCCAAAAAAGCGGAGAGGCGGGGGAGGTGAAAGAGGATGGCGAGGCAGCCAGTTCGAAAGAGGAAAGGGGCGGCTCGCCATCCATTTGCGTCCTCGTGGGCCGCACTGCCGACCAACAGGCCAGCGCCAACGTGGCCAACACCGTGTACGCCGCCAAACGTTTCCTCGGCCGCTCTCCCTCCGAGTGCAAAGCCGAGATGGAGCGTGTACAGTTTCGTGCCGTGCCCAGCGAGGATGGCGAGCGCGTCGTTTTTCGACTCCCAGCGCTGGAGACCATCGGTGATCTTGAGCCCGAGGAGGTCGGCGCACAAGTGCTGCTCGAGCTACTCTCGAGCCTAAAAGAGGAGTACGAACTCACCGGCGAGCCCGCGGATCATGTCGAGCGCGTAGTTGTGACGGTGCCCGCCTACTTCAATTCGAAGCAGCGACGGGCAACGTTTGCAGCCGCACAGCTCGCTGGCCTGCAAAAGGTCACGTTGCTCGCCGAGCCTGTCGCTGCCTCCCTCGCCTACGGGCTCAGCGGTGCGGTGGGCAAGGTCCTCGTCTTCGACCTCGGTGCAGGCACTTTCGACGTATCGGTACGCGTTCCTTGCGCCCCCGTCAGCGATGGGGAGAACCGGCCAACGTGCGCACGGCAGGGCACGCCCACGCTTGGCATCTTCGGTTGCATGTTGTTTATGATTCGAGCACGCTCAGCGCAGCCGCCTATATGTGCTTGGCCGTCGCCACCGGCTCAACCGCAGGTGCTAGACTTGATGGTCGACGGCTCGATCGAGGTGCTCGCCACTTCAGGCGATGCACGACTGGGAGGCACTGACTTCGACGCATGCATTCTCGAGCTTGTATTGGCAAAGGCCAAGGCAAGCTCGATGCTGGCCAAGTGGCACCTACCCCTGCACGACTGCGCAGCAGATGTCGCCGTCGCGCCTCAGGCGCTGCCGCCCGTGCCCATTGAGTTCGCATGCCCGCACTACTCCCACAGGCTCTGGGCCACACCCGGCTACGCGGGAATGAGAGGGCGATGCGACTGCTTCGCGAGCGGGTTGAGGCTGCCAAGATCAAGCTGTCCGTCGTCACAAAGGTGGAGATTGTCCTGCCAGATAGCGGTGTCAATGCCCGGACAGGGGCCAATGACGTGAAAACGAGTGCTACAGGGGAGTTGGTGGAAGAATCGCTTGTTGAAGGCAGCGTTCTCATTCTTACGCGTGCTGACATGGAAGCTGCATGCGAGGGCCTTCTACAACGCCTTAAGGCGCCGCTCTATGAGGTGGCTCTCGCGGCGAAGATTGCTCTGCCGGGTGAGGAGCAAGCGGCCGCGCCAAATCGGAAGCCAAAAAAGAAGGCGCGGCAAGCCGCGGAGGCTCTTCTCCCCAAGGGGAAACGCACATACCTTCCGCAAGGCGAACTGTTGTCCGAAATAATAATGGTAGGAGGCGCGGCACAGATGGCGGCGGTAAGTATGCGCCGGATGATCATCCATAACTGCGGCGTGCCGCAGTAATAGGAGTGGGCTCGGAATCGTTGGCCGGTGCGGCATTGGTTCACGAGCTACTCGTCATGGTTAACGCCCACCATGCATACCTTTCCCCCTCTAGGTGCGCAAGCTCGTGAGCAACCTCTTCGGTGTCTCACCTCGCAAGACGGTACCTCCGATGGAGGCAGTCGCGCTTGGTGCTGCCGTCTACGCCGGGATGTTGGCGGGGGAGATACCAGGTCGCGTCATGCAGGCGTGGCAAGCCAAACTCGGCAGACTGATGGAGGCGGCTGCCAACGAGGATGCCGAGGCTACTGCTCATTGCGGCTGGGAATGGAGCGACGGCGGGGACTTGGACAATTTCGATGATGACTTTGAGGACGAGCCGCCGTTTGCATTTGATGACAATGGAGCAGAAGTTAGGTAGCGGCAATGACAACCGCCGCGTCTTCTCTGAGTCTCTCAGTGCATACATAAAGCGCAGTTCGAAACGAATCATTGTTGTGCGCCGTATTTCGTAAGCGTTGTGGACGAGCGAACAGGCGAGTGGTTGGTCATGGGTCGGTGGAGCGGAGAAAAAGGGGGACGGCATGATCCGCATCCTGCGATTTTCTCCGACACTCTCAAGCTGCGCGCTACGCGAGTCAAACATGAGGCTAAATGGTAACCGCACACTTGAAGGCATGGACTCCCCATCTTGAAGAATTGATGAAAGCAAATAATGAAGCGAAATAAAGACATGCACGCCAAAGAAAAGTGGAGGCTCGGTACGACGATGCTTGTAAGTGTGAGCATCTTTCTCGGCCTTCATCTTTGGCACCTTCCACCTCAACGTTTAAATAGCATCACACGGGCCAAACGCGAGGCGCCTGTTCGTTTCTTGGCAGGTGGCCTCCTTGTAGGGCGGTCAAACAGGGTTTTTACACGGAGGGGGGGGGAATGACCATCTCAGAATTGAGGGGATTTGAGGTTTTTACTCAGTAGAAACTTCCCAACACACCCAACGAGCACATATCCGGGGCCCATTAGGACCTAGACCCCCCCCTTGGGCCCACACAATAGCCCGGCCACTCCCACTCCCTCTTTATAACCACTATTTTCCACCTCCTCTGGGTGTCCAAGGACTCCGCAGGGTCCCCCCCTACCTGCCCCGGCAACCGTCTCCCCCCCCCCTACGACCCCCCTCCCGCCCCACGAAAGGCAATGGCGTCGGTGAGTGACCCCCCTCCCTTCCCCGGGCGTGGCGGTCTATTTTGGGAGAATGACACGGTCGTCCACGGGAGGGAATCAGAGAAATGAATAAGGGGCGCATCACTATAAGAAACGCGGAGCTTCCGCGAAGGGCAATCGCCTGCGATCGGCAGAAGAATGGCCTGGAGGTAGTGGGCACGGTGAGCCTACACCTCTCGCGAGCAGTGTGGGGTGCCACTGGTAGGGGGCGCGAGGCGGCTTGCCTTCATTTGGTCTCCTTTCCCTCAGGGTTTCTTCCCCTCCCGTGGGGACTCTGGCCGAGCAACATCAAATACAAAAGAGCTCGGTCCTAGGACACCGGGCCTAGCTCACCATGAGGGCGCTCCTGTGAGCAAGGGGATGCATGGTTACTAGTGCGTGCCCCCGCCCTCGATGAAAATTCCAGCGGCCTCCTCGTCACGCATGACGTGGACCTCTCCTCACACTTGTCTTGAAAGGATCGTCTTCAATGAGTGCATCGGATGTATACCGCACTCCTCGTGTGTCAGCTTGAACTTCTTTTCGATGTCGTAAAAGCTGTGGTACGGGTCAATGTACCCCTGCTTCTTTTCGAGCATGAGGTAATGCCTACCGGTCTAATCGATGGCGTAGGGATACGGAAAGTCGTTCGCTCCTACAGGCGATACGAATGCGACAATCTCGTCGACGGCCTCAAATTCGAACACTTCGATGCCCACGAAGACGTATTTGAGGTCGCCGATGTAGAAGAGCAAAGAGTTCCCTGCTTCATTGAGCTTGTTCACTCTGTCGTACCCTCCTGACAATACAGTCAATGGGCAGAGGTGGCTGATGCCAACAAACACGTCCTCGCACACGAACGCGTGATGCGAGGCTTCG
>CM030943.1:3127778-3176284 GCA_018136815.1 Isochrysis galbana | reverse complement strand
CGAGTCGAGCGGAGCGGAGCCGGAGGGCTCTGAGCCACTCCGTCGCGAGCAGCACCGGCGGCTAGCGCGGCGCTTTGGCCCTCCTCCCCACCGGGAGTCGGGTGAATGAAATTCTGGACTGGGTCGGGCAACCCCATTTGGGTGTCTGGACGGGGAACGAACGGCGAACGAAGGGCTGTGGGGCGGCGAGGCGCTCCTAGCGGCCCTAGTGTGTGGGTTTAAGAGATTGTTAGACCTACAAAGAACTCTTCCCTCAGGGAGGGAGCCTAGCTGCTTGAGTGCAGCGACGCAGCGAACAACGACGGACAACGAGCTGAGAACAACAGGATACACCGACTCACGAACACACCGGAATCATTCACCCAAACCAAGCAAATTATCAAGCAACCGCGACCCCAAATCACCGATAACTCAAACACGTCGCGAGAGACGGAGAGAGAGAGCGAGAGAGAGAGAGAGACTCCGCAGCGACGGCCGGAGCGTGTCTCCGTTGTAACTTCCCACGTAGCGGAGAGTCCGAAGGGGAGCGTCCTGTCGCGCGACCACGGCGATCACTTTGGATACAGATCGCAACGAGATATCTTCACGACCGAATAAATCTTGCCGTTGAGCGTGAACCTTCTAGACGCTTCTAACGAACAACCCTGAGTAGCAACCAAGGGGAAGAAACACCAAAGGGGCCAAGGCTTGCATGTAACTTGCATCAAGGGAAAGATTCCCTCACCTAGGAAGCGAACCTACACCGATCTCCAAGGGAGATGGGCAAATTAAACCTCAAATCTCGAGCGATAGAGCAACCGACTCGCTCGCCCAAAACCTTGACCGAGAAGAAAGAAGCAAGGACCTACAACCAAAGGTAGCGGACCTAGGAATGTAGAGAGAATTTCCGAACGCCAACGCCAAACGCCGAACGCGGGAAGGCAACGAAACCCTAACCAGGCCAAGCAGAACCTACGAAAACAGCCTGGACACCACGAAAGTCACAGGTCCCAAGAAAGAACCGGAACCCAACAAGAACACAAGCCTTGCAAGAAGCTAAACAAGCCTTCACAAGGTAACTCGAGAGCCTGAACAAGCGCGCAGCGAGTGACAGGCGACCTGGCTCCTTTGGGTCAAGATTACCCGAAAGGAGGAAACCTGGAATCTAGACCTGACAAACAGGCTAGAAGAAGAAACAGAACTCGAATTCTAATCGCTAGGGACGAACCCTACCAACCTAGATGTACCTGAGCTTCACCGTGTGGCCGCACGGCGAAGGACCTGAAACAAGAGCCTGGAAATCGCATCATCTAGGATGAATGCGACACCCCCCGACTAAGATCGAGACGTCTCCCGATGTCGAGCGGTGAACCTGGAAACAGAGACCTGGAACTGGAACCTGAGCTGACCAGAGGTCAGAATCGGACAAAACCAACGGAACATAGCGAGCAAACGTGGAGACAAGAACACCCTTTGGATCCAAAGCGAGCACGAAATCGGCGGCTTAACGCGCGGCCTCTTTCGTACGCACTGCCCCACCCACTTCTCCCTTTACAGGAGCTTTGCTCGGGTGTTGCGCCGGTGAGAGCGCAGGCAGCACGCGTTCAGCACCTCCATGATTCGCTCGGACGGAAACTTGAACTCGGAGCCCTAGCCGAGGCGTGGGCTAGCCTAGAGGGACGGGTCCCTACCCAAGACATGATCAACGAGAATGGAGCCTGGATCGAGTGCGCGAAGACGGCGCATCGAGAACGGGAGGAAGAGGAGTATTCCTGGCCGACGAAAGAAGTTGCTTCCGGGGACTCAACATCTTCTGGACAAGTCTCTTCGACGGAGCGATCATAATCATCAAGCAATCAGAACAACGACGGCGAGCAACTCGGAACGAGGCTCCCAGTGGCTTCTCGAAAGAATAGCCACGCCACTTCACGAGGTACTCGATAGAATCGCCATGGCTACGACGATCGAGCAACTTCTCAACGATGTACTCGTCGTCAGCCAGCGGCTCTTCATCAACGAAAGTATGATACGGCCGGAGGTTCGAGATGTGCACCTCCTCCTTGACTAACCGGTTCTCCAGATCACGGAGTCGGTACCTAGTGTCGGACAGAGCCTCTACGACGCGGTAGGGACCCGAGTAGATGAATTGCAACTTGTTGGCATGGCCTGGTAATCGCATGCAGACGCGATCCCCAGGTTCGAAACGAGCTGGTCTTTGAGACTTGATGGTAGCGTCACGGACTGACTCAGCCTGAGCGCT
Organism: Isochrysis galbana; assembly: GCA_018136815.1. Taxonomy (NCBI): domain Eukaryota; phylum Haptophyta; order Isochrysidales; family Isochrysidaceae; genus Isochrysis; species Isochrysis galbana. The sequence goes on along the minus strand of CM030943.1, from coordinate 3,174,045 downwards.
AGGGTAGCCTCGAGAGCGCTGGACCAAGAGAGGCGGAGGCTCGCATTGAGCCTGGATGCGTACGAGCGAACGTCGGCGGACGCCGCCTCGAGAGCAGTTGGCGAAACAGACTTCGGATCAGAGAGTTGAGCGGGCAGACGCAGCTCACGCCCAAAGATCAAAGACGCTGGAGACCGGGAGGTAACACGACCGGAAGAAGCCCTCAACGAGAGGAGTAGGAACGGCAAATGGTCGACCCAATGACCGCCACCCTCGTTCGAGGCGCGCATCAAACGAATGAGCGTTTGCTGAGCGCGTTCGACGAAGCCTACACCCTCATGTCGATACGGCTCTGTACTCGACAAATCAGTCCCCGGTGAGCTCCAGAATACGCGAAACAAGAACCGAACAAAGATTCGAACCGGCGTCGGTCCGAAGCTGCCTAGGGACTCCATAACGCGTCACAATCAAGCGGATGAACATGTCCAAGGCCACCTCCGACGAAGGATCCCCATTCGAAGGCTCAGCCTCAATCCATCGAGTGAGCGAGTCGATGAAGACGACCAGCTTGTCGTAACCCGAGACTCCAGGCACGAAGTTGTGAGTGGGAGCCAGTGAGAGCACGTCGCAGTAGACCACATCAAAGGGGTAGGTACCCACGGAGAGACCGGAGGGCGACGCTAGAGCCCTAGGTAGCGGCTTGGCGAGGGTGCACTCGTGGCATTCCCGGACGTAGGATGCAACGTCGGAAGACATGCCCGGCCAGTATACCCGAGTACGAAGAAGACCGACATACGAGAAACTCCAAGGTGACCGGAGCGATCGTGGTAGGCAAAAAGGTAGCGAGACCGCAACGAGGGCGGAACATAGAGCACTAGCGAGTCCGGGTCGGTGGAGTCAGGAACGGTGCGATAGTAGACGAGCCCATCGTGAACGACGAAACGGCGAAACATCTTGGATGGCTGAGCGGGAGCGGGAGCGGGAGCGACAGGACTGGAACACGAATCATCTTCGACAATGGGCCTGAGGCGGCGGCTGGCGGAGGCGACCCTTGGCCTGATGGCTCGTGGTTGGCCGTCTCTCCTGAGCCCAGGAGTGGCTCTACGAACGGATCTTCCGCCAGGGCCGCTTTCATCTCTTCGGAAGTCGGCGTACGCGGGGCCAAATAACTGGACTGGATGGCGGGCCCGGAATCGGAGGCTCGACGACGAGATCGATCCAAAGCTTGAAGCCCTCGCGCCGTAGCTACGGAGCGCGTGATGGCAGCCACCGGATGAGACCGTTCATGCTCGGCTAGAGACTCTGAGCCAGGCTCACGTACCGCTAACGACGCTGGGCCGGCGAGTGGTTCGTCTTCGTGTTCCGGCTCCAGGGATGCTAGCCGGGACAGCCCGTCAGCATCCTGATGAACAGCTCCTGGTTTATGTTCGACATCGAACCGGTACTCAGCCAACTTGAGAGCCCACCGAGTCAGCCGAGAGGCTGGCCCACCGGCTACTTGATCCTTCATGGTATGCAGCCATCGCAGCGCAGAGTGGTCAACGACTAACTTGAACCGACGCCCCCAAAGGTAGGGTCGCCAATTTCGGATTGATTCCAGGGCAGCCAAGAGCTCAATCTCGGTCACCGTCCAATGGCGTTCGGCCGAGGTGAGACTGCGAGCGTAGTACCCAACGACTCGTTCACGGTTATCGTCTCCTAGCTGCGAGAGGATGCCGGCGATACCCAACTTGCTAGCCCCATCGGTCTTGACGATGAAGGGCCGATCATCCCTGGGTGGAGTCAAGACGGGCTCCGAGGTGATCGCTGTCTTGAGCTCTTGGATAGCTCGGCGACACTCCTCGGACTGGGACTCCTTTGCCACGTCGCAGCCCTTCCGCGTGAGGGCAGTGAGAGGAGCAGCCTTAGCGGCGAATTGGCGAATGAATCGACGATAGTAGGAGCAAAGGCCGAGGAAAGATCGAACCGCTTCCAAGGAGTTGATGGATGACGGGTCGATGTCGGCGACAGCTGCGACCTTCTTCGGGTCCATCTTGAGACCTTCCCTCGAGACAACGTGACCGAGGTACTCCGTAGAGGTGGCAAAGAAGACACACTTGGACATCTTGCAGGTCAGACCGGCCCACTCTAGCCGTTCGAGAACGAGGTCTAGCCGGTGAAGCATTTGCTCGAACGAAGCCTGTGCCCTGGCCTCTTCGGAAGGACCCACGCCCGTTGACCAGATGCCCACATCATCGAGGTAAGGCATGCAGATCTCCCACGCTAGCGCACCGAGAACGATGTCCATCAAGCGGCACATGTAGGAGGGACCTGATTGGATGCCGAACGGTAGAAAGTTGAACTCGTATTTGCCGCGGTGGGTGGTGAAAGCGGTGATATGTTTGTGCGATTCTTTGATCGGGATGCCCCAAAAACCAGAGGCTAAATCGAGAGTACATAAAAAGAGAGAACTGAGCGGCCCTTGGCCGGACGCTAGCCTATCAATAGCCTCTACAATGAGGGGTAGAGGGCTATCCTCGACGCGTAGCTTGGCGTTAGTGTCGCGGTAGTCCACGCAGAATCGAACGGAGCCATCTTTCTTGCTGACCAGGACTACTCGGGAAGCCCAAGCCGAATTTGACTTGCGAATAATGCCGGCGGCTTCCATCTTGGCTACCTCCTCTTCTATGATGAGCTCGCCTGCGCGGCCCACTCTAGACGGAGCGTGCCGGTGAGGAACAGCGCCGGGGTTGAGTGGCAACTCCACCTCGAGAACGTGCGTATGGTTTGGAGCCCCCGGGTGCAACGCGAAAGCTTTGATGCGCCGGGCCAAGAGTTGGCGTACTTCTTCTCGTTGATCGTCGGAAAGAAGCCGGTCTGGATCGATGGTGGCTGAGTCGAGTAGAGATCGTTGCTCCTCGCTCAGCGCGGTGACAGGGTCACCATCCCCCTCGCTTCCATTCGGAGTCCAGCCCCGGTGCAACTTGAAACGCACCTGGAGCGAAGCTATCGGATGCAGAGACGGCAGGGTCAGCGCATCGACTCCGGTGTGGACGATCGTCACCGCGATGCGATGATCGTCCGTGGGCGTGACCACCGTGGGCATTACGAGAGGAGACGAATCGAGAGCCTCGCGATTTGGTAGGCGGTCGACTAGCATCGCGCAGTCCGAATGATCTCGGAGAGCTAGCGGAACCCTGACCCAGATGGTTGCGCGGTGGAAGGCAGGAATCGTCACCGCTTGCTCCGTGTAGAGAAGATATTCGGACGAGGTAGACGCCGGAGCTTTGGCCGCAAACTCGTCGGCTGACTCAAAGAGAGGTGTATAGAGTGGCTGTCTAGCATCAGCAGCAGCCTCACCCTCCGATCCGGCCGGGATCTCTCGTGTTGCCGTCGACCTCTCCAGAAAGTCGACAGTCAGCGGCTGACCGGGTGACATCGAGATAGCTCCGACGAAGCCGGCGTCCGCGACTGGGGGCGGCGCCGTGGAAACTCTGACTACACATTCGGAAAGGACTCTTGAAGAGTCTTCTGAATCGCCAGAGGCCGGACGGAGGCGGAGGCTTCCCTCCGAGCTCGCGGCGTCGAGAGAAATGGTAGCGGAGTGGGCGGCCAAAAAATCGTTCCCGAACAGAAGCATCGGGTTTCCTTCGATGACCGCGAACGAATGACGGAAGAGGCGACCGGACAAGGAGAAGACGAGGCTAGCCCGGCCCCTAGTGATGAGAGGAAGGCCGTCCGGCCCATGTAGGTTGGGGACGGTAGCGTCCGATACGCGTTCGACGCAGGCGTCTTCAGGTAGTCGATCAAGCAGGGCAGTGGTGATTACTGACGGGCCCGCTCCAGTGTCAGCCAGGGTGCTGTTCACCGTGAGGGCAACGTCCGGGAGAACGAACCCTTGAGCTGCGCGGTCGCCATCGGCACGGCAGACCACGAGATCGCGGACATAGAGGCAGTGACGAGGGTAGAGCGGCGGCGGAGTGTCCGCGATAGATTCCACCGGAAGTGAGGTTCCGGCTCCGGGTGACAGGGTGGTTGGATTGGAGGCTAGCCTGGACGGAGATGATTCATCGACGTGGGGCACTCGCTCGATAGCGGCGGCCACCGTCTGCGGCACGAATGGTATCGAGGAGCGTGGGGATGCCTTTGCTGAACTAGAGGGGTTAGGCACGCCATCATAGCCTAGCCCTCGACGGTCCGTCGGATGCCGAGGTTGATCCATTTGGCGTGACCATTCCTTCTCCAGGGACTTCTGCAAGTCTGTCTTCGGAAGCTTCGACAACTCGGAAAATCCGGCCGCACTGAGGCCCCTAGCGGTAGCCCCATCGCAATACAGTGCCCGTGGAGTATCCTCTCCTTCGGCGGCGTCGGAGGGCTTGGTCTCGAGGGTCTGCATGCTCCGGTGTTCTGGCATCTCGGGCGTGTCATCTTCTCCCGAGTCGGGCCCGACATCCCAGGTTTCGAGTGGCCTTTCGGCTACGAACGAATTGGTCAGTTCGGCCACTCCCTCGTCGCCAGCCGTGAAGGAGGCGCTCGGAGATAGTGCATTGATGCCTTGAGAGCCCAGTCGAGACAAGATGGGAGGTTCCGACGGCTCCGCAGCTGCCGCTTGCTCAGCGATTTCTTGGGCGATGGAAGGCGTGACATCCTGCCACCGATGGACCCCCGAAATTACATCACGGTCGAAGACCTGCCACTTGCTGCGGCGCTTCTTCACCGTGTTTGGAGGGCCTGGCGTTGTAGAGCGGTCCTCTATGGGCCACTCCCACGGCAGGAAGCGGTCTCCTTCCGCCTCGGCCTCGTCTTGCGATACGTTTGTTTCCGAGTCCTCCTGATGAAGCAGGCGAGAAGCATCGGCAACGGGGCCTGCGTCCGGGATCACGACAACCGAATCAGACACTGGCGAACCGCTGGGAGGCGTGAGGTGAGAGCTAGAAGCTGCTTCGCCTCTCCCCTCCATGAAACGAGCCAGAGCCGTCCTCGGCTCAGCCAGTTCGAAACCGGTCGAGCAAAGCGAGGGGCGTTCTCTCAAGCTGGCAGCTGCTTGGGAAATTGCCCAGTCCACCGTGAAGTTGAGCGAACGCGACGCCTTGGCTTTGCGCGCATAACGGCGCAAGACCGGCATCCACTGGGCCGCCATTGCACCGGCAATGCCCACGTAGGTGCGGCTGCGAAGGGCGCCACGGTGGGGCGACGGCGATAGATCCGCCATAGCGGATAGACGTCCCTCGACAATCTTCGAAGGCTGCAAGGACGGGAGTGAAGCCGTCAGGTACAGGCCAGTTGCTTTTTGATGGCCCGTGCCGTGCTGCCACGGCTGCACAAACTGCCGCGGTCGCAACCCCCCGACTAAGGCAGAGGCTTCCGCGTGCATTCGAGGATTTTCGACGGCAACGAAAGGCGCGTCGGCGCTTGCCATGGCGAGGAAGACTCTAGCGGCGGATTCGAGAGCCTGGCGTCGTCCCGGCTCCCGATCGAGCCACTGGAATTCAGGGGAAGGAGGTCGTCGCCCTCGAGTTTCGGTGGGCTAGACCTGAAGGGGGTTGGCTCCGGCGGGCGATCCCTGGAACGGGGATCCTCCGGAGAGCCGAGAGAAAGAGGAGACGCCGGCGTCCGTATGGTGCGCGACGAGGGATCGTAGTCGACGGCCCCTGCGTCTCCCGAGTCTGCGGTGGCCACGGCGTGAGCGCGGAAAGCCGCAGCTCCCTTGGAACCTTCATCTTCATTGACTCCGGAAGCCGACCCTTCCGGGTCGGGAACCAGATCAGAAACGAGAACGGGTGCAACTTCGAGACGAGAGAATGAACACGACGACGGAGAAATATAACGAACCGGGGAGAGAGGTGAAGAGGAGACACTAGTCTCCGCCTCAACAGCACGAGAACCTACGGTAGACAACGACGATTCGTCCGCAGAGCGGCTCCGGCTATGGCCCTTGGGAGAGAGGTCTCCAGAGGGGTCCCGCCGGGAAAGAGCAGAAACAGGTAAAGCAGCAACAACGTTTTCGTACGCGGCAGCGGCCACGTCGGACCTATCCATAGAACCTAGAGCAGAAGATGATACCGAGTCGACAGCCCTCGAGGGCTTCACAACTGTTCGTTTACGAAACGAAGAGACCGAAGACGCGTCGAATCTACCTAGCCCACCCCCTTGGGCAGGGCCGTCGGGGGGTGAATCCAGGGATGAAGATGCGTCGAAAGACCTAGGAGAGTTAGAAGGAACCGATGACAGCATAGTATCCGTAGAAACAGACTCCAAGAGGGGCAGCGTGCGAGAATCAGCCCCTAACATCCTAATAGCGTGCGAAGTAATAGAAGAACTTGTAGACGTACACGAATTTCGGAGAGTCGGGTCGCGACGATCTCCGGGGCAAACCTGTTTCCAGGAGCCCGGGTCAAGTGTCGACTCCGGCTTCCGAGATAGCCGTTCGGCGGGGGCTTCAGCCGGCGAGGCGGCTCCCACCGTCGAGGACTGAATAGAGCTAGAGACAGGGGGAGAATCGCCGCGTTGACAGCTCTTCTCCCCAAGCGGCGTAGGGATCGGATCGGGATGGTGGTGGTGGCGTTCGGGCCCACCGCCCGCGATGTTCTCCGCCAGGGTTTGAAGGACGGGGACCCCGCCGGACCCCTACTGAGGCTTAACCAGGACCATCGAGCGAAGAAGCTTATGAATGTGCTCGTCCGATCCGCACTCTCCGCAGCCAGCCTCACACAGAAAGCGGATATATGGCTGACAGATGACGGGGTTGTGAGCACCGTCTCCCGTGCCATATTTCCAGGCTTCGCTGGCTGGAGTGCCAGGAGGAGCTTGAGGTCGGAAAGCGCAGAAGGCACAGCCGTTTTCGTTCGTCCATTCGGTGATTCCCCTATTGATATCGTCCGTCCGTGGAGTTTCCATTGAATTATCGGCCGGTCGGCACTTTGCTAGCGCCGCCGAGACCCTTGGGTGCTTGGCATAGCCTGCTACGGCCCAGAAGCGGGCTCGGGCCCGATTCCAAAGCTCGGGCGTCCACCGGGATACGCCCAAGTCAGGCGGTAGCCCTTGGCCGTTCGCCGGCGGATCGCAGCGACGGCTGGGCGGCCGAGACGAGCCTCCCTTTCGACCGGGTGGATCGGTTAGTATAGCCGGCAACGGTGAGTTGGAGTGGTAACTTGCCGGCGGTGCAGCAGCCCGATAATCAGGCTTCGAAGCAGGCGAGTGTCCCTGTCCGCGAAGAGCTTCAGCCACGGTGGCTTGGACGGCTGCCTGCACGGCGGCGACCATGTCCGTGGTCGAAGCGAGCTCATGCTCGTCGGAGTCGCGGTAAAGGGCGGCCAGATCGCGTGAGGGCAGGGCGAGGAGATTTTTCCACTCGCTTACAACTGCCTCTCGCTCATCCATCCCCACCGCAAGGCAGGGGTCGCGAGGGTGGCGGAACGGCACCATCGGGGTCGGGCCCCGGTAAAGGCTCTGATCCTGGCGGCGGGGTTCCGATTTGGAGGTCGGGTACGCCGACCGTGGAACCCTAGAAGCCGGAGAGGCGTGGCCCTTTGGGTCTAGAGCAGGAGGCTCGCCCATGGGTGGTTCCCTCTGAACCGGCCTAGCAGAATCCGCAGCCGCCTCGGTCCGATCCATGGACGGACTTGAAGCGGGCTCTTGGCGGGCTTGGAGTAGCTGAGTCAGGGCTTTGAACCCTGCTTCAACTTGATCCCGGAGAAGCCCCTCCCTCGCCTCTGCCGCGGCAAGGGATGACTGCAGGCGCTCCACAGCCCCTTTTAGGGTGTTGGTCTGCGCTTGAAGCCTTGCCATTTCCGCATCCTGACGCGCCGCGGCCGTCTCGATCGGGGTGATCTCTTGATCAAGGACCCCTTTTGATGACGGCGGGGCATAGTCCCGGTAGGCGGGGCTTCGGAAGCTGATCCCCTCCCCTTCACCGACCTCAGACTCATCATCTCGAAGGTGAGGAGGTGGGTCAAACTGAATCAAAGGGAGGGGGCCTTCCTCCACCTCATTGGCCAGCTCAGCGGCACTGAAGTTGGCCTCATGTGGGAGAGGGTCATGCTCCACCATGGCCCACTGTAATTGCACCCGGTGGGTGCCGAAGGCAGCGGACGGAGGCTCGCCATCCGACACGAGCTGGTCGGAGCCAATCATGGGGATAGCAGCCGGAGTGATGGGTGGCATTGGCGCAGCCTCAGTGGTCGTGGGATCACTCGGGAACCCCTCGGGAACAGAAGCTGCAGCGGGCAGAGAAGGTTCCCTGAGGGGTTCCTCCTCTGCGGCCGAGGACGTGAGCTTTGATTTCGTGCTTGTCGAGTCGAGCGGAGCCGGAGGGCTCTGAGCCACTCCGTCGCGAGCAGCACCGGCGGCTAGCGCGGCGCTTTGGCCCTCCTCCCCACCGGGAGTCGGGTGAATGAAATTCTGGACTGGGTCGGGCAACCCCATTTGGGTGTCTGGACGGGGAACGAACGGCGAACGAAGGGCTGTGGGGCGGCGAGGCGCTCCTAGCGGCCCTAGTGTGTTGGGTTTTGAGAGATTGTTAGACCTACAAAGAACTCTTCCCTCAGGGAGGGAGCCTAGGCTGCTTGAGTGCAGCGACGCAGCGAACAACGACGGACAACGGAGCTGAGAACAACAGGATACACCGACCCACGAACACACCGGAATCATTCACCCAAACCAAGCAAATTATCAAGCAACCGCGACCCCAAATCACCGATAACTCAAACACGTCGCGAGAGACGGAGAGAGAGAGCGAGAGAGAGAGAGAGAGACTCCACAGCGACGGCCGGAGCGTGTCTCCATTGTAACTTCCCACGTAGCGGAGAGTCCGAAGGGGAGCGTCATGTCGCGCGACCACGGCGATCACTTTGGATACAGATCGCAACGAGATATCTTCACGACAGAGGAAATCTTGCCGTTGAGCGTGAACCTTCTAGACGCTTCTAACGAACAACCCTGAGTAGCAACCAAGGGGAAGAAACACCAAAGGGGCCAAGGCTTGCATGTAGCTTGCATCAAGGGGAAAGATTCCCTCACCTAGGAAGCGAACCTACACCGATCTCCAAGGGGAGATGGCAAATTAAACCTCAAATCTCGAGCGGCTAGAGCAACCGACTCGCTCGCCAAAACCTTGACCGAGAAGAAAGAAGCAAGGACCTACAAGCCAAGGGTAGCGGACCTAGGGAATGTGAGAGGAAATTTCCGAACGCCAACGCCAAACGCCGAACGCGGGAAGGCAACGAAACCCTAACCAGGCCAAGCAGAACCTACGAAGAACAGGCCTGGACAACAACGAAAGTCAGCAGGTCCCAAGAAAGAACCGGAACCCAACAAGAAACGACAAGCCTTGCAAGAAGCTAAACAAGCCTTCACAAGGTAACCTGAGAGCCTGAGACAAGCGCGCAGCGAGTGACAGGCGACCTGGCTCCTTTGGGTCAAGATTACCCGAAAGGAGGAAACCTGGAATCTAGACCTGACAAACAGGCTAGAAGGAACGAAACGAGAACTCGAATTCTAGATCGCTAGGGACGAACCCTACCAACCTAGATGTACCTGAGCTTCACCGTGTGGCCGCACGGCGAAGGACCTGGAAACAAGAGCCTGGAAATCGCATCATCTAGGATGAATGCGACACCACCGTAAGCCGTGCATGTATTATAACCAAAGTTGTGCGGACATTTCCTCGCATATTTGGGGCCGTGGCCGCGGCTGGGAAATTTCTTGGATACTTTGGATGGATATTCCGATTTGGGCAAAAATTTGTGGATATTCGATATTCTGGTATTCTGGCCTACCACTACCCCTCTGCACTCTGCACAGGTCACATTTCTGCAGGGGCAAGCGGCGATACACTTGACGGTTGGCGAATGCGAAGTCGTGAAGGCAGCCCGCGGTGACGGCCGCGTTCGCATAATGTGGGAGACAACGAAGGGCAGTGGCGTGGCCGCAGCTGTGACGCAATTGAAGCGCTGGGTTGAGACGTCGTCCCTGAAAAAGATCGGCTTGCGCCGCTCTCGCCGCGACCCATAAAAATGTGTCAAAAATGAAAATTACTGACTCCCACAGGCTTCGCTTTAACTCCTATCTCTTGAGGACTCCGACGGTACTTTATTAAAACTTTATTAAATAAAACTCGATTGGTAACTGCGCCTACCGACCCCCCCACGGGGTTCGCTTTAACTTCTACTCGGGAGGTTTTGTTTTTGCCTTCGCCTCGGTTCCGAGCGGTGGAGGTCGCTCCGTTTTTGGCGGGAAGCGGGGGAGAGAGAGAGGGAGAGAGAGAGGGAGGAGAGAGGGAGGAGAGAGGGGGGAGATTTAGAGGAAGAAACGGTGAGAGTGGGTGGATTTGCTGTGGAGAGAGAGAGGAGGGGGAGAGAGGGGAGGAGAAGGGGAGATTTAGAAGAAGGAATGGTGAGAGTGGGTTGATTTTGTTGAGGAGAGGACGGAGGGATGTCGGAGGGTTGGGAGGGGAGAGAGGAGAAGAGGAGAACATGAGGGGGAGAGAGAGAGAAGAAGAGAGGAGGGAGGGAGTTGGAGAGAGGGGACGAGAGAGAGAGAAAGAGAGAGAGGTTGTGTGAGAAGAGAGAGAAGAGAGAGAGAGAGGTTATTCTCTCTGTAGAGAGAGGAGGGGGGGGGGAGAAGAGAGTCGGCGCTGCTCGTGTGGGCCGAGAGAGAGAGGAGGTCGAGAGTTATGTTAGATACCACTGTGAGTAAGCGAAGAAATCGTGGGGAGGAGAGGATGGGATGGAGTCGAGCCACAGCATCAGAAGAAGGAGAGAGGAGGAGGGGGGGGGGAGGAGGGCTCGATGGCGGAGGAAGAGAAAGAAGGGGTGGGAATAAGAGGTATGTGACGGGTAACGAGAGAGAGGGGAGGAGAGAAAGAGGGAGGGAGAGCGTGTGAGAGAGAGAGAGAGTGAGAGAGGGGGGCGGGGGTAGGGATAAGAGAGACGAGGGGGAAGGAGGAAGAAGAAGGGGGAGGGGGGGGGAGAGAGAGAGAGAGAGACAGAGAGAGAGAGAGGGAGAGAGAGAGAGAGAGAGAGAGAGAGAGAGAGAGAGAGAGAGAGAGAGAGAGAGAGAGAGGGACGGAGGGAGGGAGGGAGGGAGGGAGAGGGGGAGGGAGATGACGTCGAAGCGAGGTCGCCGGCAAGCGGAGGTGGAGGAGGACGAGGCCCTGCCGCGTGAGGACCATCCAGACAAGCGGGCCAAGCCGCGTGTGAGCGAGCCTCAGGCTTTTGAGAATGGAGTCGTGCTCTCGATTACTGTGGAGAACTTCAGTGAGCTCGGCCTTCTTCTAGAAAAGGGCGGGGATGGGGAAGAGCGTCCGTGAGCTCTGCCCTCTTCTAGGGGAGGCGAGCTCGAGTGAGCTTTGCCTTCTTCTGAAGGGGGAGGGGGGGGGTTGGACACGGAGAGGGGGAGCTTCAGTGAGCTTTGCCAGCAGGGGGCCCTTCATCGAGGGAGAGCACACGCATGCACTCCATCCTTCGCCCTCGCCGAAAGGGGAGAGGAAGGGGAGGTGGGGTGCCGGGGCGTGCCACATGTTCACATGCGCGACCCGTCCTGAGAACTCCTGCCTACGCCACCAGCAGCCGCACCCACCGGAGGGGGCAGTCGCCGCCCACTCACGCCCGCTCCACCCCTTTGGCCATGGCGTGCAGTGAACCACCGCCACCTCAAGGTTGACCTGTCTCCGGGTGTCAACTTCGTGGTGGGCAAGAACGGCTCGGGCAAGTCGGCCATCGTGATGGCGCTGCAGGCTGGCCTCGGCTGCAAGGCCTCCGCCTCGGGCCGCAACTCCAACACGTACAAGAACAACATCATGAACGGCTGCGACACGGCCAACATCAAGATCACACTGGCCAATGGTGGCACCGACCCCTTCAAGTTTGAAGAGTTTGGCGACAGCATCACTGTGGAGCACAGACTCGAGCGGCACGGCGCAGGCTCCTACCACCTCTCCAATGTGCGCCAAGTCGGCATCCTGTGGCACCCGCTTGCCGCGGCGTGATGCGCGCTGCGACCAGCATGTGGGGCGGCGGCACGCCTCTTGACTGGGCACCCCTTGGAGTGGCCACCCCTTCCGCCCACCTGCCTTCCACCGGCGACGCGTCACCTCCGCCCCGCCCGCATGCCGACCGCAGGAGAATAAGGGCGTCCGCCGCCGCTCGAGCCGCGGTGAGGTGGAGGACCTGTGCCGGCACTTCAATATCCAGGCTGCCAACCCGTGTGCGGTCCTCACGCAGGAGCACGCAAAGAAGTTTCTGCACAATGGTGCGCACGGCTGAGCCCCGCGCGCCGCCCACACCTCGCACGCATGAACCGCACGCGCTCGCGCAGGCTCAACGCGCGGCGGCACGGCGGGCCCACCCTTGGGGCGCTCGGCGCTCAGGCAACGAATCGTCCTTGTATGAGTTCTTCCTCGAGGCTGCTAACCTCAAGATCATCCAGGACGAGCTGCGCGGGGCCAAGGCGGCGCTCGAGACGACGGACCAGCAGATAGAGGCCTTCGAGACGAAGATGCCCGAGTATGAGGAAGCTGCCGCAAGGGCCAAGGCGGAGTACGACGGCGCCATCGCGCTCAAGAAGCTCGATTCGGATCGCGAGGAGCTCGAACGTCTACTGGTCTGGTCGTGCTTTAATGACCGTGTGCGCCAGATCGAGGAGAACAAGGAGGCCTTGCAGACGGCAAGGAGGTCGCTCAGCGAGATCGGCGAGGAGCAGCGCGCGCTCAACGAGAAGCAAAACTCGATCCAGGCGGAGCAGAGTGCGGCCTCCCGGGAGAAGGACGATCTCTTCAAGCAGCTAGAGGACGTTTCGAAGCTCGGCAAGGGCCTCAAGGAGCGCAGCAGCAAGGAGAAGAAGGAGATCAAGCAGGCGGAACGAGCGCTGCTTGCCGTCACGGAGGACATCGAGCTGTCGAAAAAGAACCATGAGCAGGCGCAGCTGCGGTTGGAGAGACAGCTCGCCACTCTCGAGGCGGACCAGAAGGCGCAGCAGGCGGAGCTGGCGAGGCAGCGCACCGAGCTCGATGGCGAGGCGGCCATGCTCGGGGACAAAATCTCGCAGGCCCAGCGTAAGGCGGACGCCATCCAGCTGGAGCACGATGGCGTGGTGAAGGAGGCCGAGGGGCTCCAGCGCGAGGTGTCTGAGGCGGACTCCCGTTGCCGCAACGTCTCGGAGGCCCTGAAGCAAATCGACAGGGAGGGCTTCCAGGCCATCACGCGGCTTCACCCGAGGATGCCAGAGCTGATGAGGCTGATCCAGAGCAACGGCGGCGCCTTCCAGTGTCAACCCGTCGGGCCGCTAGGGCTCTTCGTCAAGGTGACCCCCGGCAACGAGCAGTACGCCAAGGGCGCGGAAATGGCGTTGGGCGGCCCACGCGGACTGAGCACCTTCGTGGTGCGGGAGGTGCACGACGAGAACAAGCTGTACCAGCTCGCGCAATCGGTCGGGCTCAAGCAGTACATCCGCATCGTCCGGCGCCAGCCGGACCGGCGCTTCGAAGTAAGGGAGCGTCACCCGGTGACCTCGCGCCTGAATCCCCACTTGACCGCCTTCAAGACGGTGTTCGACGTCATCAGCGTCTCGGACGACACGGTGTTCAACGTGCTCATCGACTTGTACAACATCGAGGCGAGGCTCCTGATCCCCACGGAGGCGGAGGCGACGCAGGCGCTCTTCAAGACGCCGCTCAGCTTCGGGTCCAACACGCGCGACCGCGTGGGACAGCTTCAGGGCGTCGTGCTCGAGTCCGGCGCTAGCTTCTCCAAGAAGGCCGCGGGGTTGGAGGGGCGCGTGGCCGCCTCGGTTCAACCCCAGGGCGTGCTGCAGTCGGACATCGAGCACGCCAAGCGCGATTTGCAGGCCGAGCTGCAGCGGTGCAAGGCGCAGCACACCGAGGCCATCACGGCGTTGCAGGGCGTCATGGTCCGGGTGAAAGCGCTCGCGAGCTCGCAAGTCAGCGAGAGGCGCGACATCAAGACGCTTACCCAAGCCCTCCGTCAAACGCACGTCAAGATGCGCCAGTTGGAGGGCGAAACGCAGATCGATCCGGCCGAGGAGGTTGTCAACGAGCTCCGCGAGGAGGTGAAGACGTGGTGCGAGCGCATCGTCGCTGAACAGCACAAGGAGGTGCAGCTGTCCGCGCAGCTCGAGGTGCGCCGCGTCAGAACGGGAGGGGGAGGGGGGCTAAGAGGAGAGGGGGGCCGCGGAGCGGAGGGGGTGCACGGGCGCAACATCGCCGGGGGCGCAACCGTGAAGCGCGCGGGGCAGGGGAGCGTGAGACGTGGTGCATGCCCTCGGTGCGGGCCGCCAAGTTCGATGACCTGGCGCGCTCTTTCCACCGTCGCGGCTCCGCACAGGCGCTGCGCGCCACGCAGGCAATGAAGGGCGACGGCCTGGCCGAAGCGATGACCCGGTACACTAACCTCAAGGCGATGTATGAGCAAAAGCAGGCTGAGACGGAGCAGTTTGTTGGCCCTCTCAACCAGTGTAAGGTGCAGATGCGCCGGCTCGAGAAGCAGCTTCATGAGGCGAATGTCGCCAAGGAGGCCGCTAAGAAAACCATCAAGGACCTTGAGGCGACCAACGCGCGAGACCTTCCCACCTTGAAGGAGAACTACGGCGAGCGGGTCGCCGACCCCGCGGGCCGGTCTTTGGAAGAGCTCAACACGGTGAGTGGTACGGCGCTGTGCGAGCGGCTACGGATCGCGCATCCTCCTTCCCTAGCCGGGCCACGGGCGCGCTCTGTGGGCCTAGCTGTGCCACGTCGCCGGTTGTGCACGCTGGCGCCTGACGTGCTGCCGAGCGAACGCTCCCTCGGGGCGCTCTCTGATCCGCCCCGCGCTCTCGTCGTCGCTCGGCCCTGCAGGAAATGCAGAACCTTCGTCGCCGCGTCACGAAAGCGGAGAAAAAACACGGCGGCAAGAACCTGTACGAGCTAGAGCAGCAAGCCAACATCACGACCAGCAAGATGTTGGAGAAGAAGGAGGAGCTCCTGATCGTCACCAAGTCGCGAGAGGGCACACTGGCCGCCTTCGAGGAGCGCTATCGCTTTTGGCAGCGCTCGTGCAAGCACAAGGGCAAACAGGCCAACCTCGACTTCAACGGCAGGCTAACGCGCAAGGGCCACGCTGGAGAGCTGCGATTCGACCACCGAAGCCAGATGCTCTCGCTGCAGGTACGCCCAGCAGCGCACGCGGTCGGGAGGGCGGGCTTCTCCATGGTGAGCAAGGGCGGCCATCTCCGCGGGCGCTGCCTTGGCTGCGTTGCACCGACCCCTCCCGGCGTGGCACCCGGTAGGTCAACCGCAACAACCAAGACGCCAAGTCATCAGGCACCACCGATGCGCGCAACCTCTCGGGCGGCGAGCGCTCCTTCACGACCCTGGCGTTCGAGCTGTCCATGTGGGAGTTCTGCGAGACTCCGTAAGCGAGCCGGAGGGCGCGCGCGGCGCGTGTGTGTGAGCCGAGCGCGCGCGGCGTGTGTGCGCGCGCCGACCAGCTCGCGAGCGCTGCTGGCCGCCGCTCCTCCGCCCCCCCTTTTCCCACGCTCATTGCATGCCTTGGGCTCGAGCTGTGCCTGCCACGACGCCGCAGGTTCCGAGTACTCGACGAGTTTGACGTCTTCATGGATGACACGTACCGCACGATTGCGGTGCACACGCTCCTCGAGCTGTGTGAGAAGCAGCCACACCGCCAGTTCATCTTCCTGACGCCCCAAGACATGCACCCGTTCCTTAAGGACTACAAGGACCAGCCGAGGGTCATCAAGATGAGCGACGTCCGCTAAGCGAGGCGGCGCAGAGTGCTCTCCCAGCCGATGGTCGCCCAGAAGCAATTGGTGGGCGTGGCGGGGCTGGCGCAGGCGGAGGGCACACCCTCGTGCAAAGGCTGTGCATGGAAGCCAATGCGCGTGGGAGCCGCCCGCCACTCGACATTCGTGCGGCCCGCAGATGCGACCTCCGATGCCGAACACCTCCAGAAGGCTGCCCCCACGGCTCCGCCTTCAAGGCGAAGGCAGCCAGTGGTGCTGCTCTCGCTGTTCCGTCCGTCCGACGGACAGCGCCGCGTTGGACCACACACTCCTCCCCTTCTACTTTACTACTACTAGAGGGAGCAATACCAAAGGGGGGGGGGGGGGGAGGGGGGGGGAGGGAGATGCGCTCGGCCATTGTGCTATAGGGCGGTCAAACAGGGGATTTTTAACTACTGATAGGGAGGGGCGGGGTGACAATTTTGACCATTCTCCAAAGCCCACAACAAAATTCCCGGGGGGCCCACTTGCCGCCACGGAAATCTTCGCGCCAGAACCAGAAAATGGCGCGATTCTCCTCTCGCCCCTCCCTCCCTCCCTTGCACACGCTCTCGGGCTCTTGTCGCATCCGCGATAAACTATCGTTATAGTTTTAGCGATGGAGCGCGCGCCGACCGCTCCCACTTCCCAGCCCCCCGCCGCCACGACACCCCAACGGGGCCGCCCCAAGCCGCCGGAGCCGAAGCGCTCGCAGGCCTCTGCACCGCCCGACAACGACGTCGAGATGGCGCCGCCTCCCTCGCCTCCCAGGCACCTACAGTGACCAGTAGACCCTAAGCCAGGCTCTGACCGCCGGCGCCGCCGTGCAGCCACCCACTCAAGGACTCCCCATGGGGTGTGGCAGCTCTGCTGCCACCCCCATGGCGGTAACTCCTACCATCTGTGCACCCCTCGGGGGCGGGCACATGACACAATAAACAATCCTTGGAGCTTTTGCTCCTTCCAACCAGCAACCAAATCCTCCACCCGAGTCGTATGCGCAAGCCGCGCATGGACACAAAAGGCACTGTGGCAAAAAGGGGGGGTCTGCCAGCCACCGCCCCCAAAAACAAAACATGGGTCCCTCCTCCGGCTTTCGCCTTCTCGGCCGCAGCCTCTCCTCCGCTCCCAACCGGCAGCTAAAAAAGGAGAGCGACGGCGACTGCAATCTTTCATGTGTGAGGGGAAGAACATTTATCTCATCATAAGGTGGAGGTCGATGGGGTTGGGCTAAGGGCATCGCATCTGGTATATCAAGGTTTTGGAGCCCTTTTATTAAGGAAAAATAGCATTTTCTTGGACCCACCAAGGATCCACGGAGGAGAAAGGGTGGGGGTCCCCCTTTGCCACGAAGCTCAGCACTCCCGTGAGTCTCTCCCTCCACTCTTCTTTCATAGTAAACACCTTCTTTTCATCTCTCATGTGAGGTGTGTCTCTCTCCGCACCTGATCTCCACATTGAGAGCAGTTTTGGGGCGCATCGGCATCGGCAGCCGGTAGCGGTAGGAGGGCCAGCCTCTCTTGTTGGGAGATGAGGGGCTGTGGCGAGAGCGAGGCTTGGGCCGAGGTCGCGCGGCTGAAGGGCCTACTTGAGGAGGCTGAAGGCCGGGTGCGGCAACTCGAGAAGCACCGCAAGCATGTGCGCTCACAATTTGAGTCGCAGCGTCGCCGCTGCGCAGTTCTTGCAGCGGCGGCGGAGATGCGGGCTGGCAAGGTAGCAGCGCTCGCGTCGCCATCGATGTGGGATAAGGAGGCGACCATCTTGGCGACCATGATGGCTCGATGGACGCATCCGGACGACCTCCCGGAGCTGTGCTTCCGCGCGTTGTTCAAGTTGCGTGGCATCAATGGCAAACGGCTAAGCGAGGGCCTGGCAATGTTACCAAATTGTGGCATGTTCGAGTCCCTGAGGAAGAAGGTCAAGGAGGAGGTGCTCGAAGAAGTGAACGAGCACCTGCGCGGCGTGTTTTCCGTCGAGAAGTGGAACTTGCTGCGCTTGTGCTCCGGGCGCGCTCTTGGTTGCCTTGGAGAAAAAAGAAGCCTTGGTTCTCGACCGCTTTGGCGAGCGAGCTGATCGTTATGAAGCTCTTCATCTCGAACCTGTAGTTTCGCACTACTAGGTGCGCTGAGGCGTCTTTGAACGCGCTCGCCAGTGCCTTGTTGGAGGCCCGCGGGATCTCTTTGAATTTCTCGTCTAGAGTTTGATACTTGATCGCGATCGGGCAGGGGATACCTGCCTTGCGAAAGTCCGCCACGTCCTTGAATTCTTCGCGGAATTGATTGGCGCAGTCCGCCGTGACGAGAATCTCCCAAGGGCCGGAGGCGCTCTTAGACAAGAATTCGGGCTCGAGGTCTACGCCCTCCAGCTTGTTGAGGTGTGCGACGATCGCGCCTAGGACCTCTTCGTCCTTGGCCTTATGTCCCTTCTCGTACGCCGTAAAGGTGATTATGATCTTGTGGGAGTCTGGAAATTCGGCTTCCTCCTCGGGCTCTGGCTCTAGGTCTTCGTCGAGTAGGGCCACCTGTGTGACCGGGGCGGGGGGCGGGGTTAGCCTCGCGTATGTTCTCGTATCCCTAGCGTCCATATGGCCCAATGTTGCCATTGTGTGGTCGCCCCCTTCCGAGGGATATGTGTGGCTTGTGCTTTGTGGTGGCCTTCTCTCAAGGTGGTGGTTGTTGTGGTAGGCCTCCTGGGCCTGTGCCGCTTGCGTCAATCGCGCGCCTTGGGCGCGCTCGTCTGCTTGGCCTTCGGCGGCGCTGGAGAGTACCCCTCCTGTGTTGCCTCTCCTTTTGCTCTTGTGCCCCTTGCTGGGGGGCCTAGTCTGCTCTTTGTCCAGCTCCTTGTTTTGATGCGGCATTCCCCCATGGGGGTTCTGCTGCAGATGGTGCCGGGCCGGCCCCTCGCGCCGGAGCGCGAGGGCGGTACCGCGGCTGTGTACTGTGTAGGGTCCCGGCCCGGAGGCCTTCCCTTTGGAAGCGTCCCACTGGTGTGGTGTGTCTGGTGTGGCTGTGTGTTGTGTAGGGGGTGTGCTGCATGCTGGCTGCTGCCAGCATGGCGGCCTTGTTCGTGGCGTTCGCGGTGGTTCGCGGGCGTGGCAGGCTGGCTCCTGTGCCCACCTGGCTGGGAGGGTCGTCCTGACGCGGTCGCTTCGGCGACAGCGGCGTGTCACTCAAGCCTTCGTCCATCTCGGCGAGGGCAGCGGCAGCGAGGGAGGGCGGCGGCGCGCGCTCCATGACCCTATCAGTTTACGGATAGTTGTGCCCCGCATGCCTTGGCGGCCGCCGCCGCCGCGCCCGAGGCCCAAACGGAGAACGGGGCGCCTCGTCGTGGCGGATGGGCGCGGCCGGGAAGGAGGAGGAGAGGGGGGGGGGGGGGGGAGGTTCGTAGCCGGGGAGTCTCTTAGAGAGCTTGGGGCTCGGACCCCTCCCCCCCCCCCCCCCCGTTTTCTTACCGGGACGGCGGCCACATTCACGTGAAGCTTTGGTACTGCTGGGGTTCGTTTGTGAATATATGGTGCAGGAGGACTGGAGTCGTCGGCCAAAGGGTGCGGTGGGGAGCTCTGGAGTGTGTAGAAAGGAGAGAGAGAGAGAGAGAGAGAGAGAGAGGGTACAGAGAGAGAGTGTAATATGTGAATCGCTTCCGTTTCTACAGGGTGTCGAGGAGAGAGGGGAAAGGGGGAGAGTGAGAGAGAGAGAGAGAGAGAGAGAGAGAGAGAGAGAGAGGGTACAGAGAGAGAGTGTAATATGTGAATCGCTTCCGTTTCTACAGGGTGTCGAGGAGAGAGGGGAAAGGGGGAGAGTGAGAGAGAGAGAGAGAGAGAGAGAGAGAGGTGTGAATGCACGGAGGGATGTCTCCTGCTAGAGCTCTACTTTACGATAAGAGGGAGTTTACAAGGGTTGAACCAGCGGGTTACCTCTCTCTCTCTCTCTCCCTCTCTCCCTCTCTCTCTCTCTCTCTCCTCTCTCTCTCTCTCTCATCTCTCTTCTCTCTCCTCCCCCCCCTCCTCTTTCACCTCTCCCCTCTCTCTCTCCCCTCTCTCCCCTCTTTCATCTCTCTCCTCTCCCCCCTTCTCTCTCCCCTCTCCCCTCTCTCTCTCTCGGCCCCCGCGACGTGGGGACCCAAACATACTACTTTAAAACCCCCCTCCGCTCTCCTCTCCCCTCTCTCTCTCTCCCCGCTTTCTCTCCTCTCCTTCACTCTCTTTCCTCTCTCCTCTCCCCTCTCTCTCTCTCCCCGCTTTCTCTCCTCTCCTTCACTCTCTTTCCTCTCTCCTCTCCCCTCTCTCTCTCTCCCCGCTTTCTCTCCTCTCCTTCACTCTCTTTCCTCTCTCCTCTCCGCTCTCTCTCTCTCCCCGCTTTCTCTCCTCTCCTTCACTCTCTTTCCTCTCTCCTCTCCCCCCCTCCTCGCCCCCTTCTCTCTCTCTCCTCCCCGCCTCTCTCTCTTTACTCTCTCTCCCTTCCCCTTCTTTCTCTCTTCTCTCCCCCACCCTCCCCCTCCTATCCCCCCTCCCTCTCTCCTTCCCCCCCTCCCCCCCCCCCTTCTTGTGCCTCCCGCCCCCGCCTGCCCCGTCGGAGTCCCACCCCTTCTCCCCCGCCTGGGCAAGCCTCCAGCCTCGTCCTCCCCTCCGCTTCGACGTCCCCTCCCACTCTGCCCCTCGCTCTCGAGGGCAGATCGGTGCCCGCACCTCCTTCGGCTTCATTCTCTCCTCTCTCGCTGCAAACCTCTCCCGCTCCTCCTTCTCGTTTGCCCCCTCCTCTCCCTCCTCTGCTCTCTCCCCCTCTCCCCCTTCCCATCCTTCGGCGACGCGTGGCGGCGGCGTCCGGATCCTCGAGATTGGAACCTTCTACGGGGCAGGATCGACGCTCGATATGGCGCTGGCGATCGCTGGCGATCGAGCGGAGCGTGCCCTCTCCCAACTGTGTGCAAGCAGGAGCTCCCAACCGAAAGTGCTGCCACTCGGCAGTCGTCACGATCGAGCTATTCGAGCCCGCGTGGCCGCACGCCTCTCGGGCGCTGCGAGGTCTTCCCGTCCGCTGCGTGCGCGGGCGGCACGACAGTGCCAGTGGACGAGATGATGCAGGCGAGCGAGGTGCCCGAGGCCGAGCGAGGCAGCCACTTCCGCCTCTACCACCGGCGCGACGCCGAGCTCATGCGCTCGATGACGCCGCTGCTCACGCCGCTCTGCCAAGAGCCGCCCTTCGACATGGTGCTGATCGACGGCAACGAGTACACCGGCTGGGCGGAGTTTGTGCGCGCCGAGCGCGACTGCCGGCCGCGGTACCTGGCGCTCCACGACACGAACACGCTCAAGACGCGCCGGATCGAGCGCCACCTCGCCAGTCACCCGGAGAAGTACCGCGAGGTGCTTCGCAAGGGACAGACGGAGCACGGTCCCTTCTGCGCCCTGGCGAACTGTCTGCCCGAGCACAAGTTCGAGCCCAACGCGGCGGGGTGGGCGATCTTCGAGCTGATCAGGGCGTGACCACAGCGACCCCGGCGACCCCGGCCTCCTTGGCCGCGGCCCGCCGCACCGGCCGCGCGCGAGACGCTGGCCAGCAGCCGCCATCACCCTTGATCATCGGTGCAGGACAGCTGCTCCGCGAGGGCGTGGTCGGCGGGGGCGCGGCGGGGGTGGTGTGCGGCTCCCACGCGAGGACAACACGCCGCCTTCGCCGACGAGGCGCTTGTCGAGGAAGTTTGGGTGGGGCAGCCGCACCCTTGCGTGCCATTTCCTCAAGGGATACAACTCCATCTCGAAGTGGTCGATGCGGTGGTTGCGGCCGAGCGGTCAGGCGTGGGCGCCGGGGCCGAAGGGGTTACTCCCAAGCCGTCGTTGGCCATGATGATCGTCGCACACCGCGTAGCCATCGGCTCGGTGGACGGATACCCCAGCGCTCGCCGTCGAGAGAGGAGGGCCCTACGGCGTGCATCATGCGGTGCAAGCAAACAAAAGGGAGAGGGGAAAGATCAAGGGGGAAGGGCCGCGGCGGGACTGGCGAGTTCGGCTCGTCTTCAAAGGACGTACGTGAACATCTCGGCCATGTTCACGCGGCCGCTCAGCCCGGACACCGAACGGGTGTGGCGGCGAGCGTGGTGGCGAGCAAGGGGAGCGGGGGGGGCGAGGGGGGGGGGAGAGGTGGGAGCAGGCGAGAGAGGGACACCGTACAGAGCCGCCGTAAAAGGTGGCACATAGTGCGACGACATCGAGGTGGCGCTCTTCATTGCGTCCGCAGGAGTCAGAAGAGGCATTTTGGGGGGGAACACCTTCTTGATATTGTTAGATCAACTATCAAAAAAAAATCTTCTTAAAATCTCCGCTACGTCCGCGGCATGAGGCAGTGTGCTGGTGGACCTCCCTACTACCCAACCTTAACCCCTAACAACCCCCTTCCCCTTCCCCAGTTCCCTCTTTAGCGGAGAAGCTGGTTCCGGGGAGGCCGCGCGCGCTGCTTCGGCCGGGAGCTGGAGAGAAGGGTGCGGGAGCCTGTGGCTTCTCCTTTACTCTGGCGCGGCTCGTATCTTGTACCACCTTCCTTTGTAGTTCATAGGGTCTTTCTTACCGTCCGTTGGGGTCTCCATGACGAAGGATTAGCTACCTTGGGCGATGTTTCGCAAGTCAAGACCTCCCGCCGCCTGTAGGAGGCCTTCCGATAATTCTAGGTTGAAGTCTTTGTCTACCGTGTATAGAGGGTTTATCATTTTCTTAATATGTTTGTTGCTCGGGGCGTGTAGCCCTATATTCTCTCGTTGTTTTTCAGCCTCTGAAAGAAACCGACTTTCGCCGTTACTAATAGGTGGTATCTCGCGAGTATCGCTCTTAAGATTGACCTAACGGACCTACCGTCCGCGTTGCCATACTGGATATTGTAAAAGTCCGTTAGTAATCTAACTGAGCATTAGTACCACTACTCTCACTAGCCCGGTACTAACACGACAACCCTCAGTGCACCTGCCCGTACACCTTGACGCGTGTTGATGCCACAGATACATACACCTATGCACCCCTCCACATCTCCCCCCTCGCAGGCCCCCGGCTCCCATTCTAACTCCCCACAAGTTAGAATGAGGGAAAACCCATTGAGGCGGTCCGGTCGACGCCGGCCGACTCTCCGGGAAAAAGCACCGGGGGGGGGGGGAACTCTCGTCAACAAAGGGGAACGGCCCTTACCAGCTCGCGCCGTGAGCGGCCCTCGAGAAATAAGTGGCCGCGACTCGAGTAACCTGTGCCACTCCTAGGGTACTCTCCTCGACCTTGGGTCACTCCCTTCTCTCTCCCTCCTGTCGCCAGCCGCCCCCTACCCGTTTGCTAACGCAAACAGGGCCTGTTTCTCACCGCACTCCGTCGGGGGGGGTGCAAAATCCCCCCTCTCCCTCTCTCCACTCTCACCCCGCGTCGTCCCTGTGGCGCGTCGCCATGCGCGCGCCCTGGCCTGCTCTCAGAGGTTCTGTGGGGGCTCCCAGAGGGCCAGCAGGGCAGCTCAGGGGGCAGTGGAGGCTGGGGCTCAGCCCCTGGCCCCCCTTGCCTCTCCCACGCTTGCCACGCTGGTCATGGGAGCCTCCCAGGGGCCCCTGTATGCCTGGCGACCAGGGACAGGGGGGGAGTCAGCTCGAGGGCAGGCCCAATGCGGGCGTGGGAGTGCGGCTCGCGGCCCGCGCCCATTGGGGGTCTGGGCTGTCTTGTTGAGTGCCCTGCCCCTGCCAGAGGGCAGGGGCTGGGGTTGAATGTACGGGCCCACCCCGGGGGGTGTCCGCGATGGAGAGAGGGGGGCGCGAGGCCCCCATTGACCCCCACTTATAAAAGTAGGTTGTAAAAGTCCGTTAGTATATACCTCCAAGCCAGGATACCTAAGTATCCCGAGGAGGGATGTGGGATGTGGTCTGTCTATCTGGTAGCAGAAGAGACGTTGGGCTATTTCAGATCCCGGCCTAAGGTGAATCCCCAGAAGTCCTTCTATGAATTCGAAGACGGGCTCCGTCGCAATGTAGGGCGGTCAAACAGGGCTTTTTAAGTACTAATATGGGGGGGGGGGGGACACTTTTTGACCAGTTTCCAAAGTCCACAACAAAACTCCCAGGGGGGCCAGAAGCTGTCAGACCCGACTTCTACTATGACCTCTCAGACATATTCCCGCAAGCAACCACCTACGACTCCTTCACGGCCGCGTCAGCTGCCGGCTCGATCGAACGGCCCTCTGCCCACGAGCCAGTAGTCATCGCGTGTTCGACAGGAACAGGCAGAGTCCTGTTCCCTGCAGACCAACAGAGCCAGCCTCTGGCCCTGCCGCCTGACCCTGCCGCCATGCCAACGCAACAAGGACTCCCCATGGTGGGTGGCAGCCTTGCTGCCACCCCCATGGTGGCAACTCCTACCTTCAGTGCACCCCTCGGGGGCGGGCACTTGACTCAACAATCAATCCTTGGAGCCTTTACGGTTTCCAACCCTCCCAACAACTTAGCACAGAAGTCGTACGCTGAGGCGGCCGGCCCCAAAGGGAAGCTCCCACAAGAAGCACAGAAAGCCCCACCCCCACCTACTCAACAACCACC
This sequence comes from Isochrysis galbana, assembly GCA_018136815.1. NCBI lineage: Eukaryota > Haptophyta > Isochrysidales > Isochrysidaceae > Isochrysis > Isochrysis galbana. The sequence goes on along the minus strand of CM030943.1, from coordinate 3,149,769 downwards.
ACCGCCCTCGCGCAAGCGAGCGGACCCGCAGTCGGAACCGAAATCGATCCAGACCCACACCACACAATTCGCTTCCCCCCCTCTGTCGCATCCGCGATCGACTTCCGCCCCGCGGTCGCCGAATTTTTCCCCCGCGGTAGCCGAACGGTTTCCCCCGCGTGGAACTCTCTTGCCGTCTGTCCGCGAGCCCTCGTCTTCCCCACGGAACACTTGCAAAGCACTGACTTGACTCTTCCAAGCGTTTGTAATAGGGCCAGCCGTGTAATAGTTGGGCGTCGCCACACCGCCTAAACCCTTAGGTAAAACTCTCGTAAAAGAGAGAAGAGAGGGGACTATTATACTGAATCCTGCGGTCTTGCGGACTGCCGTGCCGACCGCCGATTCTTCACCTCCCAGTCCGGACACTTGTGCAGGGCGGCGCGCGTTGCGAGAATATTAATAATTAATTTCTCCTGCCGCGCACGCATGGCGCGCGCCTACGGCCTGCTCTCAGGGGGCCACAGGGGGCTCTAGGGCGCGCAGGCAGCACCTGGCCGATCAGGGGGCAGGTGGTGAAGCGCTGGGGTTGGGCCCAGGCCTCGCCTGCCTCTCGAGGCGAGAGGATGTTTAGAAGTTTTTGTCTCTTGCTAGCTGGGTCACGGGGATTCGCATAAGGGCTAGTGGACACCACACCGCACCCGCCCATGTCTAGGCGGATTGCAACGCCCTCCCTCGTGCTGGTCGCCCCTCCCTCGTCGCCTTTGTGCTGCTGCAAGCTTGAGACGTTCCGTACAATCGCAATCACTGTAGGCAAGGCGGTAGAAGAGCATTTCGACTCTGCTGTGATAGTCGGGTCTCAGGGAAGGGTCTGCGCGTCGTTGAGGGCAAAGCCGCTGAGGTACTAGATACAGTAGGCGGAAGCGCGAGCTTGCATCCAAGGTGCTGCCCGAACGCGGCTGGGAGTGGGCAAGTGAAGAAGAATTGAGCGGGGCTGGGGCTGACATCCGCACGGCGGGCCTCACCGATGCGTGTGGGAGTGAGGACAGCGACGCCGGCCTCGCACACGCACGAACTGGAGTCTGGGAAGGCCAATAGCGCCGCTGGCCTCGCCGAGGCGTGCCTCGAGAGCCTCGGGGCGCGTGCAGGCAGGCTAGGCTGTCCCGGCTGCGTGCACGGACGACGTGCGCCGGGCGTTCGACGGGGCGGGCGCGGCGGGCGGCGAGCGGGAGGGCGATCGACGAGCCTGCAAGTGGCGGCGCGCTACCGGATGTGGCGCGGCGGGCTGGACTGCGTCCTACGCCGCGGCGGGCTGCGGCTGCTGCTCGGCCTCCCAGTCGCGCGCGGCGGCGCCCTCGCTCTCGAGCGAGACCTCGAGCTGCGCGCGCAGCTGTTGGAACTGCCCCAGCAGCTCGCCCACCTTGGCGTGCTCGCCGAGCAGCGACTCCTTGTGCTGTAGGAGTACCGAGCGCGCGCTGGAGACGTCGAGCGAGTCGCCGGAGCTCTCGTCCCCCATCGTGTGCAACCGGTGGAGGAGGTAGAGCGGCATCTCCTCAATAAGCGTGAGCATGCAGAAGTGGACCTGCGCGATGCGGGGCGGCGGGTGGGCGCTCGGGCGGGCGGCACGGCACGGCGTGCGGACGCGGGCGCGCACCTTGCGCTTGACGTGCACGGCGAACTGGCGGCGCCACGTGCCGACGATGTGGCGCACGAGGGCGTCGACGGCGGAGCTCGCCTCGAACCACCCCTCGGGCGCCCAACCGGCGTCGGCGTCCCTCGGCAGGCCCTCGTCGTCCGTGACGGGTGCGGTCGAGGCGAAGGTGGGCCACAGCGTGGACACCTGCGGCGGCGGCGGCGGGGCGCGAGCGGCGTGGGCGCGGGCGGCGGCGGGGCGCGGGCGGCGTGGGCGCGGGCGGCGGCGGGGCGCCGCCTGCCCCAGGCGGGCGCGGGCGGGCGGCGGCGCACCTCGGGGTTGGTCGAGGAGGAGGAGCTCGAGGGGCGCAGGTCGCGGTAACACGCCTGCGGGCGGGCGGGCGTGTCGGCGGGCGGGCAAGGCGCGCCGCCGGCCGCGCGCGCGCGCGTGCTCTCGCCTTCCCCCCCCCCCCCCTCTCTCCCCGCCCCGCCCCGGGCGCACCGTCATGCACGTCCTGACCGCCTCGGCGAGCAGCTCAGAGGAGCAGTCCTCGAGCGGCCGGCGGAGGAAGACGTTGGCGTCGTCGCCGTAGAGCGTGGCGGCCGCGGAGGCGGGCCGCGCTGCGCGGCTGCCGCCGAGCCGCGCGCGCAGGCTCATCGATCCGTCGGCGTACGCGGCGGCGTGGCTGAGCATCCGGCGGACGACGTGCAGGAGCCGGCGCTCGAGCGCGCGCAGGATGGCGGCGAGCTGGGCGAAGGAGTGGCCGAGGGCGAGGGAGGCGGCGGTGCGCCCCACGTAGAGCGAGTCGTTCTGCGCGTCCACGCCGAGCGCGTTGGCGAGCTGCTCCTCCGAGACGGCGACCGCGGGCAGGCCGGCGACGGCCGCCTCGAACTCGCCGAGGAGGCGCGAGAAGGCGGGCCCGCCAAAGAGGGCTGCGGCGCGCGCGCCGCCGTCGTCGCGCGCGGTGGCGAGCGGCCGCTCGGGCGCGAGGGCGCCCGCCTCGGCCTGCTCCTGCGCGGCCGTCTGCGCGAGCCGGAGCACCTCGGGCGCAGGCAGGCCCGACCACGTCGCCTCGAAGCGCTCCATGAAGCGCGCGACGTACTTGGTGCAGAGCGCGCGCACGCGCTCAGGCGCGAGCTCGTGCAGCAGCCCATCGGCGGTGGCGATCTCGGCGCCGATGGCCTCGCACGCGCCGCGTAGCTGGCGGTGGATCGAGTCGAGCCCCGCCAGGTAGCGCTCGCGCAACAGGTCCTCGAGGAAGGAGCGGAGGCGCGAGACGCCGACGCCGGCGCACGCCCTGGCGGCCGCATCGCGCCCGCCGTCGGCGCCGTCGGCGAGCGCGTGCCACAGGTACTGCAGGTCAGCGCGCTCGAGCTGCGCGAGCGCGAGCTGGTACTCGGCGTCGGTGGCGAAGCCGTGGAGCGCCGTTCCTCCCACGCGTCCGACGGGCACCGAGGTGAAGAAGGGGCCGCCGAGGAGCGCCGGGTGCGCGCGCCGGAGCGGCTCGGCAGCGAGGAACGAGCGCAGCTCGGAGGCGGTCGACAGCTGCGCGAACTTGGTGTCGAGCTTGGTCGAGACGACGACGGTGCGTTCGAAGGCCGGGTCAACCGACGCAACCAGAGAGCGCACGTGCGACGACTCCCACGTCCTCGTCTCCTCGACGCACAGGATGATCCTCTCGACGGGCGCGATCTGCGCGAGCACGAGCCGCCGCACGGCGTCACACAGCCGCTCGCCCGCCGACTGGGAGACGAGGATCCCCGGCGTGTCGATGACGTTGAGGTTGGGGCAGTACTTGAAGTCGATCCTCACGATGAGCTCCGACGCCTCGAACTCGCCCTTCTCCTCGAGCCTGGAGTTCTCCGCCTCGATGTACTGCTTGAGCTGAGCGAGCGTCAGAGGGGGAGTCGCCCTCTCCCCCGCCTCCCCGCTGCCTTCCCCGCTGCCGTCGAGGACGTAGCAGCGTGGGGTCTCGCATAGCTCGTTGTACTGCATCTGCAGAGCGATCGGTCTTCGCGTCTTCGTGCCTCCTCCCACATGGTTGAACTGGAAGCCGATGATGGCTTCGAGGAGAGCACTCTTGCCGTCGGTCTGCTGGCCCACCAGGACGATGGCGGGCGTGTGGATGGGGAAGGAGAACTGCTGGGAGAGGGAATGGAGCTGGTTGTACGCGTGGTACAGCGCCGCGTGCGGCTGGTCGAGGGAGAGAGGAAGGAGGAGGAGGAGGGGGAGAGGCATGGGGAAGAGAGAGGGGGAGGAAGGGAGGGGGGGGGCGGATCTCTTCGTGGGCGCGCGGGGGAGGAGGACCCCCGGGTACGTGAAGAGAGAGGCGAGAAGAGAGAGAAGTTGGCCCTCTCCCTCTCCGCTGTCGAGAGGGTGGGGGGTTGGGGGAGGCGGCGGAAGAAGAAGAAGAAAAGAGAGAGATTAGAGAGAAGTTGGCCCTCTCTCTCCTCCTCTCTTTCTCTCTCTCTCTCTCTCTCTCTCTCTCTCTCCCCCGCCGTCGAGGACTACCGTCGTTCTCTCTCTCTCGATGGGGGGGAAGGCGGGAATCCACCCAACGACCTCGAGGGAGGAAGGGGGAGGATACTGTGTGAAATCGCCCCGGGAGAGAGATATGTGGACCGGAGGGAGCTTCTCCCGCCAACGGGTTACCGCGCGGAGCGAGCGTGGAGAAGGAGAGAGAGGGAGGGGGAGGGAGAGGGAGAGAGAGAGGGAGGGAGAGAGAGAGAGAAGAGAAGAGAAGAGAAGAGAAGAGAAGAGAGAGGGAGAGAGAGAATAGAGAAGAGAGAGAGAGGGAGGGAGGTGGAGAGAGGGAAGGAGAGGGAGAGGGAGAGGGAGGGAGGGAGGGAGAGGAAGGGAAAGAAGATGGAGAGAAGAGAGAGAGAAGAGAAGAGGAGAGAGAAAGAGGAGAAGAGGAGAGAGCGAGAGAGCGAGAGAGAGAGGAGAGAGAGAGAGAGAGCGGGAGACGAGAGCGCCGGTACGAGTGGGGGGGAGATGTTTATTTATATACAGGGGATATGTTCTATTTATGGAGCGGACGACGGGCTCGTCACCTTCAAACAGCAGCGAATAATCTATTTTGGGGTCTTTCCGATCGAACACCCCCGTCCAAAAATAGTCATAAGGCCGAGTGCCCTACCGCGGGGGGGCGGCGGCGAGGCTCTGGGCTCTCTCTACTCTCTACCGATCTCTTCCTCTTTACTCTTTACTGGGGGGGGGGGGGGGGGGGCAGGCCCTGAACCGAGGAGCGAGCCCTCGCGATGGGGAAGACGGGTGCCGGGGCCTGCAGAGACAGCCGGCAAAACACAGATGTCCTTGGCCTCTGACCAAATTATAAGACGGATGATACTGTAAATACTAAGTACGCAGTTCCCATCTACCATCTAGCTAGGTAGGGTATAGCCCGGTCACTCACAGCAAGATTTCTTCGATTGCAAGGATACCTCGCTGCGATCTGTATCCAATGTGATCGCCGCGGTTGCGCGACATAACGTTCCTCTTCGACTTTCCGCCTTGGTGGGAAAATCCAAAGCGAAGACACGCTCCGACGCTCCGACCATCGCTTTGGATTCTCTCTCTCTCTCTCTCTCGCTCTCTCTCTCCGTCTCTCGCGACGTGTTTGAGTTACCGGCGATGTGGGGTCTCAGTTATTTCATGTTTTGCTTGGTTTGGGTGAATGATTCTAGTGCGTTCGTGAGTCGGTGCATCCTGTTGTTTTCTGCATCGTTGTCCGACGTCCTGTCGTCAGTCGTCATCCGTCGCTCTCGCTCTCGTCGCTCTCGCTCTCGTAATACTCGTACCCTACAAACTCGCCTCGCCTCACCCGGCTAAAAAGTTCCGTCCTACATTATAGGACCGCGTCCTACGAAAATGATGGCGTCGTAGGACCCTGGGATTCCCCCTCGCAATGGCCCCCCTCGCGGGCCACCGGCGGGTGCACCTCCCACCAAAGTGGTGCGCGACGGCCCCCCACCCTCCCCCCTGCCAGCCCCTGGCCGCTCAGGTCTGGTGCCCGCCTTTGGGTCCCGCCAAATCTCACCCAAACTGGGCCCTCTGAAAGGTTGCCCGCCATTGTGTCGCATTCATCCTAGATGATGCGATTTCTAGGCTCTTATTTCCAGGTCCTTCGTCGTGCGGCCACACGGTGAAGCTCAGGTACATCTAGGTTGGTAGGGTTCGTCCCTAGCGATCTAGAATTCGAGTTCTTGTTTCGTTCCTTCTAGCCTGTTTGTCAGGTCTAGATTCCAGGTTTCCTCCTTTCGGGTAATCTTGACCCAAAGGAGCCAGGTCGCCTGTCACTCGCTGCGCGCTTGTCTCAGGCTCTCAGGTTACCTTGTGAAGGCTTGTTTAGCTTCTTGCAAGGCTTGTCGTTTCTTGTTGGGTTCCGGTTCTTTCTTGGGACCTGCTCACTTTCGTTGTCGTCCAGGCCTGTTCTTCGTAGGTTCTGCTTGGCCTGGTTAGGGTTTCGTTGCCTTCCCGCGTTCGGCGTTTGGCGTTGGCGTTCGGAAATTTCCTCTCACATTCCCTAGGTCCGCTACCCTTGGCTTGTAGGTCCTTGCTTCTTTCTTCTCGGTCAAGGTTTTGGCGAGCGAGTCGGTTGCTCTAGCCGCTCGAGATTTGAGGTTTAATTTGCCATCTCCCCTTGGAGATCGGTGTAGGTTCGCTTCCTAGGTGAGGGAATCTTTCCCCTTGATGCAAGCTACATGCAAGCCTTGGCCCCTTTGGTGTTTCTTCCCCTTGGTTGCTACTCAGGGTTGTTCGTTAGAAGCGTCTAGAAGGTTCACGCTCAACGGCAAGATTTCCTCTGTAGTGAAGACATCTCGTTGCGATCTGTATCCAAAGTGATCGCCGTGGTCGCGCGACAGGACGCTCCCCTTCGGACTCTCCGCTACGTGGGAAGTTACAACGGAGACACGCTCCGGCCGTCGCTGTGGAGTCTCTCTCTCTCTCTCGCTCTCTCTCTCCGTCTCTCGCGACGTATTTGAGTTATCGGTGATTTGGGGTCGCGGTTGCTTGATAATTTGCTTTGTTTGGGTGAATGATTCCGGTGTGTTCGTGAGTCGGTGTATCCTGTTGTTCTCAGCTTCGTTGTCCGTCGTTGTTCGCTGCGTCGCTGCACTCAAGCAGCTTAGCCCCAGGCCCGATTTCACCCCCGCGCACGGCCGATGGCTGGGCTCACGCGGCACGCTCCCGGCTGTGGGCGGCGCGGCTCGCGTCCATACTTCACCAATCCCATCCCTCCGATGGCCTGGGGGTATGAGGGCATCGGCCAGGCGCGAAAGGGGCGGTCCGCGCGCGCACATCTGGCCGGGGGGGCCATGAATGCCAGATCCCTTTGGGCGCGCACGAGCGCCAGAGCGGCTGGTCGTTTGTAGGACTGGGGGGCGATTTGGGCGTCGAATCACCCCGCAATTTTTGCCTCCGTCGGTCCGCACGGGCAATCCTGCTAGGCCATGCAAGGGGCGCGGGCTCTGGGGTCCGGGTTTGCGTTCCACTCGTGGTATCCATTCGTAGGACGAAAAACGCTCGTTGAGCAGTAGATTCGTAAAAGTGTTTTAAAATACTATTTATCGAGCGAATTGTGACCTATGCTGCAAATGCCCCATCACAAATATCATGATATGGCTGGAACCCGAAGGTGGGCTCAAAAGTAGGCGAATATACCCCCTTTCTGAAGTACTGAAGTGCGTCCTACATTATAGGACCCGTCCTATAAAGCTAGGTACCTTTATCCGCACCAGCCCCTGCCATCACAGCCCTCCTCACACTCACCCTCGCCTCTCGCCACTCGCCACTCGCTCGATGTCGCTCTCGCCGCCGTCCTCGCCCTCGCAGAAGCCCGCCTGCCCGCCTTCCTCTGCTGACGGGCCTCAGCCCGTCAGCGTCTCCGAAGTCGTCTCCTCCGCCGCGCCTGCCGCCGGTCTGCCTCCTTCCTCATTGCCCTCAGGCCCTATGGGCCATCACAATTCGTCAGACGGGAGAGTGGCTCGGAACGCGAACCGGAGGGACGGAGGACGTAAGAAAGGGCGCGGCGAGCAGATACCGCTAGACTGGGACTCGTAGGGACTCGTAGACTCAAAAGGAAGACTCGGAAGACTCGGGGCTTGGGGGTACTCAGGGGGCTGCAGGTCACCAACAGGCGATACAGTGGGTAAAACAACACAAAACAACACTCTGCACTCAAACATTAACAGTAACAGGCCGGAAACATACGTTAAACGAACCCTCTCTGGTGAGCAGAATCAGGAGTGTCCACCAGAAAAAGAGGAGAGAGAGAGAGAGAGAGAGAGAACGAGGGCTCGAGGGTCAAAACACAATTCGGACTTCGGCTCGGACTAACGGAATAAAATCCGGTGCCGGGCACGAGTTCGAACCCTCAGTACATTCATTTTCATTTTCTGCATTTTTTCTTTGGCTGTAGAAAGTGAAGGGGACTGCATGTTTTGTTTTCTCCCCGCTCCAAGCTGCTGACATCAGTGTTGTCAGCTCGAGGTGAACTGATGCTACGCGCAAAACGCCTATTTTAACCGTAGAAGCACAGTTATAATGGTAAAATTGTCATTTTGAGCCTAGAAGTGGTGTGTATCCTGGTGTGGGGCTCCCCCAGATACAATAGATATAGCTGTATCTGGCCCCTCCCCCAGATACAGTATCCTGTATCTCCCATCTAGGGCCCAAACCTCTAACCTCTAGAGTTTGAGTTTGACTGCCCTATCAAGACCAAGACCAACGACCAACGAATAAAGGGGACAGCGTGAGAGGTGAGAGGAGTGGGGAGTCTGGGAGTCTGGGGTGTGGTCGACGGCGTGAGGCAGCCACCTCGAGTGTGCGATGGGTCCCCCCCCCGCGGTATCTAGCCGCAGTAGTCGCCTTGAGCGGTGTGTTTTCTTTTTGTTTTTTTTTCTGTTCTCTTCTCCTCTCCTCTTCGGACGAGGCGGAGTTTTATTGTATACTCCCTCCGCCGGTCCGTAGAGCACTGCTCTCCTCGCCCTCCTGGTGGGGCTCCACTACTCTTATAATTCTCTCTCTCTTCTCCTCTCCTCTCTCTCTTCTCTCTCCTCTCTCCCCCTCTCTATCCTCTCTTCTCTCTCCTCTCTCTCCTCTCTTCTCTCCTCTCCCCTCTCTCTCTCTCTCTCTCTCTCTCTCTCTCTCTCTCTTCTCCTCCTCCTCCTCCTCTCACTTTGTTCTCCTTCTCTCTTCTCTCTCTCTCTCTCTCTTCCCTCTCTCTCTCTCCCTCTCTCTCCTCTGGTTTTTCTCTACACATCCCCTCTCTCCCCTCTTACTCTCTCCCTCTCTCTGGTCTCTCCCCCCTCTTCTCCTCCACCGCAACCTCTTCCCTCTTATACAGTATTCTCTCAATCTATTGAATACTTCACCCCCCTCTTCCTCCCCTTCTCCCCCCTCTCCCGCCCCCTCTCTCTCTCTCTCTCTCCCCCTCTCCCTCCCTCCCTCCCTCCCTCTCTCTCTCTCTCTCTCTCTCTCGATGAAGCTGGTCACGTCTCACGAGGATCTCATCGTGCGCTGCGCTGCGCCGCGGCGCCCGCACACCGCGCCACACCCCGCCCTCCCTCTCCCTCCCCCTTCCCCTCTCTCCCTCTCCCTCCCTCTCCCTCCCTCTCTCTCCCTCCACCTCCCTCCCTGTCGACTCTCTCTGTCTCTCTCTCTCTCTCTTTCTACCCCCTCCCCCCCCCGACCCCACCCCCCATCTCACCCCACCCACACACCCACACACCTACATACCCGCCCTCCCCTTTCTGCGCTCGTGTCCCCCTCTCTTCTCCCGCTCCTCCCCCCCCCCTTTCCCCCTCGTCCCCGTCTCTCGTCCCCTCCCTCCCTCTCCCTTCCTCCTTCTCCGCCCCACCGCTCCCTGCTCTCCCCCCTCCCTCCACCTCCCTCCACCTCCCTCTCCCTCCCTCCCTCCCCCCCCGCCTTTCATCCCGCCTTTCCTCCCTCCCTCCCCCCCCTTCCCTTCTCCCCCCTTCCCTTCTCCCCCTCCTGTCCCCTACTCTCTCCTCAATGTCAATCAGCTGTTTTCTCTCCTCCTCTTCCTCTCTCCCGTCCCTCCCTGCCCCCCCCCTCCCACTCTGTTTCTTTCCTTTCCCTCCCCCCCCCCCTCACGCATCCTGCCGCCCCCACCCCACCCTCCTCGGTGGCCCTCCCTCCCTCCCTCCGCCTTCCTCGTCCAGCACTCTCGCTCCCTCCCTCCTCTCCTCGCTCTGTCCATCGCTCCCATTCCTCTCGGCCCTCTTCCTCTCTCATCCCACCCTTCCTTCGCAATCTCTTCCCTTAGCGTCACCTACCCTCCTCTCCCACTCCCCCTCTTTTTCCCTCCCCAACCCCCCCCCCCCTCCCACTCTCTCTCCACCTCTTCTCTACCCTTCTTTCCCTCTCCTCTCTCCCCACTTCTTAGCTCTCTCCCCTCGCCTCGTGCTGCTGCCGCACACTCTCCACACGCAGCCTGTGCAGCCTTCACCCCCACCTCGCCCTCCTTTCCTGCGGCTCTTCGCTTGGCCCTCCGCGCCTATCTGCCCTTCCTTCATCGCCGCCTGCCCTTCCTTCATCGCCGCCGCCGCCATGATTGCTGTCATATCCAATCTCATGCCCGCACCCATCCCCTCATTTGCGGCCGCTTTCCCTCCTCATCTTTCTCCCCGTGTCCTCCCCTCTCCACGTCTTTCCTTCCCCGCTCTCCTCCTTCTTCTCCCGCTGATCCTCCTGCTCTTGCAAAATGTCCCTGTGCTCCTGCTTTCCTCCTCGCCTTCCTTCATCTCACACACCGCCTCTTAGCCTCTAGCCCAGATTTCGCCTCCATGCCATTCCCCAACCAATCCTCCCCTCTTCCCCCTCGCTGTTGTTGTTGCGTCTCGTCCCTTTGCTCGCTGTGCCTTGCCTCCCTCATCCCTTTCTCCACCCATTCTATCCGCCTTCCTCGCACCCTTCCTCCTTGCCGCTGCAGCTCCCCCCTTTCCTCCCTGGCCCGAGGCCCCTCTGCTTGGCTACTGCACTCCCCCTCCCCCTCGCCCCTCTGCTCCGCCCTTCCACGCCGCGGCCCCTCCTCGCCGCTCGCTCTCCTTACCCATACTTCCTCTGCCAGCTGCCCCCTCCACTCCCCACCCCCGACACACGCACACAGACAAGTACACCCTGAACATCCTCGGCCGCCCCTCACGAGTCACACCCACCCACCCGCTCGCTCGCCGTCCCTCACGCGACCCACCCACCTATCCCCCCGCCCGCATCGCCTTGCCACGCAGCACGACGTGCAGCTCGACTTCTATGGCCGAAGGCTTGCCACCTGCTCCTCCGACCGGACTGTCAAGATCTTCGAGGGGGCGGAGGGCTTCCAGCACGCACAGACGGCGCAGCTCGTCGGGTGGGCGGCCATGTCCTTCCACCCACCTTCTGCGACGCCACGAACCCACTCTTGACGCCATCGCCCTTGTGGGGGCCCGTGGACGGCGCTCGGCGCACCGTGCGCGCTCAGATGAGGCGCGCGTGCTCGCCCGCTGCTCAGCCACCCCCCCCCCCCCTCTCCCCCTGGGACCGACAGGCACAACGGTCCCGTCTGGCAAGTGGCGTGGGCGCACCCCAAGTTCGGCAGCATCCTCGCCTCGTGCTCGTACGACCGGCAAGTGATTATTTGGAAAGAGCTGTCCCGCAACAATTGGGTACAGATTTACCAGCACCGTGGGCACGACGGCTCGGGTAAGAGCGCGCACAGCATCGGCGCGGGCTGGGGCACGGGCAGCGCCGACCGGCACCTCCTAACCTTCCCCCCCACCCTCTGCCCTCCATGCTGGCGCAGTCAACTCCATCGCGTGGAGCCCGCATGAGCAAGGCTTGTGCCTGGCGTGCGGCTCGTCCGATGAGACGATCAGCGTGCTCACGTCGCGAGGTGCGGCGAGAGCCATCGCACGTGCGGTCGCGGCCGCGCTCACGCGTCCCCGCACCGGCCCACACTAGCCCGACCCTCGTGCCGCTGCCGCCGCTCAGGCAACGGCTGGGAAGTGACCAAGTTCAAGGCGCACAGGACCGGGTGCAACGCAGTGTCGTGGGCGCCGGCGGCCCCAATCAACGGGATTAGTTTCACCCCGACCGATGAGGGCAAGCGTCTCGTCTCCGGCGGCTGCGACAATCAGGTCAAGATCTGGAGGTGCGCCCCCCCCCCCCCCCCCCCGCCCCCCTCCGGTGCTTGAGCTGGCCCAGCCCGGTGCCGCTACTGACCTGCACCCCACCCCCATACACCGGCAGGTGCACGGCGGACGGCCTATGGGAGGAGGAGCTTGTCCTGCCGGCGCTGCACACCGACTGGGTCCGCGACGTCGCATGGTCGCCGGCGCCCAAGCCGGCCGATGCGCTCATCGCCACGTGCTCGCAGGTGGGCGTGGGGGTGGGCAACCCCCTGCGGGCCTATGCTCACGCCCTCGCGCTCAGCCCCCACTCCCCCTTGCGCCTACCCTGTGCAGGACAAGAAGGTCGTCATTTGGAAGCTGCCCAAGGAGGCCGGTCAGCAGTGCACGTACAAGGAGATTGCCTTCTCCGCCCCCGTGTGGCGTGTCAGCTGGTCCGTTACGGGCACCATCCTCGCCGTCTCGTGCGGAGACGACGTCGTGACCCTGTGGAAGGAGACGAGCACGGGCGAATGGGAGAGCCTCGGCCACGTGGATGAGAGTAATCACGCGCCACAGCAGTGAGGGGGCTACTGCGGGGGGGCGGACGCGCGCGCCGCGGGAAGCGCGCTCGTCACGCCACGCGCGTGCGCATCGGGTGTGGTTGTGGCGTCCGTGCAGCCTGGCTCGCGCACTCCGCTCGAGCTGCGCTTGTTATGCGCCGCTTTGAGTGCATCCGCGGCGCGCCTGGTGCGACAGAGCTATAGCCCTTGGAGACTTGAACTGTGAGTGTGCGCAGTCTTCGTAGTGTGTCGCACACTTACTTGGAGTTTTTAGCTCGTGTCTCCGCCGGCACTGACCTCCTAAGGCTCTCTTCCCGTGGCCATCCGTGCCCTATAATAATCGAGCATCTGAGCGTTAATTGATAATAATAATGTAGTACATCTGAGCGTTAGTACCACTACTCCCACTAGCCCGGTACTATCACGACACTCCTCAACGCACCTGCCCGCACGCGTTGAAATCGTGGCACAAGATACATAGACAATTCTCCCCCCTCGCCAACCCCCGGCTCCCATTTGTCGCATTCGCGAATCGACACTCGTCAGAACTCTCTTTCGTTCGGCATTTATCGTTATAATTCTGCGCTTTCTCTCGTTCTCGGTCAAAGGCTTCGCGTGGATGCATAGGATCTTGGGTTGTGGAGCGCTCCCTCTCTTTCTCTCGAGGAGAAGGGAGAAAGGAAGTTTCCCCACCTTTCTTCCTCCCAGGCGGCCCTCGCAAACTCGCAAATAAGGCGTGGAACAGGGGCTTGTGAGCACTAAGTCCGACCATCCGGACAACTGGCGCTATGGCACTGGCGATGGCGCGCATTCGCCGTACTACTGTACTACTGCCAGCCGTTCATGCGCTTTCTTTCTTTCTTTGCGAAGGAGAGGCGGAGGTCCCCGAGGCCCACCGTGCCTACCTCCGCCGCCTCATTGTTCTCGGCCGCAGCCGCCGCTAGGGGTTTGGCGAGGCGGCCGCCGTCTGCTTTGTGGATTACGTGCTGGCCCAACCGCCTGGACCGCCCCTGGTACCACGCCAAGCCCTACAACCTAATTACTACTACGATTCATCGCACCGCTTTCCGTCGTATCGTTCCCCGCATCGCTCCTCGTCGCTGCCGTTCTTCTTACGATCTTCTTCTTCTTCGCTCGAACCGCACTCTTCTTCGCTCGATAGCCTTTACTCGATTGGCGCCGCTCTTCCGTTATCTCTCCGAGTTTTCGTTTCCGTCGTCCGACTCATCGCTGGTCGCCCGCCTATTGATACTCAACGCACCCCAGCACTAACTTTATAGTTGGTCGCCATGGAGCGCGCCGTCCAGTGCGTAGCAGTGCCTGCCGAGGGGGTGCCCAATCCAACGCAGGGGAGCGCCTCCGACGTCAACCAAATGCGGAGTTGCACGGCGCCCGTCGGGCAGACCACTTCCGACCAGCAAGCCAACACACAGGGGCCTGCGGATATGGCAATCGCTCCCTTCCTTGCACATGTTGTGCTTGGCCGTCCCGTCATCCTAATTTTGATGGCCTACAGCGAAGGCAGCGGCATGGGCACCGTGAGGTGTGTGCCTTTCTTGGGCGACGACGAGTGTGCTCAAAAACGGCACGTGTGGGTGCTTGCGCTGCCGCAGCCCGACGGACTCAGACCTCTTGGTCCTGATTGCATGTTCCACTGCGTGCCCATTACACAGCATCCCGGCAATTTGAGTTGGGAAGACCTGCGAGCTTGGTGGGCGGAGAGAGCTGAGCGGGTAGTTTCAGCCACAAGTAATGTCATACAGGCCACCCGCTCCCTGTCAATTTGTTGAGTGTGGAAGGTCGTTGTCGTGTGCCATTACTTGTTCCTAGACAATTAACAATCGCATTGACAAATGCAACTTTGGCAATGACAATGTAGCTGTTTATGGTCTCCGGCTGGGGTTTATGATCTCCGGCTGAGGCTCGTTTCCTTGCTCTCGTTCTCCCCCGCACTCGTCCTCGTTCTCGTTGCAGGTGTTCGCCGTCGTGGGTTCTCCCCCAGCGGTTAGCCTACGTCCTGGCCCTTGTTTTCATTCATCATCAGTGCGCGGGAAGTGTTGTAGATTCCCTCCTTACGCTGCTTCTACTAACCCTCCCTCGTAACTGTCGATCGCATCGGCTCTCCCGTCGCATCGTCGCTCCCTTTCGCCGCATCGTCGCTCTCCTTTCGGCTCTCTCTCCCCTGTTTTCCATTCCCCATGTTTCCCCGTTCGAGTAGGGGGAGATACGTAAAGGAGGGTGGGGTTAGTGTTGAGTGAGCGTGACATGTGGTAGTGGGGGTCGGTGGTCGTATTCGTCTGTCGTTCTGGTCGTCCGTTCTCGTTCGCGTATTCGCTCCCCGTTCTCGCTCTCGTCCCTCGTTCATAACACCAACTCTGCAACCCAAGCTCTCAACAACACTCACTCACGCACCCTCGCCCTCGCTCTCGTCCTCGCTATGTCCGCCCCGTCGCCTCGCTCTGCCTCTCCCAAGCCCGTCTCCCGTCTCCCTGCCTCCTCTAGAGGCGGGTGAGCCCGTCATGAGCCCGTCCCCTACTTCCGCCGTGCCTCTCGCCGCTTCCCTTCCGCCCCCTCCGTTCCCATCCGAGATCGTGGTAACCTCGGATCCGTCAGGTGGTGGCAAGCTTGTTCGATGCCAGTGCTCGCCAGCCCGCGCGCTCGCGCGGGTTTGGTTTGGATGGGCTAGATGGTGTGGAAATCAACGCCTCAGCTTGGATTGTAACGAGATGAGCGAGATGTAACGAGATGGCCTGATGGCCCGACGACGAGATGAACGAGATGTAACGAGATGGCCTGATGGCCCGACGACGAGATGAACGAGATGGCCTTGATGGCCCGACGAGATGAACGAGATGGCCCGAGGGCCCGACGAGATGAACGAGATTTTCGGGTAACGGAACTGGACGAGGAGTTTCCCCACTAAGCTTGGTCGTAATGCGGTGAAACCGTTTTTCGAGACAAGCGGGAAACCGGGGCGGAAGGAACTGGCAAGGAAGTCGGCAGGAAGGCAGAGGAAATGTCTTGGCAAGGGCGACGGAGGCAGGATTTTAACGGTAGACGGAGTGCAGAATTTTAACGGTAGGAAGGCAGGATATTTTAACAGTAGGAAGAGGCAGGATTTTTACCGTAGAAGAAGAGCGTGGAATTTTAATGGTAGAAGAAGAGTGCGGAATTTAACTGTAGAAGAAGATCGGAGAGGAGAAGGAGCGGGGCTCGAACTGCAGAGCGCTCCGTCCGGACTCGAACCCAGAGCAAAAGGTTGGTGGAGGCGGTGGGTTGAACCACTATGCCACGCGAGAGTTTACGTAGCCATAGGGCCGATGGGAAGGGCTGAGAACCGCCCTATATACTCTGGGTTTTTTTCTCTTCTTTTTCACTTTTCTTCTTCTTTCTTCCTCTGTTCTTTTTACTGTTTACTGTTTTTCTTTTACTGTTATTTCTTTTTGCCTCTGAGACATCGCGAATGCGACAGATGGGCTTTGAGAGGGCTTTCTGACGAGCTGCCTCGGGCGGCGTGGGGCGTCCCAGGTGGGGCGCAGTGGTGAGGGTCGCCTGAGGCTCGGGAGCGGGAGCGGTCGCGGCACGCTCCATAGTTCAAACTATTATAGCACAAGCTAGTTTTTCTGCGCGCATATACGTATAGATTGCCTCAAATCTTCAGATGTTTTTTGTACCTGCTGTGGATGTCACTCATGGCTGCCATTTCACATCCTAGGGGATCGCTTGCATGGGCGGGATGTCGGCGTGTGCCGAGTGGTACACTGCTTCTTGTGCTGCCTTGCTCGGTAGCCGAGGAAAGAGTCGCAAGTCGCAAGCCCGTAGCAGCAGCACAAACAGCTGTGCGTTGCGCGCGACTTGGGAGCACACGCGCACAGCGGGATGATGCGGCAGGCGCAAAGTAATGCCGCTCTGCTCGCACACGCATGGGACAAGCGCTCTAGCGCTCACGTTGGGGCCTCCCTGGTAGATGATACAACACGAGGCGCCCGCTCCGTGCGGTTGGGTTGGTGCCGCAGGCGCTTCAGCGCCTGGGGCTAGCTAGCACGTGGAGGGCGGGCGCGCACGCCACGCTCGGCCCCACCTTGCGGCGGCGGCGGGTCGGCGTCAAACGGGACCAGGGAGAATGGGGCGGACGACACACACCGTCATCGTCGCGTCGCCACGGCATCCCGCGGTCTGAAAACTCGACAAGGCGGTCAAATAGGCGGGGCACGCAGAGGCGAAAACGTCACACCAGGCACGGAAAACGTGGGAGAGGGCGCCGGCCATCGTGTACAGAGGGAAGGGGGGACAAATACAAATAAGGGCGGGAACGACGAGGGTGGGGGGGGAAGAGGGCCCGCGGCGGGCTCAGCCGGCGCGGGAGACCAGGGGCATGCAGCTTCGGAGGCGAGACACACTGAGGGGTAGGGGGAGGTCCGCGCGCCCGGCACGCACGCACGCGCACGGTGGCGAGGGGCGGATGCCGGCAAGGAGATGGAGGGAGGGGAGTAGGAGCTGGCACGGCGGGGGCGGGACCGACGAGTGATGGGCCGCCACATGGTACAAGGCTGATGAGCAACACGCGCGGCGGGGGCAGCCTTTACGCCCTCCACGCACCGGCGTGCGGCCAGCCAACGTCAGGGTGCGGTGGGCGGCATGCCGCCTTATTCGCTTGCGTCGTTCTTACTGAAGAAGCGGGACGAGAGGACCTCGAGCGCTTCGGACGCTCCCAATAGTCCGTGGTCGTCATGGGCGGCGTCCCCTGGCGGGCCTAGGTGCGACAGGAGGTCCGCCTCGACGGCCATGTTGGAGAGCTGCATCAGCACGTCGTGGCACGGCGCGTCTGCTCGGGGAGCGGGTGCGCATGGGTGGGTGCGCATGAGCGGGGCGCGTGCAACGCAAGGCGGCCAGTGGTGCGCGCGCGGGCGGGCGCGCGGGCGGGGGTGGCGCCGTACTCGGGTGCCGCAGGATCGGGTTGTTGAGTAGCAGCGTACGCGCGGCGGTGCGTAGCGCGCGCGCGCCGTTGGCCGAGTCGAGCAGGCGGACAACGCACGCGTGCGGGTCGAGCGCGGAGGACCCGGGCCGCGAGGGCGAGCAAGGGCCGCTCGGGTCGCTCCACCGCACGCCGGTCCCCGGCGCGGTGGCGCCGGCGGGCGGCGCTCGCGGCGGCGGCGCCCCGGCGCCCGCTGGTCGGGTAGCGCGGTGCTCGAGGGCGTGGGGCGGGTGGCCAGCCGCCCCCGCGCTGCTGCTCGCCGCCGCCGCACCCGCCGCCTCCTCCCTCTTTTGCTTCTGCCTCCTATTCTGGAACCAGATCTGCACCTGCCGCGAGTCGACGCCCAGCTGCACCGCGAGCTGCTGGCGGACGGCGCAGGCGGGGAATGAGTCAGCCTTGAAGATGGTCTCGAGCAGCGTCTTCCCCTCGTCGGAGGGCGTCCACCGCCGCTTCCCAGAGCCGGCGGGGGGCAGGGAGGAGGGGGACGAGGGGCGGCAGTGCGGAGGCGGCTCCGCCGAGGCGTAGAGCGCTTGCGCCGGCGCGGGAGGACACGCGGGCTTGGCGGCCGAGTGTGGTTGGGGCGGCGGCTTGGCGAGAGCACGTGGTGGCGCGCTCGAGCACCCGCGCGGCGCCGGCCCGGCGGCAGCCAGGGGAGCTGC
The DNA here is from genome assembly GCA_018136815.1 of Isochrysis galbana. Taxonomy (NCBI): domain Eukaryota; phylum Haptophyta; order Isochrysidales; family Isochrysidaceae; genus Isochrysis; species Isochrysis galbana. The sequence continues at coordinate 3,131,854 of CM030943.1, read as the reverse complement.
TGCGACGTCGGCGTCGGGCGTCGCAAGGGGCGCTGCGGGCTGCGCGACGGACGAGAGAGCGTCTGCTGCCTCTGAAGCGCGCAAGGCCTCGGCCTGCATCTCTCCCTCTCCTGTCTCTCTCTCTCCGCGTGGCGATGCAGGGATACGGCAGACACCAGGAGGACGCTGCGTACGGCGCTCTGGGCGCTTCTTCCTTTCCCCTTCGCCCCCACCCCCGCCCCCACCCCCTTTCCCCCGGGTCCCCCTCCTGCCCCCCTTCCCCCTCTCCCTCGCCTGCCTTCCGTCTTCCCCTTCCCCCCCTTCCCCCTTGGCGCTCCCTTCGCCCACCCCACCCCACCCCCGTTCGGACCCCCCACTCTCCCACCACCCCCGCTCTGCTCTCGCTCTGCTCTCTCTGCTCTCTGCTCTCTGCTCTCTCTCTCTCTCTCTCTCTCTCTCTCTCTCTCTCTCTCTCTCTCTCTCTCTCTCTCTCTCTCTCTCTCTCTCTCTCTCTCTCTCTCTCTGGCTGGCTGGCTGGCTGGCTGGAAGGCGCGGGGGGGGGGGGGGCAGAGAGAGAGAGAGAGAGAGAGAGAGAGAGAGGGAGGGAAAGGAGCGGAGCGGGAGCAAATCGACAATAAAACGGGAGAGTTGATGAAATAAAAGGGAAGGGGGAGAGGAGGGAAGGAGGGGAGTGGGCGAGGGAAGAGGGGAAGGGGATCGTGGGAAGCGAGAAGAAAGGCGCTGGAGTGGAGAAGAGAATGGGGGTGGGAGGGGGTGGGAGGGGTGAAGGAGGAGGGAGAGTTGGGGAGAGAGAGGGGGGGGGGGGAGTTACTGTGGGGAGACGAGACTCCGCGCGGGGGGGGAGAGAGGGGGGGGGGGGAGAGAGAAGAGAGAGGAAAGAAGAGAGAGAAGAGAGAAGAGAGGGAAGAGAGAGAGAAGAGAGGGAAGAGAAGAGGGAAGAGAGGGAAGAGAAGAGGGAGAGAGAGAAGAGAGAGAAGAGAGGGAGAGGAGAGAGAGAGAAGAGAGAGAGAAGAGAGGGAAGAGAGAAGAGAGAGGGAAGAGAAGAGGGAGAGAGAGAAGAGAGGGAGAGAGGGGAGAGAGAGAGGGAGAGAGAGAGGGAGGGAGAGAGAAGAGAGAAGAGGGAGAGAGGAGAGAGAAGAGGGAGAGAGGAGAGGGGGAAGGAGAGAGAGAGAAGAGAGAAAAAAGAGAGGGAGAGAAGGGGAGAGAATAGAGAGAAGAAAGGGACGAGAGAGAGAGGAGACAGAAGAGAGAGAGGAGAGAGGCGAGGAGAGGCAAGAGAGAGAGAGAGGGGGGGGGGGAGAGGAGGAGAGAGGGAGAGAGGGAGAGAGGGAGAGAGGGAGAGAAGGGCAGAGCGGGAGAGAGGGAGAAGAGGGAAGAGAGAAGAGAGAAGAGAAAAGAGAGAGAGTAGAGAGAGGAGAGGGGAGAGGGGAGAGAGAAGAGGTAGGAGAGTGGGGAGAGGGGGAAAAGCGGGAGAGAGAGAAGAGAGTTGAGAGAAGAAAGAAGAGAGAAGAGAGAAGAGAGAGGAGAGAGGAGAGAGGAGGGGAGAGGGGGGAAAGGGGAAAAGGGGAGAGAGGGGGAGAGAGAGAGGGGCGGGGAGAGGAAAAGGACCTTTCGCGGAAACGGCCGTTGAGCCGCCCCCCCCCCGCTGTATTCCCGTCCCTCCCCCCGCTGTATTCGCGTCCCTCCCCCCGCTGTATCAGTATGCCCCTCCCGCCGCCCACCCCCCCCTCCCCCCCCGCTGGATGCCCAGCCGGCGCGGGAGACATCGGCAAAGAGTGGCTCAACTTCGACGGCGGCGGACGTGCGGGAAGGAGACGGAGGAGGACTGCGTGTGAAGTCGAACGAGGGGGCGGCTCGAGCTCGGGATCGAGAAAAAACTATTGTTATAGTTTTAGCGATGGAGCGCGCGCCGACCGCTCCCACCTCCCAGCCCCCGCCGTCACGACGCCCCAACGGGGCCGCCCCAAACCGCCGGAGCCCAAGCGCCCACAGGCCGCCGCGCCGCCTGACAACGACGTCGACATGACGGCACCACCCTCGCCTCCCAAGCTGCCACAGAACCAGGGAACAGGCACAGTCCTGTGGCCAGACTGTGGGGCGGCAAGCAGCTGTAGTAGCCTTTCCCCTATGTTCATGAGAGTGAGTGTGAGTGCCACTACTTGTTCCTAGACAATCAACAATCGCATTGACAAATACAACTTTGGCAATGACAATAGTAGCTGTTTATGGTTTATGGTCTCCGGCTGGCGGGGTTTATTTATGATTTCCGGCTGAGGCTCGTTGGAGGGGGGGGGACTGCGGAGGGGGGGGGAAACTGCGGAGGGGGTGACGGACTGGAGGTTACGGATGGAACAGGAGGAACCGGATGGGGCGGAAGGTAGGCGGCGGAAGGCACGGCCTTTTGGGCATTGGCGGGTTGGACGGGCTGAACATCTTCCATGGTTGGAAGATGGATGGCGGGCAGTGGCGAGGGCGAGCGCGAGGACGGAGCGGACATAGCGGACAGCGAGTGTGAGTGAGTGAATGGGTGGATTTGGTTGGTGTTGTAAGATTGCTTGTTACGACGGAGCGAGAGCGAAAGCGAGCACGAGGGAGCGAGGAGCGACTGGGGCGAGGGACGAGGGCGACAGAGACCGACAGGGTACCAATCCGACTAGTCCGACAACAATCCGAGACACGCACACTCGACTTTCACCCAACATCCCCCCACACTAACGTATCTTCCACCACTAGGGCGGGGAAGACACAGAAGGAAGGAAACAAGGAAGAGAAAGCCGACAAGAGAGCGACGATGCGACCAAGGCTAGGGCTCGGTTAAACCTATTAGTCTATTAATAGATTAATACCCAATTAGTAGGGGGTTTTGGCGCCCAACCTATTAATCGATATGGGGTTATCGAGAAACTCCCTCTATTAATCGATTAACAGACGGGGGTTTTGGCCCCAAGGCTCCCTGTCCCTGTACAGCGCGCAGGCGGCTTGCCTTCATTTGGTCTCCTTTCCCTCACTCTCACCCTACCATGAGCCCCCCCGCGAGCACCCCGAAGGAGATGCCCAGGAGCACCCCGTACGCGACGAGAACAGCATCGCCTTGGCTCGGCATGAGGGCGCGCCCCGAGAGGGTCTCCTTCGACAACGCCTGTGCCATCCACAACGCCTGGGGAGCCTACTCGCCGGGGGATGGGGTAGAGGGGCTGTGGATGGGAAGGGGGGGGGGGGTGCCTCTCTCTCTCCGCGCGCCCGCCCCCAAAAATATCTGACGAGCAAAGGTTGCTCTCCGGCGGGGGCGTCTCGTCCGCTCTTTCGCGGAGACACGCCCTTCAAGAGGTGTTTCCCTGTTTACTCATTATTACCTTGTAAGCTTCCTCGACTACGACATGATATTCTTCGTTTAGCTTATTAATGTCACGAATAAATTTGCCGGCATATTCTTGAGAGTACTCACTGGCGATCTCAATGAACAATTCTAGCTTCCGTTGCAGTTTGTATAGTTTTGTGTTATTGCTACGTAGTGATAGCAGCTTCTTTTTATTGAATACCGGGCAGTAGGCTTCTAAGACTTTGTCGTATCTTTCCTTGAATTCTCGCAGATGTTTTTTTAAGTGATTGCTAACTTCAGGTTTGGTAAGTACGTAGTTCTCGATATGGGTTACGGGACCCCTCATCAGCGCCAAGTCCAATGTGTCAATCTCTTCCAGAGCTGTAGACAAAGCTGTCCATTCCTCATCGAGAATGCTTGAGACAAGAAGGGTGACCCGTCCTGTGACCTTTTCCGATTTGGGTCGAAAGCAGCGGAGCGGGGGAAGCGCTCGCGGGGAAATCGAGCAATCCCTCAACCGACCTTTTTAGATTTGGGGCGAAAGCAGTGGAGGGGGGAAGCGCTCGCGGGGTGATCGGACAACACCCGTCCGACCTTTTTAGATTTGGGGCGAAAGCAGCGGAGGGGGAAGCGCTCGTCGGGAAATCGAGCAATCCCTCGACCGAAAAGCAGTGGAGGGGGGAAGCGCTCGCGGGGAAATCGGACAACACCCGTCCGACCTTTTTAGATTTGGACACAAGATGAACTGCTCACAAAC